>OZ032119.1:10553889-11070470 GCA_964026355.1 Pseudorhiza aurosa
TATGTCATTTGATAATATAAAACACTTGATGTGACGGCAACTCAGTGGTTATTGCGCTTGCGAGCAGATCCTATAGTTGTTGTTTCTCTTAGAGCATGGACAGTCGCTCTCTGAGAGTCTCTCTCTCTCTCTCTTTCTTCCTTTCTGAGTCTCTCTCTCTCTCTCTCTCTCTCTCTCTCTCTCTCTCTCTCTCTCTCTCAGAGTCTCTCTCTCTCTCTCTCTCTCTCTCTCTCTCTCTCTCTCTCTCTCTCTCTCTCTCTCTCTCAGAGTCTCTCTCTCTCTCTCTCTCTCAGAGTCTCTCTCTCTCTCTCTCAGAGTCTCTCTCTCTCTCTCTCTCTCTCTCTCTCTCTCTCTCTCTCTCTCTCTCTCAGAGTCTCTCTCTCTCAGAGTCTCTCTCTCTCAGAGTCTCTCTCTCTCAGAGTCTCTCTCTCAGAGTCTCTCTCTCTCTCTCTCTCTCTCTCTCTCTCTCTCTCTCTCTCTCTCTCTCTCTCTCTCTCTCTCTCTCTCTCTCTCTCTCTCAGAGTCTCTCTCTCTCAGAGTCTCTCTCTCTCTCTCTCTCTCAGAGTCTCTCTCTCTCTCTCTCAGAGTCTCTCTCTCTCTCTCTCTCTCTCTCTCTCTCTCTCTCTCTCTCTCTCTCTCTCTCTCTCTCTCTCTCTCTCTCTCTCTCTCTCAGAGTCTCTCTCTCTCAGAGTCTCTCTCTTTCAGAGTCTCTCTCTCTCAGAGTCTCTCTCTCTCAGAGTCTCTCTCTCAGAGTCTCTCTCTCTCTCTCTCTCTCTCTCTCTCTCTCTCTCTCTCTCTCTCTCTCTCTCTCTCTCTCAGAGTCTCTCTCTCTCAGAGTCTCTCTCTCTCAGAGTCTCTCTCTCTCAGAGTCTCTCTCTCTCAGAGTCTCTCTCTCTCAGAGTCTCTCTCTCTCAGAGTCTCTCTCTCTCAGAGTCTCTCTCTCTCAGAGTCTCTCTCTCTCAGAGTCTCTCTTTCTCACTCTGATTCTAGATGTGTAGGAACCATGAAAAATCGTTGAAATGGTTGAAGATTTGTTTGTTTGATTTTTTGTGATCTTCTTTAGTATTTTAGTCCATATGTATCTGCGGATCTGCACAAAATGGCGAATGCCTTCAATACAAGTGTAACCTCGTTAGAAGACGAACTCACCCAGTTGATCTTAGACGAGCAAATCAGTGCAAGAATAGATTCTCAGATAAAGGTATGTCTCATTACATCCTGCCTTCTCCTTCCTTTCCTGAATCTTACAACTTGCCATCTTTCAATTTTACAATCAGTAAACATGATCTTATCTCCCTCTCGTCTTAGCTGTTCGCTTCTTCTTTCTTCCACTGTCAGGGCTTTGTATAGGCCACCATGGCCTTGCCTCAACATAACTCACTGAACAAAGATATAACCTAAAATAAATGAGTCAATTAACGATTATATGATTAAATTCCTTAAGTTGTCATTTTGCAGTATTCGGAATGAAGAATTATGAGGATGTATTGGAATTTCAATTTATTTCATACCATTGATTTTATTTGCACTTTTGATTTGAAGATTCTCTATGCACGTGACATTGATCAGCGAGGAAACACCTTTGAGAAAGCTTTATCAATGGGAAAAGATTATCAAAGACGTTGCAAGGTAGGGATTAATGTCTGTGCATCTGTAGAGTGGAAGTTTTTGATGGTGATGTGTGGGAAGGTGATGTTTAAATTTTCCACAAACTTCAATGCCCGATCTACTTTGATACATTTTGTAAATTGCAAATGACGTTCTGTCCTATTTGATCTTCTTTCATTGTTCGCAGTGAAATCTTTTATCATAATATTGAATTCACCTTACACCAATGACACAAGCAGAACCTTTGAACAAGCTTTCCAGAAAAGCAGAGAAGTAATAGTCGCCTGTAGGTTGCACCTTTTGTACGCCATCTTCACCTCGGTTTTACTGGGGTGATGAAGCCTGGGCTTTCAATGCCGACTTTGACGACGACAAATAAAGTTATTTCACTATCATAACCATAATTTGATTTTTATGTCATGTCTCTCCTGCTAGAAGTGATTGCTGTTTTATTTATTTCAGGCCTTAATTCTGAGAACTGTTGTTGTTCGTAACCAAATTCACGTGAAGGCTCGTATCTATTTTTATGCATCTATTTTTTATTTGAATTCGTAGTTGGATTCTCGTAATAATTACATTTGGGTTAACAATTATCATCCATGTAAAACTGTGTGAAATGACTCAATAAAACTATACTCATGATTCTTTCATTGTAAAAATTTCCTAATTTCAACAGAGTCCAACAAGAGAAGAAGATGGAGTGACAAAATGATCTCGAGGAAAAATGTCAAGTTTAAATTTAGGCACATCGTTAAATTACTTGTTGACTCGTCAACGTCGAAGAGATCTGAGTTCATTCCTCATTAATCCAAACATGTTCCATGTATAAAGATTCAACGAAAACTCACCAGGCTTTGCAGGCATTTCATATCGTATTTAATTTTTGATCTTTTTCTCATCATTTGTCATCTTTGTTTTCCTATCATATACTAATCTTTCCAATATATTCTCTGTTTCTTCTTATTTCCCCATTAAATGATATATTAAAACTTTTTCCGCCTTTCTGTTTTTCAAATTGTTCAAGCTTAAATTTCTTCATTTTCTTTGAAGGGGCAAGATTGTATCATTCATTTTGAATCAAAAGCAAAACATGCCCAAAAAGGGAGATTTTTGCCAAAAAATCTAGTTCATTGACTATATTTTCAACTGAAAATTGCTATTTCAATTTTTCCTTCAAAAGACAAGTGCCAAAAAATTAAAAATTTTCGCAAAAAAGGTTGTAAGCTAAAAGAGTGTTTTAACATAGAATTGCCACATCGCAATGCTTTTGTCTTCATCGTATATCATGAGAAAAATAAAATGTAATATAGTTTGGGAAGCTGAATTTCTTTGGACATGGGAAAATGTGTGCATGCGGTTCCTTCATTAGAAAGTGACAAAAAAGTTTGAGCCATTGAGTTTAAATTTTGATATTTATTCACTCAAGTGTGGTGATATATTAATTAAATTACATCTAAACGGGAACTGCTTGTAGTACAGCATTTAAGAATAAAGAAGAACACATAAGCTGTAGAAAGATACAAAAAGAACTTCATACAAAAGGATATAATTGAATTCAAAAATTACGGAAAATAATTGTTACATCCTAAATCAAGTTGCTTGGATTATTGGGCCTAAAATGTTTTCAAAGGATTTTGGAAAAGCCAAATGATGTAGAATGCTAGGTGTGCAGTGAATGTCACATCAAGATCAACATGAGATCAAAACAGTTACGGTGGAGCACCAAAAACTATCAGTTCTTCATTTAGAATTCTGACCATTTCTACTAGCAGTAATAGCAAAATTGCTAGAAAATCAAATTTGAATGTTTTTATGTATAAAAACGTGCATATGAAAATGGACAAGAGTTGTATTGTTTGTGAATGAGATAAGGCTATCTCATTCACAAGACAAGCTTAAAATTAACCAGCATTAGTGTTAATTGCATGGTAATTCAGGGAAAGTCATTGACATGATTTATGAATGAAGTGTCAATCAAATGAGAATAAAAATAGCATTGTATAATCAATGATCTTTTGGCAAATACCAGGCCAATGAAAGATGCCCCAATGATACCTCAATTTTTTAATCAAATGTCTCTTAGCCCTGAAATTGACACCATTATTCACTTTACAAATAAATACAGATGACATTGAAAGGGCAGCTTGATGCCTGGGTTGATATGCACAATGCCATCACAAGCCCAGATCATCAGTAAACTGTATTCTAATTAGACAAATTGATAAAATAAATAGAAAATTAATGAAAATATAAACAGTTAATTAAAGAAATAATCAAAGGAGAAAGAAGCAAATTTTACCACAAATTGTGTACATATAAAGTGAGTCAACTCACTTGTTTCATTTATATCGTGTTGACAAGTTGGTATCTTGCACAAAAATGGGTCTCATCTAAAAATATTTCCCTTCATAATTGTTTTTGGTAGATATTCCTTAAAATCCTTTTACTATCTTAAAAAGAAACCAGAAACAAGCCACTCTAAAATATGGGTGCAAAAACATTGCATTTCTATAGCAAAGAAAATACACAATTAGGGAGCCACACAATAAAAGACCTTAGAGCATTTTTATTTTTTAGCATTCAAATAGAAGCAGCTGACTTCTGCAAATTTTCTTTCCTGTCAAATAAGATGCCCCTCAAATGTTCATTTTCAAAAATGGAACTTTCCTCAAGATTAGGAAGCTATTCAAAAACTTCCTGGATACTTAATGTTGGCAATACGATATAAGTGATACATGTAATAATAAATATAAAATTGACACTCTCCGCCTAATCTTTTTATTAATTGAATAAAAAGATGAATTTCAAAGTTAGCCATAACTTGTATGGCAATAAATAAGTTTTAATGTCCCAACTATAACTATACCTTAGAATCTTGATATTCTTGAAATTTTTCATGTTAGGACTTCAGCATTCCTATTCAAGAAATGGAGGAAAATTTTCAAGCTTCATTTATCCAAACAAGATGAAGCAGTAGCAAAAATAATGTTATTGTTTCAATACAAAACGATTTAGTGAATGAATGAAGAATCAAAATAAGCTAATGACTCAACGATAGGCAAAATATCAGAACCAATCATCATTTCTTTAGAGATCCAAACCCTGTGCAACATGTACTTTGTAATGTAAGCCAATTGGATTCATTTGAATGTAAAATCTATAGTAAGGCTCTGGTTGAATAAATGACAAGCACTGTGTGCAGATGACAAGGAGCTAGCTCTGATCTGAATTACTCACAAAATTTAAGAGAAGCAAAGTTTAGAGCAAACAAAAATAACAGCAAAAAAATGTATTATGCATCTAAAAATTGAGCTAAATCATGACAGCAGAAATCAATTATTTAAAATGGTGTTCAAACAACAACAATTTGAATACCTTCAAAATTGAACATATTCAACAAAGTGTTTTTTCTAAACAGCCTGACAATTACCAATCAAATTAATCTCAAGAGATGGAAATCACAGAACACAATATTTTTCCATAAATTTTGGAACTAATTACACCTGATGTTTGATAAATGATTGAGATATGACATGCAAAACAATTAGAAAATTTGGGTTTTGATTTACTGAAATAAATTAACAGCTAGTCACAGTATGCTGTTGATGGCAGACTGTGGTTTAACATGCAGCTGACTTAATACAGTTAGATATTGACATGACATGGGTTTTCCTCATAATGCAATTGTCTTGCTAAGCAAAAGAGATCATCAACATAGGTGATAGAAACAGTTGTGTTGAAAAATCAAATTTTGTGGAAATTCATAATGAAGTGAGAAGCAACAATTAATTATTCAAGATTAAATAGCACCTGTACATTATGATGACAAGCAAGAAGAATGCAATGAAACACAAAAAGATAAAATTGAAAAAATCACTAATGGGAGTTTTGACCTGAAAAGATAGTTCTTTGATTCAGACCACTCTCTGATATGAATCTAACAGCAGGGGTCATTTACTTTATTACAAATTAAAAATTGTTAATAGTGCAGAAAGGATTTGAATTGTTAAAGAGGCAGTTTTTTAAATGCTAATTTCTATTGTCTAAAATTATTGCAAAAAATGTTGACTTTACTGCAATGCTATAGTTAAGCATACCTAGATGTAATTGGCTGAAGTTCCAAATTGGAGACCCAGAGTGAATAATCACCATGGTCTTTATTCCTAAAAGAATAAACAAGCAAATCATCAAAGTCCAATCAAAGCCCAAAGGATGCAGTAGAAATTTAGTTTTATTTCCTTGGGTAGTCAATTAATCACATTTAAAACATTTTAAAGAATGCTATACAATGCTACTAAATATTGATAGAAAAAAATTTCATCAAAAATTAAAAATAATTGCTTGTTAAGATTGTATGAATTGAGAATACAATGATAAATGCCATAAACTGTAAAATACAATGCAGCATTCGAACCAAAAATACTTGCATTTATGAGTTTGCACACTTTGGAAATGGAGGCACTAAACCAAAATATCATCTTACCATTTTATAAACTTTAAAGTTACAGCAATTATTGTAAGAATTGCAATGAATGCTCCAACTGATGATAAAATGGCAATCCATGCTGGAAAACCTGAAATGGAAAAGGTCATAAAACAGCTATTGAGCATCAGGAAAAAGCTAAGTGTAAAAGGGATGAATGTGGCAGCAATGATCAAATCATTGAGACACACATTGTTAGAAAAACATGGGAAAGGGAAATTAGTTAAAAACTTTGACTGCTACTGTTACTCTTCTCAAAGGATTAAAGTTGAGGATTAGAGTACTCAATGGTCATGAAATAAACAAAAAATCAGCTTAAAGATTCACCTTTATCTTTGTCTTGCTTTTCTACATCCACATTATCATTTGGCTTCTTAATCGTTGAAATTGCTGCAGATGATGTTCTCGCTGGCAAGATGGTTGTCAGACTACCCCGATTTTCTTTGCTTTCAACTGCTTCAAAGCTGACAGTTTTGATACTTGTAGAAGGTAGCAATCCAGAGTGATGAAATGATGACTGATGAGTAGATGAGCTGATAAGCTGGGGTGTCGTGCTTGTCAATGGCTCCGTATATGGAAAAAGACTATTTGTGTGTTGTATAGTGCTTGAACTCGGCATTTTTGCTCCAAATTTAGTAGCACTTTCAGAGATGAGGGTTGCTTGTTGATTAACATATGTTTTAGTTATCCTATCCCTTTGGATTAGGGTGGATGCATGAAACAGTAAGTTGGATATATTTAGAGAAAGAGATGTTGTCACACTGGCAAAGCGATTAAGAGGTAGGACAGTTCTTCTGTTAGATAGTGAAAACTGTTTAAGATTGGCTTGAGATGATGCTATGGATGGCTCTAAAATTGTTCTTGATTCATAAAGAGAAGATTTTAACAAGTTCTGTGGCTCAGTTTTTAGAATAATGTTTGCAACATCTAGTGTTAATGATGTTGGTGCTGTTGAAATAAATGGTTCCAAGTGTTGACTTAAAAAACGAGATTCTGATTTATGAATGAATGATAGAGGAGTATTTGTTGGCACTATGGTGTATGTCACTGCATTATTAAGCGAACTATTCTGTGATGCACTTGTAATTTGAAGGTGTTGCATGCTTTGACTGAAAATGCTTGAGATATCTAAGGTTCTTTGAATATTTGAATGTGTCTGTAATGATTTGCTAACAAGAGAAGACCTTGGTTCTTGCATTGAGGACCAAGGTTGGAGATGAATGGTGAGAGCTTTTGAATCTGCTAATACAGAAGTTCTTTTGTCTTCTGAATACCTATATGATGCTATTGCTGTTGACTTTCTAAGGAGCATCTGAGCAACATTTTCCATGTTAGAGGCTTCCTTAAATGCCACAGGTGACAAACTTTTGGCTACTTCTGCTGATGAAGACAGAAGTAATGTGAAAGTTGCATGTTCTTTTTCTAAGTTCAAGGAGGAAAGGGAAGTTCCTGAAAACAAAGAAAATAAAACAAACGATTTCTTCTTATAAAACTCCGTATGAAAGAGGCTCCTTACCTAATCTTGCAGTTTTAAATGCAATCTTAAATCTCCAATGGTATGTTTAACTAGTATTGGCTATGAAAGATATTGCGTAAAAATTCTTTTTGCAAAAATTCTGCTCTCCTTTTCCATCGAATGTGATTTTCAGTTTCATCAATAAACACACGCCATTTGATGATTTTTTAAGCAGCAGTCTTTGATGACATCTTGCTCCATGAAATAATGAATATTTGGGGGAATTGGCTGGCCTACGTATCATTAGATGTTAGTATGACATTTAGCCAAATATGTCCTCACCTCCCGTTCCATAAAAATTTGGTAAACTGTTTAGCTAAGAGAGATAAGCTATTTCTAAAAATGAATTGACGATAAATATTGCTTGATTCTGTACATTCGGACGTACTTTCAGCATTAATTTATGTAAGGCGTCAACTCACCAGATGGTTGAATAAACAACCATAGGAAATATGTTTATTAAAATGTTTGATATATTACCTTGTGGTGAAGTAGATGCAATACTGTTTGTTGTCGAAAATTCAGTGGGAAACACGAATACGAGGTGAATGATAAGGAGAACAAGAACGATTCTTCCCTTGTCCATGATTTCAAAGGAACGCTAAGTGCTTTGAATCCCGACAGCAGCCGCCATTTTCACAACATTAAATATTAATGTTTACGCTGAATTGCATTGAATGCGGAACACTTTGCTTCGAAGAAGGGCGAGGCTATGACGTCACGTAACTGGTATAGTGGTGTTGATAGTGTCACCACAGAACTTTCCAGACTCAGGTGCGAATTTCGGAGAGTGAAATTTTTAGAATTTGGGTCAGAGAGGAATTTTGATAGGAGCTGAAAAGGACAGTTTATCTTGACAATATTATCAGAGGGGAAAATTTTTTTAGATAAAAACCAATAAGTTGAAAAATGAATGCCGTTTAAATTCTGCTTCCTTCCTTGGGGTTAGATTGGTATTTTTTGTCAAGAAAAAGGTGTTCAGTTCAAATATAGGAATTATTGAAGGAAAAATTAGGGAGAATAACATAAATCTATCACAATTATGAAGATCATTTCCAGCATTTTTGGCAAAAACTTGAGCAAAAATTCCCCAGTTTGACATGAAAAACTGCAAGCTGTTATGGATAAAATCTAATTCTACGACAAACCATTCTAAATAAAGTTACAAGTCAAGTTGCTGTTCTATGGTAAATGTACTTTCGCCTTCGTTTACACAAATCAGCTTTCTTTGCTTTGGTCTTTCAAGTACATTAACAAATCTTCTTTCTACATAGCCAAATGGGGTCCGTGGAAACTTAAAAGGTGTTGGGTACATTAGTTCCTTGGTAAACTTAACATATCCTTCACACAGTGCATACAAGGTATGGTCTCTTGCATACCCAACCTGAAGAAGACATAATTTGTAGCAAATAAAACCAAAGAAAACAGTTGGGAAAAGAAAGTATTTCCAGGCAATCAAAGGCTTTTTATTCATCACCTCAAGGAATTAAAGTTGAGTCTCACACTCAGAAGAAGCCTTAAGGAGCACATTGTTAGCAACATACTATACTCAGCTATGCTATAAAGTGGGGTAGGGTGGCCAGTTCCTATTCTCTCCTCAGGTTATCCCAAAATTATGCTGGGTGCATATTTACTCCAAGGGAACAGGGGGCATCCAGAAACTGGAACAAGCATTTCTGAAGCCCTGTGCTCATCGTATTAGACATGTGCTCTAACAATTATGGAAGCTACCCCACTTTTATGATAATAAAAGCATAATAATGATCATCTTAGAGATAATTATTATTATGCCATGTATCCACAGGGGTCCTAACCCAATTAAGTAAAATCATCAGAAACTAAGACAAATATGGACCAAAGTATACATAGTTGGGGTTTCAAATTTAGATGATGAAACTATTAAACTTGAAAGGCTTTATTTCACAAAAAAGGAAAATTCATCAGAATTCCGCACCAGCCAAAATTAATGCACTCAAAGGGCCTCTCTTCTCAAATCCATTATAACTCTAATTTACTTACATTTTTGCCAGGATGAAACTTAAAACCAAGTTGTCTGACTAAAATTTGTCCAGATTTAACATGACAACCTGAAAGATTATTAATGTTTGAATGAACTATCTGAAGAATTTTTAAAAACTAAAGGGAGCCATCAGAGCTGCTGCTTAAGATGGTAAGATTTACTCACTCTGGTTGATTGCAACTGAGCACATAAGATCAAAAAAGAAAGAGTGAACAATGCGGTTTCAAAAAACTGAAAGCAAGAGCAAAAAAAATAACACAAACTGAAAAGCAGCAACTTCTTTTTTTATCTATTCATATAGTTCCTTGGAAGCAATTACCATCCATTTTCTTTGCCCCTCTTCTTTTTCCTCTTCTACTTTTCCCTTGCTTTCTTGCCTGTCCTCCAGCTTTTTTTGTTGCATTGCATAATTGGATGACGGCGGGAAGACCTATAAAAATTATTCTGTCAGTTGCAAAGGAAAAATAGTTCAACGGTGCAGAATATATTTCAAGTGAAAGACCTACATCGCAAAAAGATGAGGCTATGTTGGCAGTTGTTAATTTTTGTCAAGATGTTCCAAATTAAGTTCTGACCAGAAATTGAAGAAACTCTTGCTGCCTAAAACAGGTAAATTTTAGGTGATAGATGCTGAGAGGCATCATCGGCTGTCATAGCTTGCTGCCCAAGGCACAATATGGCCTCAGAAAAATGGGCGCACTTTATGATTTAACTACAATATAAAAATGCATATGCTCGCGGCTTAAACTGGCTTACATAGCAAGCGATGAATCCAATCATGTCACTAATAACAAATCAGTCATGGATAACAATTCTCAACACACTGCCGTGGGCTGCGCAACTTTAGGCCCTTTTCGAGAGATTTGAATTTCATCACTTGGAGTAAGATTCTATAAGTTTTGAATCATTCAAATGTCCTGCGAAGAATGCTTACTACTTACCAAAATCTTTTGTATCTTGCAAGCTTCTAGATATCAAGGTTGTGAAACTATTTCGAATTAACGAAAACATCTCTAAGGCATGGACCTTGTCTCGATATAATTGACTGCCTCATTTTTAATTGGCCTCGTTTAGAGTACATCCATGGCGAGTGGCCACAGCTCGGCTGGTTCTTCACCATCGTCACACAGTTGCACAGGAGCCGCCCCATTCACACCCTGATTTTACCGACTAATTGGTTAAGGCTTTATTCATTAAGACAAAATTTCATTTAACAAATATCTTCTTTAGTTCAATTTTCATCATAAACTTTCGATTTCGCCAGTCTTCTTATTACACATTGATCTTCAGCACTACAGTTTTGATCGCCATAATCACTATCTTGTATTGCTGATACTCCTTGGCCCTGATTGTTATCATAATCATCGTGATTTTCACCATCGCCA
The DNA here is from genome assembly GCA_964026355.1 of Pseudorhiza aurosa. Taxonomy (NCBI): domain Eukaryota; kingdom Metazoa; phylum Cnidaria; class Scyphozoa; order Rhizostomeae; family Lychnorhizidae; genus Pseudorhiza; species Pseudorhiza aurosa. The sequence continues at coordinate 10,564,902 of OZ032119.1, forward strand.
TCATCATCATCATCATCATCATCATCATCACTATCACCATCATCACCATCATCACCATCATGATTAGTATTGCCGTCGTCACTTAAAACGTCGTCCTCTTCATCAGTAGCATTTTTTTCATCCTCACTACTTGTATCTTCACTTCTAAATTCCTGATATCTAAAAAGTAAACCATAATCACCAACAGCAATAGAAAACATTCCTTGTTAACAGAAGAAGAAAACCGACAGGAGAGCTTCCAGGTAGGAGAGCTTCAAGGTAGGCATAAATCAAACAGATATGCAGATATAAATTGAAACATCAGACTCATCTATGGATGGAGTTATAGCTTTATGATGCAAGGGGTACAACAAGACAAGCTCTGCATTTCGTAAAAAGCAGCTCCATGGTTGCTGGTAGGAAGGGCATCCGACCCAAAACCCCAAACTAAAGCACAGTGAAAAATGTGGACTCCAAGTAACGGAGACTCAACGAAAATCAGTGACTTGATATTTGATAGTCCACTCCTGCGACCCGATTTAGTGGGGGAAGTAACAGTAAACTTACCTTCAGAAAGCATTCGGACACCTTCGAAATTTCGAAGACTTTTTATGCAATAACTTAGAAAGGGTCTTTCTTCATATTTTCCCAGTAAATGGGAGAGACGCGATTTATTTGATAGCACTTACTTCAATTAATTTTTCAAGTAGTTTCACATTCTGTAGCAGTAGGCTTTCTATCAATATTCATGGTAAATTCATTGCATTTGGTGAGCCATGTTGAATTAAGGTGAAAAAGTTCGATTTGTAAATGCATTGAGGAAAAAGCTGGAGAAAAACTTCTGGCACCTGTTCGATCTTGCAGCATGGTTTGGATTAAAATATTCTTTATCCATGTCGACTTCTGTCATATCTTCATGGAGAAAGATTGAAAATGTCAAAACTCTTAACGACAGATTCTAAATCAAAACTGTTGCCTTGTCAATGGTGAATTCTTTTAACACATGGTGGGCAACACTAGGTTTAATGTCTAGAAACGAAGGAAGAAAAAATAAGAAATAACTAAAAATGAAAATAGAGCAGCAATACAATACAGACTAAAGTACAAAACAGAAAGAAAGATGCTACCCAAGGTGGGTATTAGGATGATGGGAGAATCATGGGAGCAGCTCAGTTTTCTCGATAAATGAAATTGCATTGGCCATGGCCATTCTGTTGGAGACCAGGTTTAATTTCTCATCATGAAAGAACAAGAAGAATCCGGGTACTTCCTTTTCCAAAACTAAAAGGTCCATCAGTGGAAATTTCTGAGCGGACCAAAGAGACCTCTGGGCGCACGGGTCAAAAGATGGATAAAAAGATGGATAAAAAGATGGATAAAAAGATGGATAAAAAGATGGAAGTGCAGCAGGGGAAATGTTCGCTATTCTCATTTCCAAGACCGCACATCATATGCACAGGGTGTAATAACCAAGATATTTAGCCAGAGAAAACCATCAGTGTGCTCTTTCCTCAGAACTCAGTTAACTAACTTACTAACAAGAACTGTTGCTATTTATTCATTGTGATGGTCCCCAGACAATAACAAATAGCTAATCACCGTAACTTCTTTCTATGTAAGAGTTTGCACATGCATCCAGGGCATTAACACAATAGATAAATTATCATTAAATAATATAACAATATGAATACGTGATGAACCTCACGCAATGTCAAGTGTTATGTGACTTCGCGCACACAAAGTTCAATGATAAATGCAACTCATTACACAGGGGATCAAAGAATGAGAGTTATGACTAAATCTGTGCCCATTAAGCCGGGTGTATTCCGATCTATAGGGAGGGTGCATTTGAACAAGCAATTCGCGTTTGAAATCCAAAGTCGATACATAATTTCTGGCATCTTCGTCAAGCAGGGTCCATTTAAAGACAGTACTTTGGCAGTGTGTGTTGGAAAAATGAAATCTTATAGGTTGCCCGTACAAACGACTTAGCTTTAAACTATGTGACAATTCTCGTGCCAAGGCGATGTCGTTGAACAAGCTCACGCTGGGATGCCTTTCACGCTGGGATGCCTTTCACGCAGGTTGAACAAGGGAAACATCCGTCGATTCGATGCCATCTTCTTTGGCAGAGATTTTACCGGTCGCTTTGTCGCAGAATCCTTTGCCCACTTGTACCTTTCCACGCATCTGACACCGCTAAATCAGCAGAGCATTACACTTGCGCTAGGTTTTCTAGTGAATCTCTGCCTCGTTTTAGGATTGTAAATAAGGTATGAATGTCACCAACTCAAGATGAGGTCTGACATGAAGCTTATGAATCTGATCGATTGATGTTTCATTCGCATAATTGGGTGAGTATTTGATGATACCAACAACTCTCCAAGCAAAAGTAACAGCTTCCGTGGTATGGCTTTGGAAGTCTAATTTATTAAATAATTTAATTGCCAAGAATAGCATCAAGATGCATGTGTTCATTTTCCATGCCATCATCTAGTCATTTCGTCATTTCCATGAATCAGTCAGTAGCAAAAATGTTACTCAGAAAAACAAACAAGCTAAGGAGAGAAAATGACAGAGAAGAAAATGCGTCCCAGAACAGACTTCTCATAAATCAAAACAGTATCAAAAGGTTTGGCGTGGATGGAGTAATTGGGATGTCTGTTAGAGCGCCTTTTTCTGCCATGCTGAAGGTCTCTTCCTTGGGGCATATTTGTTCACACTTTTCGATGCACTCTATCTGTCCACCCAAGAGGAAATGGGTACCTGCAGTAAAGCTGGGGGCCAAGTAGAATGAGGAAAGGAGTTGGCCACCCCCAACCTCACAATGACGCGGCTCAGGATAGCACCTCTCTAATACCTCTTGTCCCTCCCAACTTCGTTTTCCTTAAAGCTTGCTTCAAGTCAATGAACGAAGCAAAAATGTCCAGTTAAAGCAAGAATAAACAGATACGACGTGGCTCCTGCTATACATAATAGCTTACCTATCTCACGTATTTTTCTATCTTCTTCTCTACATTTTTCGATCCACTTCATTTGCGCTGACGATATCTCTGCTGAATCAGCACATTTTGAATATATTTGTAAAAGCTCCCTAGAAAAAAGCAAAAGCAATCTAGAAAATGAGAAGAAAGAAGATAATTAAAAAGCAGATCAACAGTACAAGAAGATGAAAAAAGTTAATGCAATGAAATCACATTAATACATCAGTACTGTCCTCAAGAGATTTGCGACAAATTACCGATTTAGATCGTGAAATCCCGTTCCCCATTTGAATTTTTCGAGCACTGCGTCTCCAGCCTCAGGAAAACCTGGTTCAAAAGAAGAAATGAAAATATTTTTGAAGATACAAAGGTGAAACGAATCGAAGGACGATTTGGCCAACAGGCACACATAGCTATCAATGAATCAATCAAACAATCAGACAGTAAATAAATCAATCAATTACTCAGTCAATTAATCATCCAACCTATGAAACAGGTGGTGTGTTTATAGTTAGATTAACAATTAAATCAATCAATAAAACTATAGACTGATTGATAAAAAGAATCATTCAGTAAATGAATTCACCAATCAGCCAATAAACATTCCCACCAACTCCTCATTCAATCCACTATTCGATCAATCTATTAATCAAACTGCCAGGACGTCAACTGATAGATCCACTAATCAGTCAATCAATCAGTAACTTACTCAATGAATGAATGGATGAATCAATCAATCAATCAACCAATCAATCAAGTAATCAACTGTATACTCTTGAGAAACAGCAGCTGAGAGCCATATTCATAAGACAATACTTTTGAAAGGTTAAAAGAAAAACAGAAAATGTTCCAAAGGTATTTCACATACCAGTTATGTAAAAAAGAGCTGCAAAGGCTTCAACACACGAAAGTTTTGATGGCTTTCCATAATTAATTGGGTTTGCTGCAATCAAATGGGGCAGCAATCTAGGATGAGCGGTTTTCATCTTACTAAATGGCGTTTCATTCAATTTTGCCCATGAGCAATCGATAACAGCTGCACCCTGCTCCTCCACAATGCCTCTATCTGATGCTGAAACATACTGCTTTCCCATAGGGCTGAGTACAATGCCATTAAATCTGTTTCCTAACCGAAGAATTTTCAAAAACCCAAAGCGACTCAGCTTTTGCCCCGTGCATTTTTTTGGATCACATTGAGCAACATCCTGGAAAAGGAGATTGTCAAAAATTTGTACATTGATTAGCCCCAGCATGATTTTGATTAAGTGTTTGATGTTTTGTGGTTTGTTGTTGTAACAAAGCAAAGTCAATAAAAGAATGAATCGCAATCAAATGAGATTGAATTTGCTGTTTTATGAAAAACAGAGTGTAATTCTAGTATCAAAACAAAAGAAAAGATTAAATGAGGAGAAATATCATCAGTGCACATATTCTCATAAATTTTAAAGGAAATAATATCAACAATGATGGCGATAGAAATAAAAATGACATTTTGCTTCTCTCAATCAAAAATTGCAATTTATGGCTTGAACCACATATGTGGCCCAGTGGTGGAATGCTCGCTTTGTATGTGGTAGGTTGGGGTTTGACACTGGTCAAGTCATACTAATGCTACATGCTATTTTTCTAGACTTGAAAAATGGTACATGTTAATTGCACTGTTTTGTCTTAAGCAATTTGGGAAAGGAAATGGGAGTGAAACACGTAGTGCTACCAGATAGCCAGCCCACAACTGTAGCATTCACTGTGCTTGCACAGCTGTGTGGCCAAATGACTAATGAAACGGAGATGGCGGCCCTATCCACCAAAAATGGTGAGGGAAGAAACTTTGCCTCTTTTTGATGGCTTGAAAATTTCAGTTGATGATGAGAGACTAGCATATGCAACTGAGAGAATTAACATACCCACATTGCAAGGGGAAAGCCAAGTTTATATCTGCCTGACTGCCCTGCACCTGAAACAAGAAAATCAAAGATGATATCAACTCCTGGTCATTATGATCATTGGTTATTATGACTGTTTTATCATTTTATCATCATAGTAACTATTGTCACAATCACAATGACATTCTCAAAACCAAGACGACAAGAACCAAGCCATGATATTTCAATGAGCTTTCATAATGACACATCCACTGTTTGATAGAAACGTGTTGGGCCCATTTTGGAATTCATGACCAGTATAAGCTCATTGGAAAGAAAAAGCCAAGAGGCACGAAGATGCAAAACGCTGTCATGATGTGCGACATGGCACCAGCGAAGAGCCTGCTACCATACAATGCAACAGATGTGACTGACGCTTTCTACATTGCATCGGGCTTGCATCACACGTGAGACATCACCTTCCCTCATAGCCGAACACGACTGAGTACAAAGAAAGAAGAAGAAGAAGAATTGGAAAGGATAAACTTAAACAACAAAGATAGGAAAAAATAACAAGAAAACAGCGAATAAAAGAATGATTGGATATTGAAAAGAGTGTATGAGAGAAAGATGAAATTTGCAAATTAAGAGGCCCCATTAATCTTGATTCGGAGATGTCATCTTTCCTTCTTACCTTTTTAATGGCCATGTGCCTTAAGCTGTGACCCTTAGCAGACAGGGTTTAGTACACTTTTCTAAACATCTTACCTTCGATTGAATTTTCTGTATCTTTTGGCAATGAAATTCCATTATCCCCATCGTAATTATCTTTAAAAGGCATTCTACTTGGTCTCTCTTTTCTTTTCCATTGCTTTTTCGTCTTGCCATCTCTTCCTCTACCCATAATGCTCTTGCAATTCTAACAAAATCAATTTATCAACTCTTTGGTTCCTAACATACAACTAAACCTAGAAGGAAGGGAAAAAATACGAAGCGGTAACTATGACAAATTTTTCAAATGCTTCAATATCAAAGTTAGGGGCTAGTATTCTAAATTTAACTTTCCATTGGAACATTAGAAAAAGTTGCGCGATGGACTTCTTAAGTGTCCAGTTCCTCAATAAGTTCAATGAGAAGCTAAGGACATTTAAGAAAAACTCAGCAGAGGTTTTCATTTCAATTTTCGTCACTTCTAACTTACCACCAATGATTCAGAGCTCCGTCAGTCAACCAGATAAAAACATTTCTCAACAGCTCTTCTGCCTTCTTCATCCGCCATCAACACGGGAGAGAGGTTGGCTTAAACAATTCCCTTCAACTTGCAAATAGAAAGTAAGTATTCAATTCAATCAAGTCAAAAGTCAAAGTTTCTTCCGCACAATTTTTTGCGTGAATAGGGCCGCTATCTCCGTTTCGTTGGCCTTTGGACCACACAGCTGTGCAAGCATAGTGAATGCTACAGTTGGGGGCTGGCCATTTGGTAGCACTGTGTGTTTCACTCCCATGATTTTGCGGAAAAGCTGAATGCTAAGCAGGGAAAGAGCATGCACCACTTTTCAAGTCTCTCGCATGCCTCGACCGGGTATCGAACCTCGACCTACTGCGCATAATGCGGTACCCATTCAATTCAACACAAGTATGTAAATCCGAATTCCTGAGGCCTTCGTTTCATTTCATCGTGATATTCGTTTAGTTTTACGATGTAGATTAATTCAAACAAGCTGCTTAAATAATGAAATTATTAAGCTAAAAAGTTTTACTGTTCTGCTAGGGGGTCATTTTTAGGGAAAGCGTTGCAAATTTTTCAAGGTTTTTCTTATCATCATTATCATGATTTTGTTTCACTGTCCCAAGAGGTGGGTTTTCATTTGTCTTTGAAAATGTCAGTTGATTCCATATTTCTAAAATTGTTGGGGATATCTTTCCAAATCTTTACACCGACTTACAAAAAACTTTACTTTGAGATTTCCAATCGTGGTTTCGGTGTTTGCAGATTGTTTGTTCTGTGAGTTTTGCATTTTGAGATTTCGAATCACCTCGTAAACATTCCTCTAGGATATTCTGGGCCTATTTCCTGAAGAATCTTATGTGCCATTATGGCTATGCATCATATGTAATGAGCTTCTCAATATTTAGGACGCGGGTGGTATCTCGACCTTCAAAAAGAGTGGACTCAATTGAGGTAAAACGCCCTGTTCTGTATCTTTTAAAGACAGTAGAACTTCGGTCCAGAGAAATGACCCCACACCAAAGTTGCCATATTTCAGGTGGCTTTCCAACAATGCTTGGTATAAAAGAAATAGCTATGATTGTGGCAGTCTTTCTCTAAGTTTTCTGACGGAGTTGAGTCCACCCTTAAGTTTTCTTTTAGTAACTTTACATTCTTAGTTTTCAGAGAGACTCTCATATAATGTCAAACCTAAATATCTTATTGTTTACCATCTTGACCTCAATTTTTCTTACTTTGATTTTTAACTAATTTCATTTAGATTTTAATTGACTATTTGTTCTTATCAAGGAGCATGTATTCTCACTTTGCCAAATTTATAGTTTACTTTGTCTTAACCAGTCCAATATCACCTCGAATTCGTTTTTATGCCTTCTAGAAGTCGCAGAGAAGAATTTTCTCTACAAGAGGAACTTCTCTAGTAATCGGCATAACTTACTGCGGGAAGACTTTGACAGGCACTTTTCAAAATCATTCGTATAAAGGTTGAACGAAGAAGGACCCAAACAGAGCCCTTGTGGAATGCCATAGACGATCTCCTGTTTCTTTGAGTTTTCCCACCGAGTAGCACTTTTGTTTGCTACCTGTTAGGCATGATGTAAACCACGTGAGTTCATTTTGAATGATATTGTATTTCCTTCGCTCAGCTAACAATACATCACGGTTGGTGGTGAAAATGCTTTTGATTCCCTGAGGCCCAGAAATAGTCTTGTATTAGTCCTTTTTTCGTCTATGCATTAATCCTTTTTTCATCTATGCATTAATCCTTTTTTCATCTATGCATTAATCCTTTTTTCATCTATGCATTAATCCTTCTTTCATCTATGCATTAATCCTTCTTTCATCTATGCATTAATCCTTTTTTCAGCTATGCATTAATCCTTCTTTCATCTATGCATTAATCCTTCTTTCATCTATGCATTAATCCTTCTTTCATCTATGCATTAATCCTTCTTTCATTTATGCATTAATCCCTCTTTCACCTATGCATTAATCCTTTTTTCATCTATGCATTAATCCTTCTTTCATCTATGCATTAATCCTTCTTTCATCTATGCATTAATCCTTCTTTCATCTATGCATTAATCCTTCTTTCATCTATGCATTAATCCTTCTTTCATCTATGCATTAATCCTTCTTTCATTTATGCATTAATCCTTCTTTCATTTATGCATTAATCCTTCTTTCATTTATGCATTAATCCTTCTTTCATCTATGCATTAATCCTTTTTTCATCTATGCATTAATCCTTCTTTCATCTATGCATTAATCCTTCTTTCATCTATGCATTAATCCTTCCTTCATCTATGCATTAATCCTTCTTTCATCTATGCATTAATCCTTCTTTCATTTATGCATTAATCCTTCTTTCATTTATGCATTAATCCTTCTTTCATTTATGCATTAATCCTTCTTTCATCTATGCATTAATCCTTTTTTCATCTATGCATTAATCCTTCTTTCATCTATGCATTAATCCTTCTTTCATCTATGCATTAATCCTTCTTTCACCTATGCATTAATCCTTTTTTCATCTATGCATTAATCCTTCTTTCATCTATGCATTAATCCTTCTTTCATCTATGCATTAATCCTTCCTTCATCTATGCATTAATCCTTCTTTCATCTATGCATTAATCCTTCTTTCATCTATGCATTAATCCTTCCTTCATCTATGCATTAATCCTTCTTTCATCTATGCATTAATCCTTCTTTCATTTATGCATTAATCCTTCTTTCATTTATGCATCAATCCTTCTTTCACCTATGCATTAATCCTTCTTTCACCTATGCATTAATCCTTCTTTCATCTATGCATTAATCCTTCTTTCATTTATGCATTAATCCTTCTGTCATCTATGCATTAATCCTTCTTTCACCTATGCATTAATCCTTCTCTCATGTATGCATTAATCCTTCCTTCATCTATGCATTAATCCTTCCTTCATCTATGCATTAATCCTTCTTTCATTTATGCATTAATCCTTTTTTCATCTATGCATTAATCCTTCTTTCATCCATGCATTAATCCTTCTTTCACCTATGCATTAATCCTTTTTTCATCTATGCATTAATCCTTTTTTCATCCATGCATTAATCCTTCTTTCACCTATGCATTAATCCTTCTTTCATCTATGCATTAATCCTTCTTTCATTTATGCATTAATCCTTCTGTCATCTATGCATTAATCCTTCTTTCACCTATGCATTAATCCTTCTCTCATGTATGCATTAATCCTTCCTTCATCTATGCATTAATCCTTCCTTCATCTATGCATTAATCCTTCTTTCATCTATGCATTAATCCTTCTTTCATCTATGCATTAATCCTTCTTTCATCAGGTGTTGTCGGTTTAGCCTTCGCTGCTTTGCGCATAGCCCCTGTGACACAATCGAAGTTGTTTATATTTTGGCCACAGACTGAGATCATTTAAATGTCAATTGTTTTATTCAATTACGGTCACGCATTATTGCCTTTAATGGTAGGGTTGAGCCATGATGGGGTTTGCTCTGTTCGTACCTTTCGCTTTTTAATACGCTGTGCGACCGGATGTTATCACCGATTGGTTTATGTTGGTTGCTATGCGTTACGGGGTAAACGAACTTGGATTCCTCGAGTCGAAGTGTAGTCGAAGATCGAATAGCGTCAGAGAAGATGTCATCATCACCACCACCACCACCACCATCATCATCATCATCATAATCATCATCATCATCATCATCATCGTCGTCACCACCATCATCATCATCATCATCATCATTATCATAATCATTATCATCATCATCGTCATCATCATTATCATAATCATTATCATCATCATGATAATCATCATGATAATCATCATCATCATCATCATCATCACCATCATCTTCTTCTTCTTCTTCTTCTTTTTTCATCGCCTTGCGGCATAAGATTACCTTAAGTCAAACCAAAACATTACAGCAAGCAGGCTTTTGACCGTTGGTGCCTGGCCATATTCGCCACTGTGATCATTTTGTCACATTTATTTCAGTTTTTCCTTTTTGTTCTCTGTTTTCTTGCTGAACAATTTTCCGTCACAGACACCTGTCCTTCACTGGCTTGACAAGATATTCTGTGTCTTGCAAAGTTCGCTTTTGAAATCCATTTCATGCAATACTTACATTCTTTCTTCCGATCTACTGTTCTTTCCCCCTCACATCTTTTGTAATGATTTTTCATGCTACCCTTCTGCTTGACTTCGTCCCCGCAGTTAGGACATGTGAATACAGGTGCACTAGTAAGGTCTCTGTGCAACCGTTTTTGGTGGATTGTGAGTGCAGCTCTCATTCTAAATACTCTATTACAATCTTTATAGCAACATTTTGCATCAACACATCTCACTCATTGGCTTCTCCGATCAATCTTGTCTGTGCCCTCTAGTATAGTATATCTTTTCCTTTGCTGTCTCTCATCCTCTTCCATGTGCAGTTGTCTCTTCTTTACTTTTGCTTTTCAGTCTACGCGATTTGATGTCAACTCTTCTATCATATTCCCTTCCATGCCTGCCTCTTTTATTAGTCTCCTCCAGTATGGTATTATCATTCAGGTTTTCTTCTTTGATTTTGTTTTGCCTTCTAATTTTGTTAACCACCCTAGCAATGCCTTCTTTACTAAACTCTCATTAGGCAGTCTGAGGATATGTCCCATTCTGATAAGATGTGCAACCTCTACTTTTGTTCTTATTGATGACACTTGTAGCTGGTTCCTAATGTCAGCCATATTAATTCTGTATTACTGCATTTGCCTCAATGGTTCAACTTTCCTGTCACTCCAAATATACCGGTACTTCTTGTCACAAAACCTTTGAAAGCTCTTGATTTCCCTTGCTAAGAATGGGTGCACTGCAACATTGAACAACATTGTGCCTTCAACACATGCCTCAAATACTTTGACCTGTGTTATCTTTGACAGTTTGCACTTCAAAAATCTCTTCTTAATAGTTGCCCACACTTGACCGGCTCTTTGCAATCTCATTGTTGTGTCTTTTTTGTGGCCTAACCAGGTTCCTAGCATTCTTAAATTTCCACTCTCTAGATCCCCAAAAATAACATGCTCCTCCTTTGATTTATTAGTTTGCTCTTCAAATTCTCCCATCACTTCTTCAATAATTGTTCCCCATTGCTATTTCTTCACTACTTCCAATAATGGTTGTGTCGTCTGCAAAAAGTGACAGATCAAACTCTGTTTTCCCTTGCTTCTGAGTTGATAGTATATTTCTTATGCACGGGTGGGAGGGAGTTTCCTGGCATATTTTACCACCTTATTCCTACATCCAATCCCTTTTCATTGGCATTCTTTTTTCTCATTTCTGTAGCGACTCTCATTACTTCTTGGTGAAATATATTGAAAATGATTGGAGATATTGGGCATCCTTCACGTAGTCCTCTTTGTGGAAAGAAACTTGAGCTATCTCTCTGTCGTCCTCTTACCTTATATTCTGTGAACTCATATAGGTCCTGAAGCTTACTTATAACTGATCTTGGCATTTTGAATTTGTCCAAAACTTTCCACAGTATACGTTTACTGACCCTAGGGTATGCTTTCTTCAAGTCTAAGAGAAAAGCTTGTGGTTGTTCACTGCAATCTGTTGGTTGACCCTTTCCATCTATTGCATTATGTAACATGACTGAATCTTTCTGAATGCGTATGAATACTTGTGTAGCATCTGCAGTTGAGCGACCTTTCCTGAACCCAGCTTGATTTTCATCAAGAAGATTCATCTCATCACCATCATCATAATCATAATCATAATCATAATCATAATCATCATCATCGTCATCATCATCATCATCATCATCATCATCATCATCATCATCATCATCGTCAGGACCACCAGAAGCTCAACTCATTCACACCCTTTCCAAGTTTCACTGCCTAATCCACGAACTCTATCTCACAAATCATCATTCATCCCAAGAACATGCAACTTATGGAACGACTTGCCTTCTTCTTGCTTTCCTGAGTCCTACAACTTGCCATCTTTCAAATCTAAGATCAATAAACTTGATCTTCTCTCTATCCTCTTAGCTGCTCGCTTCCTTCTTTCCTTTTATTTTGGGGGTTTGTATAGGCCACCATAGCCTTTCCTCAACATAGCCCACTAAAAAAAATCGTCATCGTCATCATCATCATCACCATCATTATCGTTATCAGCATCATCACCATCATCATAATCACCGAATCCACATAATTTCTCCATAACTCTCTGTCTGACATGACTGTGCGGAGTTCTTCGTTAGTAAGGCCGGTATCTTGCGTGAGGAGGGTGATATAGTCAAGTTTAGGTCTACCGGGTCTTCTGCAACCATGTTTTGGTTTCCACAGTATTACGTTTGCTACAGTTTCGCCACTTCGATAGCAGTGGTCGGCTAGACGTAATCGTCGTTGCTGTATAACTGAGGAGATCTTAGGGGGAGCACCAGATGTAAAATGTCGAAACATTGATGCGTTTATGGATGTCTCTCAAGTGGTTTTGATACCAACGGATCTTTTTATCCCTTTCCAAAATCAGAAAGCTTGAAGAAACAATGGACATTGAGAATAAGAAGAGCTAACTGGTCACCTAATCCTACTTCAGTGGTCTGTGATTTGCATTTTGCAGAATCAGATTTTAAACCACCGATAACTAGCAGACATCATTAAAAGCAAATATAATTCCACATTTTTAGTGGATTTAACCCCTTCGAGAAATTGTTGTATATGTCAATATGTATGACTTTGAATCTAAAAATTTTCTAAGCAGGCATGGTAGTGAACGTATCTTACAGTAGGTTTAAATGTCCAACCTCTTTCTCATCATTGTTTGGTTGGAAACATTTCCAACTTTTACAGATGCTTTCACGGGCATTGTTCTCAGGAGATCAGGGGTATTATTCCAGTTCCTCTGAGGCGTGTCAGGACCACCAGAAGCTCAACTCATTCACACCCTTTCCAAGTTTCACTGCCTAATCCACGAAGTCTATCTCACAAATCATCATTCATCCCTAGGGCTATAGCCCCCCAGCCCCCAGCCCCCCTGTTCCGCGGTGCCTGTTGGTAAAAGGTGTCCAAAATAAAACCTCTCGAAAACTTCAATATTGGAAACCATGCAGCATCTTTCGGTATTTTGCAAATATGTATATATCTTAGGGAATAAGGAAATATTCATTCTCAACCCCAGACGTGTTACCGACTTCTAGCGTGGGACTTAACACCCATGCCATTCCACATTTATGCCCAACATCTATCAGAGATGAGTGAAAGGCTAAAATGTCTTCATCGGTAACAGGTCTATTCAATGTATATTCGGGTTTGGATTCTTGAAACAGATCACTGAAAAGAAATGGTCGTTGCCTCGGCTTTTTCTTTGGATGTTTGATCCACGAGACAGGAATATCAGTTTTCGATATGCCGATTTTCTCAGGATGAATCAATGCAGCCGCAATGTGTTAGCAAATCCAGTTATCTCGAGGACATTCACATTGTGTTTCATTTATCCCGCTTGAAATTTTCAACTTTATCATGACTTGGTATGTCTTATCTTTCATAGTCTCTTGCACCTTAGCGGTAATGGTCAGACCATCAAAGCGATAGTACAAGACACTGCAGGACTAAATCTGTCTTCAATCCAACGAAATGCATTAATATCGCCTTGGAAGTGATTTGAGATGTCCATGATAGAGAGCAAATCCAGAACTGTGTTTTAGTTAGCCCGAGGAAGGAAAACTTCAATCACTGACATGCGAAATGATAAACCAACCGAGCACCAACAAAGATTTTTGTTTACCCCGTAACCCTTAGTAACGAGGACTGCGCCTCTTGCTTGCACAGCGTATGGGTGCATGGGAATTTAGCAAAGACTTAAATATTTCATGGAAAGCTTTTGTCATCTGATACGGGCCGAAATGTCCACCAGATAACGTGTGCATCCAATTTGTAGGACCATTCCTGGCAAAAGTTCATTCTTGTTGTGTTAATCAATCAATCGATCGTGTTTCCATAGCTTATTTGCACCAAGCATTTGCATTTCTAGTTCCATCGGTTATTAAGATATCTTTGTCTCTATTTGCGGCAATATGATCAATGAGGCTTTTCTTATGATCCTCGGTCGTCAAAGCTCAGGGAAGAATGGTGCTGTGCTGTCGTGATTTAAATGTGTAGACTCATGACGCAGGGGTTACGAGGTAGGCAAGCAACGGGGAACCAATCCATAACAAGTCAACCTCTCGATAAATGATTCAGAGCCCTGTCTCTGGTTTCTGCTAAGCTCAAAATTGAGTGTGCGACGAGGAATGATGAAAGCTCTATAAAATGAGGAATTTTGCTTTCAACCTTCAAATAAGCTGGGGCTTAAAACGAATGTTCGGAAAAAACCACAGCTTGAAGTTCAATCAGAAAAACTGGATCCACCGCTGCCTCTGGATTCAAAGAGGTTTGAAAATTTTGCATCAAAAGTCGAACGCATTTTGAAGCTATAACGTTCGCAATTTAGAAGATAGAAAATTCACTGTGGCAATAAATTTTTTAAGAGTAATTTGATTTTATCAATTTTAGAGTTGGGCAAACTGATCTCTGCCATTTCATTTCTAGATCACCAATAACCACAGGGAAATTTGCGCTCAGTATCTAAATAACAATGTAACGACAGTTTCTGAATTCCACTGACCTTAGGCTAATTTTTCTTTTCTTTTAATTTTCTGAATTGGAAAAAGAGCCTGAAAACTTTCACCAGAAAGAAGGCATAAAGTTCGACATTTTAACAAAACTTCTGCAAACATAGTGTACATAACTACTACACCACTAATAAAGACTAATATGGAATGATTATCAAAGTATAAGCTACTACTCTATCTGAAGTTTTATGAAGTAATGAATGATGTGCGCTGGTATAAATATTTGCAAACATGTACAGGATATGCAGTTTATCAAAAAACATTATCATCTGGGTAATACCTCATGACAGGGGTGTATGGGAAACAAACAAAATGATAAATGGGATTGTATTTGAAAATGGGAGGAAAGACAGCAAGACTGAAAGACTGCCAAGGTGTTGGAAAGAGTTTTGAATGGTGATAAAAGAGCACTCATAAGGGGGGTCGGGGGAAAGGAACACAAAGGATTCTATAAAATAAATGGCTAGGATAAATAGAAGTTAGAAGCCCCAAAAGGGGAAATGGTTGACTTAGATGAATGGGAATGGTGATTATTGAATGCATTTCAGTCATGAATCAAATTAGATATTTTGTACTTGCCCCATATAGTTAAATACCTCTTGTTTGGCAATAAGTACATTGAAAGCCTTTGCACACAGTCAGTTATCTCTTGAAATCCTGAATCTGAGCATTATTTATTCACAAAGATCTGCCAAGTGTCTTTTCCAAAATGGCAGCTTATGCACAGATGTAAGGATGCAGTCCAAGTAGTTGTTGCACTACTATCCATAGATGTGAAATAATCCCCACAAATATGGAAAAAATATGGAATGTAACTAGGAGGTAGAGAAAGTTAGTCTATCTTAACAATAAAGGTGTTAAATTGATGAGTCTTAATAAAAATGATAAAGAATAATTCAAGCTAAACCTAAGTCTCTGCCCATCATTTTGGGGCCACATCTCTTTTTGTCAAATGTTGCACGAATATTACATAACTTTGCAGCATAAGGTACAAAGGATCAATTATTTTGATTCTGGATTAACATCATTTTCCCCATATATCTGCAACCTATTGTTGAAAGCGAAACATCTTCTAGAAAAAAGGTATCCATGAAACTTTCATGAGGAAATTTCAGACACAAGATTAACTTTCAGAAGTTGAAATTGTCCTTAGCTTTTTTCTCTTTGGGCCTGGTGTCACTGGAGAGTTGTTAACATGCGACAGCCATCGCAAATGCTGACTCAAGTAAAGTTTAAGTCCCTTAGACAATGGAAGTTTTTCTACTGCCTCAGGTGTGTGCGGTATATATTTGCTGATCTCTTTCACACATAGGTACTGCAATGAGAAAACAGTGCTGTGACTGCATTCCAGTTTCATGCGCGTTCTTGCTGCTGTTGATGCTATAATAGGGTACAGCTTCTTCCCCTGTAGATCCTTTGCTGCTACACCCAGCCAGTTGCCATTCTTGAAAAATGACAATGTACCTTTCCACATATCCAGATGTATTCCAATAACGGTCCCTCTATCAAATTTTTCTGTGTACTCTCTGGCCTTTCCTTCAGTTTGAAAAGTGCCAAAATAAGACAGACCCCAGCTCTCTGAATCTTTTCCAAGCATGCTACAAAACTGAGATTTGTACCGATTCAAATCTACATCTTTAGTTCCAACACCAATCATCTAAAATGTAAGAAATTAAATATAATTCATAAAAAATAGTTCTGGGAAGGAGGTTGTTTTGGAGGTGATGGTGAGAGTGGAGTGAAATCATCTGTAACAAACAATATTGGTCAAGGAGCAACAATATTGGTCTAGGGAGGACTATTTACACATAATATATAAGGGTAAATAGTGTGATACATTCATTATTCTGCTCTTTTGTGCAATACAAAAACTGCTGGTATATAAAAAACAGGTCAGCTTGCCAAAACATTTTCACTTTTGGTTTGCCATTTTTACCCTTACTTCTTTCATTTCATTTCATTTCTGTAAACCTCATCTATATTCAGCTATAAAGGAAAGAAGATAGATGGCTTACCATATCGGTCCCATAGACAGCACTGGCCATTTTGATCTCCCAATAATGCTCCCACCCACTTGTCAATGGATGGGAACCTCTGATGGCAGCTGTACCACAACTATAGTCTGGATGGAAGTATGCTTCTCTTCCATCATTGCAAATCATCACATCGTCAGATTTTTCCTTGTCATCCCATATCCAAGAAAAATCTGCCAATTATGTAAAAAGATTTGGCTACTGGTAAGTGAAGCAAAAGCTGTTAAGGGCAATCGATTCCCCCGTCTTACGATAAACCAACCATTCTTTCTATCTTTTCCCTTGCATTACTTGCACACTTTTGACCAATCATTTAATAATGTCTAACTGGCATCCAAAAGTAGATTTTAGGACACTGAAAAGCTTTGTTTATCAAGGAAAGTCCTGGTATTTCCTCCTGATGTGACCATGTCTTGGGAGTTGAAGGTTGACAAGCTATGCTTATCAGCAGTGTCCTGGCTCTTTCTCCTGATGTGAGAGCCAGAAATTCCCTTACTCTAAGTGATAGTTAAGCTTGGGGTAGGGAGTGAGCCACCGACCAAGAAAGGTTTGAGCAAGTGTCTTTTCATTGAGTTAGCATGACATTTTAGACTACAGTGTTACTTTAACCTTATGATTCATATAGGCATCTTCTGTCCATCTAAATTTAGGCACAGCAGTAAATTGCAAAGAGCAGCTATAAGACATTCTATAAAGTTCCCAACATGAGACAGTGGTTCTCTCCTTTGCAAAATGCACCATCTGAATGATGACGTTGAACAGCCATGATCGACTCATAAAATGCAACACAGCACCATGGCCTTTGTTTACATTCGCACTTATTGGAAACCGCAGACAGACCGTCTAAGGAGATTCGAAGCTCTTTAACTGTGTTTCTTTTTTGGGTATCGTTTTATTATTATTATTATTATTTATTCGTCATTTTATTATTTTATTCATTCATCCATTTTTTATACTAGAAAAACCTGTAATTAGGTCAGCCGAATACAAATTACCTATCATCAGAGAGATTTGAATTTGTATGTTTAGTTTATATGTCAAAATGAAGTTTCAAAAAAAATTATTATTATTATATCGTGCCTAACATGCAGCCAACAGTTGACGCCGTTTGTGTGCAAGAAGAAGCAAAAAGATTGATACTTTCCCAAATGAACCTTACCGTTTGGATTGTCATTCTTATTACCCTCATTTTCATCGTCATCTGGGTTGGAACCTTCACCTGTCCTGTTCAGGATATGCATTAATAAATCCTTTCTGTTTTTGTCCACATCTTCTCTTGACCTGAGACGAGAACTTCGGCCTCTTCCTCCTGTTGGCAGCTCGCCATCAAATTCACCTGGACTTCTTACATCTTGTTCACTTGACATTATTCTACCCAGAATAAGGCTAAAAATCAGTTGGTTGATATTTGGCTACCGTGTTTAATACATTTCTATCTGCCAAGCGCGGATATCTTTTAGATTCTATGCCCCATCTTTCCTCCTGACAGCTGTGCCCTTGTTGCTTTGTTTACAAGCGGAAAAGACGCCATATTGTAACCAGAACGAGGCTACTGGTACCAAACGACGCCCAACGAAATAAATCACTATTGTCCATCATTCATTATTATCATTATCTATAATTCATTATCATCATAATTATCTATCATTCATTATCATCATCATCTATCATTCATTATCATCATAATTATCTATCATTCATTATCATCATTATCTATCATTCATTATCATCATCATTATCTATCATTCATTATCATCATTATCTATCATTCATTATCATCATTATCTATCATTCATTATCATCATCATTATCTATCATTCATTATCATCATCATTATCTATCATTCATTATCATCATCATCTATCATTCATTATCATCATCATCTATCATTCATTATCATCATTATCTATCATTCATTATCATCATTATCCATCATTCATTATCATCATCATTATCTATCATTCATTATCATCATTATCTATCATTCATTATCATCATCATTATCTATCATTCATTATCATCATCATCTATCATTCATTATCATCATTATCTATCATTCATTATCATCATTATCTATCATTCATTATCATCATTATCTATCATTCATTATTATCATTATCTATCATTCATTATCATCATTATCTATCATTCATTATTATCATCATTATTATATTATTACTATCACTATCTATTATTATTATTATCATTATCCATCATTATTACTATTGTTTTTATTATTAACTTTGACATAGATTTTGTTTTAATTTCACTTTTATATACACATTTATTTTACTCAAGCAAACCATTTGTAGGCTTCCTAGCTATAGCGAGGTTTACATTTGTATGTTTAATATTTTTATGAATAAGGAGTTATATTATAATAATGATATCATAATAATATGATTATAAAAATAAGGAGATTTATGAACATAACCATCCGACGTAGCCGTCCTGTATAGACAAAGACTGGTTTGATCCACAACTGTCAATTTTAGATGATGCCTTTATTTACACATTAATTTCATTACTTATAACTTTTTATATAAAGTTTTTTTTAAATTATACATTTATCCACGCATCTAATTTATTCCGGCAAGTCATTTTCATACTACCTAGTTACAGAGAGGTTTACAGTTGTATGCTTATTATTTTTCATAAGTAAGAAGTTTAAAAAAATTATCGTTGGTTTGTTTTGTCAAAGGCTGCGTGGCATTTCACCGTTGCTGATCCATCAAAGACACAGGACTGCAAATTTTGATTGCTCCGACCCACGAAGGTACAGCTTCGATATAGAAACTCAGCTAAAAATAACACCGTTGATTAGCCGATGACAATGCGCTTGTATGGCCGATGACAACCTTGTCTCAAAACGCGTCCACAAATGGCTCTATCTCCCTGTCAGCTCTACTTTGAGCGATCTCGTCCTCCCTAATACCAAGTTTGGCCTCAGTATTCTTCTTCCCTCCGTCAAATTTGCTCAATGCCAAACTGTCTTGTGCAATGCTTTCAACGGTCCTCTCAAAACGATGATTCAAATCCATATTGCAAGTCAGAAATAAAAGCATGAATTTCCGGTAGGTACAATATATACCCTGATACTAAGAAAGTTTAAAGGCAGTTAGAAGCGAAAGACAGTTCCATTTCCTGGGCCACGTGATTCGCAAAGGGGAAATCGAATGTTTAGCGCTTCAAGGGAGGATGGAAGGCAAAAGGTCACGTGGTCGGCAGAGAATCACCTTCCCTGAGACGATTAGAGAGGTGCTAAGGAACACTTTGGCCACAAACCGAACGTGGCAGAGCTGCTTGCGTGTGTACGGGACAGTCATGCTTGGAAAGAAATGACATCCGACGCATGATACATGGACAAAACCAGTGGAAGAAAGGAAACCAAGAACGCCTGGCTCACCATCTACCATTAAGGATGCTATTCCTTCATTCTTATTCAAGCATCCTCTACAAAAGCTAACAGTATCTGGTCTGATGTTCAGGGTAAACTGCCCACAAATATTTTCAACTTAATTAAGTATCTTTCAAATTCTCTCCCCTCTCAAAAAAAATTACGCAAATGGAATCTCAGTGAAACTTCTGACTGATCTTTTTGCCTGCTTTTGGCCACTCTTCTTAATGTTTTGCCGGGATGGAAAGTATTTTTTTTTTTTTTTTTCTAGTGGGTTATGTTGAGGAAAGGCCATGGTGACCTATACAAAGCTCCAACAAAGGAAGAAAGAAGAAAGCGAGCAGCTAAGAGGATAGAGAGATAAGATCAAGTTTATTTACATTAGATTTGAAAGATGGCAAGTTGTAGGACTCAGGAAAGTAAGAAGAGGGCAAGACGTTCCATAAGTTGCATGTTCTTGGGATGAATGATGATTTGTGAGATAGAGTTCGTGGATTAGGCAGTGAAACTTGGAAAGGGTGTGAATGAGTTGAGCTTCTGGTGGTCCTGACACGCCTCAGAGGAACTGGAATAATATCCCTGATCTCCTGATACCCCAACCAAGGACGCTTTACATGGCGCCATGACTCTGTTTTAAATTTCCTTGCCCCACAGTTGAAAGCAATCTTTATGCTGATATACCTTCCTTTCATTCGCCATCCATTCTAAATGTATAAGAATTACGGCCAGATTTACTGCCTAAAACTAACAATAACTGCCTCTACGTTGTAGAGCTGACAGTCGGTTTGGAATCGAGGCTCGCCTCTAGCTCAAGGAGAAAATTTGACCAGTACGCTCCTCTCTCAACCGAACTGAAAAAGAAATTTAAATCTGCCCACTTCGTTAATCTCTCACTTTATCAGCACTTAAGGTATCTTCAGCAACTGCTGTAACGCTTCTCTTGAAATGTGCAATTCCATGTCCATCAATAAACAATATAAACGCGGCCTACTCTCCAAACTTTCCACTATAGCAATGCGTACCTCCTACTACTGTACATCCTTTGCTGCAGAAATAAAGCTTAGGCCAGTTCTGACCTTCTTCCCCATTCTATCGATTTGATATCCATCTACATATATATTTACATTTACTTTGTCCTTTTCCCCATGGTATTAGTTTTATGTTGTAAACTGTAAGCCAGGTTAGCCAATTTCAAGCTACCCATAACGTATCATAGGGGTTTGTAATTTAAGTAATTTAAGGGTTTCCATTATTATCCCGCACATAATTTCTGTCTACAAAGCTTGTTTATTGCTCAAGAGCGCTAGACATGGCGACATGATTCCGTTCTGCCCATCGCATCATTTCTCAAGTCTGTCAAAAGTTCCACCATTTACGCTGACCTTCCAACGTTTTAAAACCCTTTAATTCTCACAGTTGACTGTTTTCTCCCAGACTTTCTGCTACCTATTTTGTACAACTTTTTATATATTTAAAGAATCAACAGTGGGTTTGGTGACAAATCTCGAGAATAATGCAAAGCGAAAAAAATAAAACTACACGACCTAGTGATAAGCTTAAAATCTAAATGCTAAAAGCTAAATTTGTTAATATCGTTATAAGCATGCTCGCTGTTTTTGACAACTCCTCCGTGGACTTCTTGGGAATGTTTTTTGTCTTCGTTTTTAACGCAGGCTTGGTCTTGGTGCATCTATTCAGCTGATGTGGGCCTGTGGTACTACCACCTGCTTTATATACTTGGAATTTCGACCAAGAAAGCAGGGATTGCATAGTCAAAAATTCAATGGTGATTGCAATAAGGACTTCTTATTACGTTTCTGCCGAAGAAATAAAGATGGGGACGATCCCGAAGTTATGATGTTGAAAAAATTTGATTCCTTTCTTGTAGCTTTCTTTGTATTCCCCTTCGTTGCCCTCTCTTGGCCAATTGGGAACTACCTAGTTAGAGAAGTTTGCATTCTATATGAGCAAATATTCCGAAGAAATGAAGTTTGCATGAATTTCTTATCTGTTTCATCTGCAAGTTCTTTTTGTCTTCAGCCTGAAGCTTGACACCTTGTTGTCTCGAATTGTAAATCCCATCAACAGAGTACCAATTTTTTTGGTTCTTCTCTGCTGTTTACCCTACTATAGCAAGACTTTCATCATTCACATGCACGAATGCCCTCCAGGAATTCTACTCTGCTGCTTAAAAAATGTAAAATTCTAACAATTCTAATTAAAACTGAACTGGACAACGCTGATTGAAATTCTCGGGAATGTTCGTGGTATAACGCGGCATTCCGCGAAACATTGCTCGTATGTTCTGCGTTTCTTTCTCAATTTCAACACCAGCAGGACTTTTGTGTGGGCTTGGGAGTTTGATAAATTTGTACGCAAAGATAACCCAGGCAAGTCATGCGCACCGCTAGGACAGATCAACTTGTTTGACATTACTCGTTCTTTGATTGCACTGTGCATATATCGTTAATCAGGGGTTTTTCAGTTTACAGAGAATTTGAGGGCGAAAGAAAATTGGTTGGTTGGAGATTGGGATGGAGAATGAGTTCAAGATAGGAAGTTGTTATGAATGAATGTTAATGCCAGATGGCTGAATGTGTTGTACATGTGTTTTTAGAAAGATGACTTCAATTTATAGAACAAACATAACGAAGTAATGCAGACTGAAGCTTTTAGGAAAGTAGTTATGACGTGTGTATCATGAAATATTAGGAAACGCGTGCCAGCTCATAACGCAATGGTCGCGGGTTCGAACCCCGGACGATGCACGACAAAACCATGACTGGTGTAACGTTTACGTAGCTTCAATTTCGATTCAATCGTTAACTGGAAGTTAACTTAACCAAACAAGCAACTCATTTAACGAGCTAAACCAACAGGACACTGATGAACGCCACATGCATAGAGTTTGGAAGACTCTATGGTCATATCACTAATCAACAAAAACAACGGATCCGGAAATGAAACATTATTAGCAACACAAGCAAGTCAATCGTAACCGCAACACACTACATTGGTGAGGAGGCAACTGGAAAGTACCCCCTAAAAATCAATTTCCTTGTAAAAGACTGGGAGTAGAGCCCTGTTTCTGGTTTTTGCAAAAGTTGAAATAGAATGTCGAATGGAAGTTTATGAGAGTTTAACAAAAGGTCATGCAGTTTCACCAAAAAGGGCTTTTCGCCACGGATTGGCTGTGGGGCTTATGTCCCATTGTGTTGTTGGCCATGTCCACAACTGCACCATTCAGCTCCATGTCAGAGGATTTCGCATTCAGTGAAGTGAGAACAGCGGGGGAATGTCTACAATCAGCATATGGAAGGGGGAGGGGGCGAGGAAAGGAGCTGGCCACCCTTCATGATATGTTAATAATGACACACTACTGCATCCATTCAAATGGTTTTTCGTAGCGCTGCCTAAATTTACAATTTAACGCATGGCAACTTTCTTTAAGATGAAGATACAATTAGAAGGTTACTACACAATACCGTTGAAAATAAATAGAAAAACCATAAAGCTCTTATAGGTGAGAAAAACGTTGGTATGAAAAAATATGAAAATAAAGAATTAATCTGGGCTAAAAATCAATTTCTATTAATTGTACGTTGAGGTAAGGTACCCAGAGAGTTAAAGTCTGCAGATCCCATCAAAGGGGTTGCAAGGTCAAAAACGGCACGTTCTAAAACAATAGAGGTGATTGATAATAACTAAGTCTAATCGCAGATAATCAAAGTTAATGAAAACAATGCTGAAAATCATCCTCAAAGAAAGCCTTGATTACAAATATCGTTTGTGGTCTTATCTTAGATTGAGAATTGAGGCAAAAGAATGACCATGCAAAAAGGGCACTTTGTATTTAGAAGGGGCTCCTTTGCATCGTTTCACTTAGGGGGGGGGGGTATGGCCCTTGGGTCCCTACGTCCCTGGTAACTGATGATGGTGTTGCCTCTCTAAACCGGTGCTCCTCTAAGCTTCTTCTCAGCATGGAACGCAACTGTACGTCGAGCGAAACGGAGGTCAATTGGCCGCCAAACCGGAAATACACTCAACTCAAAAGATTTCTCTCTATTGAGCAAGGGCAATCCACCTAAATCTCCTTTGGGGGTGAAAGGAGGCTGCCCGATTACATCACACAATACACAATCAATACAATCTATTTAACGACGCCACAGCTTATTCAAATACCGAGTGCTTTAATCAAACAAAAATGGATTGAAATATTTGAGTTGCAAACACAATTCAAGTTATTACCATCAAACCGGAAGTACGTCACATTCCTCGAATAAAATGCCTACTTATTTGGATAGGTAACTTCCTCCATTCTTTCTTATTGTTTCTAAGTATTCTATGTGAAAGCAGTAAGAGAAGGCTCTCAATTGAAACGGTGGCTTGCACATAACAGGACTCTGAAACGGTTGCGTCGTTAAGGATCCCAGCGAAACTTCAGCAACCATTCGCCAAATTGTATAAACAGAGTTGAACTACCTGACTGCCTTGTTGCTTCGACAGAACTGAGTGTTGATTGTCTCACCAGGGTTCCTGGGATTTCGCGACAGAAGCATATGCTCTTCTAACAGATTGAAAAGTCTGACGAAAGTCATTTGTACGAGAATTATATACCAGGAAAAGATGCCAGGAGATGGGTCAGCGAGAGGGAAGATTAGAAGTCGGTTTGTACGAAAAAGCGCCAAGCCAGGAGCCAAAAGAAAGCCATCTGTGATATTAGTTCTCGGATCAAAGTCGATAGGGAAAACATGCCTAATCAAAAGATATATAGAGGGAAAATTCATCGAAATACAAAGCCCAACAGTTGAGGACCGTTTTGCTTACGATATCAAACAAGACAATAATGAATTGCACTGTGAAATAGTCGAAATCAATCCCTTTGACTTCCCAGCGGAGAGAGATCTGCACGTCAAAGATGCTTATGTGATCATGCTTGTTTACGAGGTACGAAATCGAAAGTCCTTCGAAATCATGCAAAAGATTTACGAGAGCATCAAAGATGTGCGCGAAAATGCTGTACCTTTAATTGTAGTTGCGACAAAGTGCGACAAACTCAACAGCAATGAGATGATGGGGGAGGAGAAGGAAGGATACATAGACGAATACATTCTTGACTTGAACGCATCGAGATTTGCGGACGGGGTGCGGCATATCAACACTTCCGCAAAGTTAGGTTACAATGTTTCAGAGGCCTTTAAATATGCATTTAGCGAGATAATCAAAATTCGAAACAGCGAGCTGTTTTCACCGCACCCTGAATTATCAGAGGACAGCCAGGGATCTGGTTGTAGCTGCGCGATTCTATAAAAACGTGAAAGAAGAAAGTCGATTAAACACGAGACAAAAATTAAAGGGACTAATTTTCATGAGAAATTTGGGCACGTGAGAATGTGTTTTGATCACGTACGATATCAATCTTTCCATCAAACTTAATGTTGTATGAAATTTGGTGATAGCCTAATAGTTTATAAACCGTTGTATTAACTTGAAATTTTGCTATCGGTTGTTTACCTATCACAAAAATAACCCCTCTTTAAATAAGCAGCATGATCGCAAGAACGGAACGGAAGCCAGTAAAATCATGATATGTACATCCAGGGTAACGAAATTTGCATTCAAAAGGGACATTTCGTGTCCCAAAAAGAGAGACAGATGCTAACTTTTTTGGTGAATTTGTGATTTGGCTGCACACACTTATACTAAAAACTGAAAAGAACGGGAAATAAAACAGCAGTTTTTATTAAGAAATTTATCAAGCAGACTGTTTTACTATGAATGAAAGAATTCATAGTATTGTTTATTTCAGAAGGAAGGCAACCGTCTTTAATCTAGGCTTCAGTCAACTCTTCAGAGTGGGAAGCTTTCTTCTTCTACGGCTCCATTCCCGTTTTTCGGGGTCACCGGTGGGGATAATCCTTCTCCATTCTTTCCTATCAAGGGCGTCTTCCTCCTTCCTTGCTATCGCTCCCATGTCATCATCGATGTAGTCTTGCCATCTTCTCTCTGGTCTTCCTCTTCTTCTTCTACCCATTATCAGGTTTCTCATTGTTCTCCCTACGTAAGCGGGAACCTTTCCCTACCCCCCCCCAAATAAGGTTGTGTCGTCTCTGGGAACACAATCATGATGATTAAATAATAGTCACCACCACCAATCACTATCATCATCATCACCATCATCATGATCATCATCATGATTATCTCCATAATCATCATCATCGTCTTTGTCCTCACCACCACCACCACCATAATCATAATCATAATCATCTTTGTCATCATAATTATCACCATTATCACCACAATCATCATTGTCACTTTTTTTATTTGAACAAATAAGTGGCATATTGCCTAACTTGAGAAGACAACCTGTGTTTCCCTGAGCCATGGTTACCATTTAGCCCCTATTAAGCTCGTTAAAGGAGATTTTCTAAAAAGGGAAATTCAGAGTTGAGGATTCAAGATAGCAGATGTAGAATGGCAAAAATATTTTGAATCTTATGAAAACATTCTTAAGAATGCGAACATTTTATAATTGTACAGACATAATTTCCATTTTAACAACACATCCAAGCATGTGAGAAAGAAGTTTCTCAGAGAATCCAAGTAGGAAGTAAACCTTGTGGACAGTTGGACCTTTTGCTTGAACATAAATACTTATCGTTATTTGATTGAGAGTTCTTTTGACTATGACATCTGAAAATAGAAGGTCATAAAAAGTACCTTCAATAAATTTACGTATTATCAAATCATCTATGAATCTGTCATGTGCCCATAGACTTCCTTCGATACCACCTAGAAGAAGAATTAACAAATATTTCACATTTTCCTTTCCTGAGAATGCATGAATATTTTTTTCTTTTTGGCAGTCATTTAAGAACTGCACTTTACAATCACTTTGCTAGCTTGTTATTTGAACAAAATTTCATGTCCTTAATGTAATTTCAATTGGTAGAAAATTCTGAATATCTTTTAGAATCAACTCTTCCACACTACAATTTTTTTCTGCATTTTTTCTGGGCAGCAGAACATGGCAACAGGTCTTAGCTGGGGGATGTAAGGGCCGTGTAAATGAAGGGTTTTGGAAAATGAGTGACTTTTCAGATTAGTTCAACTACTCTTGGACTAGAGAATTTGTAGTACAAAAATATACAAGGTTTTTGGAAATTACACATGTATGCCACCCATCGTGAAATTACTAAATGAGGCTCAGAAATGTAAGCCTCCTTCACAATCATCAAATTGCGTATGCAAGCCATGGATCTCCTTTTTGTAAGATCATATATTCAATGCCCTCAATCCTTCTGAGGAATACACAGTCCGTTGCATAGAATACTTTTGCTTCTGTCAGCTGAGTCTCCGACTGCCATTGGTACTGTCTAGTCTTGCGCAAGCTGTTTCATGGATTGAGTCGTCGGCGACTAACCTTTTGTGGCTTTTTTCACATCTATGACTATGTATGTATCAATGTATGTATGTATGGCTATGTAGGTATGTAGGTATGTATGGATGTATGTATGTATAGCTATGTAGGTATAGCTATGTAGGTATGTATGGATGTATGAATGTATAGATTATGTATGTATCTGCAAGTGTGAGTGTGTGTGTTTGAAAGATAATAAGCTGCAAACTGCAATTACTGAATTCTGTCGATCCATTATTACCCAGTTGTAAAGTGGTGAGGCATGTCATGACTTTATTTTTGTCCATTTAATCCAGGTTGGAAAGTTTACAAATTATGTCGCTGAGACAACACTCCGTGCAGCTGAACATGTGTACATTGTTGTTGTTGTGTGCATACGCCGAGGATTTTAATGGTATTTGCTAAAGTTGAGATAGACGTCTACTGGCAATAATCTTGCAAATGTGCAGCTATCTTTGCAATGAAAATGAAGGCTGCTGGGATGGGGGGAGGGGGGCGAATTTAAGTAAGAGCTGAGATCCACGTTGTAAAAAGACAGTTTTCGACCCAATACCACTTCCAATCTGGTGCTTGCAACACCACTGCAGAAGCAGATAATAGGCATTTAAAACCTTACATCTACCTGATAATTTTATCCATTTCACCCAAACAGCTAAGAATTAAAATTTTGCATGTAATACCTGTGTGCTTTGAGTCCCAGCCTTTGATGACACCAACCCTGTGCGGGGGGGCATCATTTCTCAAGAAATATTTCGTCTTTGCATGATTCTTAACTTTCGTTGAAGCATGCCTTGCATAGAGTAGATGCAAACTGAAACTCTTATTTGGCATCAGGTACTTGTTCAACCGTTTGGACATCACATTCAGGGCCGAGGAAGACATTGCTGAGAAACAAGAGCTGCACGCCGTAATTTGTAGGTTAACAATTTGGCCCTTCCTGAAAAATTAAAAAGTCCTTGGGAGGTTACTTTTTCTAACGAAGATTTCATTGTTATACAAGAAGAATACAAAATAGAATTGAACTCACTTCACTTGTACTATGGCAAACGAAGCTTTCTCGGGCCTCCATGAGAAGCATATAAGTCCATTACGGATTTACCTCTTTCGCATGAGGACGTGTCTCGTTTTGCAGGATGGTTGCACATTTGTTCGATTTAATTTACTTCCTTATGTTTGAGTATCTGGTCCTAGTTATGATAACAACAAATCTTTACTTCTTGCTAATTGGAGCCTAGCGTTGCTAAATTTTCAGGATGATGCTGGAAGGAAGGAAGACGGAAATCACGATCGAAGAAGTAATTAATAAACAAATTGGCATGGGACGAGCGCAAGTCTACATTTTCTTGTTAACAGCCGGTGGCTACTTGGCTGTGTGTTCTGAAATCATTGTTTCGGTTTTTAGTCAAAAGCTATGTGCACAGAAATGGAATATCGATGATAGTAATTATGCATGGCTGTTTTTTGCTACATCGATTGCGTCAGTATTCGGTGGTTTTACATTCGGATATTTGAGTGACAATTATGGCAGACAACTCCCATTTGTCATCTCACTTGGGATATCTAGTTGCTTTGCACTGGCGTCCGCATTTTCAACGAATTTTTACACATTTGTCATTTTGAGGTTTGTTTTTGAACTAATAGATCTTGCGAAAGTAGGCCGAAGTAAATGAACTTTTGGTAGAAATTTGGAAAACTAGTCTTGCTTTTGCTAGAAGTCAATAACGCTTGGGACAGTTTGGACCATGCAATAGCCCAATACAAATCTGACAGTGGATTTTAATATTTTAATGCTTTATCTTCACTTACGTCTCAGACACTGTTCTGCCATGTTGTTCTTGCAATTAGACCTGGCTGATTATAACTTTTTTGATTGTACATGATGCGTAACCTTGCCAAGCAATAAAAAAGAAGGTAGCATCATATAATGGGAAGGCTTTTGGGGTTACCTTGTTAAAGAGGTACCATTCTGAAATATGGAATTATGAGGTAGGATGACCAGTTCCTTTCCTTGAAGCTCTTAAACCCAGTCTTGTGCCAAGTACACGTTTTTTACTGGGTGGATGGACAGAGGGCATCCAAAAATCGGAAGGGTATGCAACCCAACTTTGGACCTTGAGGACCTCTAACGATTATACCAACTACCTCTCTTTGTAAAAGACAAAGTAAATTAAAGATTGCAATTCAAAAAGACCACTGCATCATCATTGCTGTCATAAAATCATAGACTATTCTTAAACTGGATGTGGTCTTACAGCAATATCATCATTTTTTGTTCAATTTCACAGATCATTTGTATCCTTTGGGAATGGTGGTTTGTTTGCTGTTGATTTTGTGTTGCTCATTGAGTTTCTACCAATGAAGAAACGTGGCCATTTTGTCATCCTTGTCACCTTCTTTGGCTCTTTGGGTGCAGCATTTACAGCAGGATTGGCATGGATCTTTCTACCAAGTAACAAATTGAAGGCCTTCCTCATATGTGCTTCAATCCCACATTTAATAGTGTTTTTAGCAAGGCTTTGGTTTAACATAGAGTCCCCAAGGTTTCTGCTGTCCATTGGGAAATATGAAAAAGCTGTCAAGGTCTTGGGTTGGATTGCAAAGCACAATAAAAAGGAATTCCTAGTAAATGATTTCACTTTGGTAGTAGAAAATAACATCAGTGCAGGTCCTGTTCTCAATTTGTTCACTAAAGGTTATGCAAATCAAACAATTAAGTTGTCTATCATTTGGCTTCTTCAGTCAATGGGCTATTGGGGATCAACAGCATTTTTTCCAAGCTTCTTCACACATTTTGGTGCACCTGTCTATTTTGATATGTTTGTCAATTTTTTTGCAACTCTCCCCGGCTACTGCCTTGCTATAATTTTGATCAACATTCAAAATGTTGGCCGCCTTTGGACGTTGCGAATCTTCAGCCTTGGATGCACATTATCATTGCTTTCAATGGCATTTTTGCAATCAACTGTTGCACTTTCAGTTCTTTCTGTCATTTCATACTTTTTCATGGTACCAATCTATGCCATTCTGGAGGTATACACTCCTGAATGCTACCCATCATTAATGCGAAGCACAATGATGTCATTAGTTAACCTGGTGTTAGCACTTCCAAATATGGTATCACCTTTCTTTGCTGCAAAAATTCTCTCTTCTTCAAAGCAATGGCTGTTCCCTTTTGTTTGGTCAATGTGTTTCCTGCTGCAGTTTTTTATTACAGTAACCTTACAGAAGGAGACACTTTTTGCACCAATGGATGAAAACAAAGGTGACAGTCAGTTGACATAAAACCAAGCATAATTAAGGTTTTTCCAAGGAGACATAAAGGTAGCAATTTTCCAGAGGCGAATTTTCATAGAAACATTTAAGATAGTTATTAAAATTCTACATTCGAAATCCATGATGTTACCAAGTTGATGAAAAATTTTTATATTTTAGATATCCTTGCATTGATACCTTACATAAATGGTTATTTATCGTTCTGTGAAACTTTCTTCTGGTGTTCTTTTTAATGACTTTATGACATTTGATGCTTCCCTGTTGGGATGAAATATAGCAGATCACGTTGCGTTCTTCCACGTAAATCAGAAATTGCACATAAACAGGTGATTTTTATGGACTAACGTGGTCAGAACAAATCAATTAAAGAAAAGAAACTTAAAAGCCATCAAAGCTCTGGTTCTGCAATTCTGTAACAGAAAACGAAGCGGGTGAATCGCATGATGATGTTCGAAAGTTTTGGCAATCAGAAATGAGAAAGTGTAATTTTCGATGGGGTTGATATTAATTTTTTGAAACCATTCATAAACTGCATATTTAAAATACAAAAACACACCTCTCTTATAACAGGCAGTGTGTAATTGGCTGATTCTACTTAACACTAATGAAACTTCAAACGGAAAAAGAAAGAACAAGAAAGAAGGAAATGCAATGTTTAATTAAGCGAACAAATTGTTCAAAGGTCCATCAAAGCAGGGTCTTTCCAGTCCTTGTTCCGTCGGCAAAACATGTAGTACGTGCATCGTATAGAAATGTTCATGATTTTGGAAATTAGGCGATCCCTTAAGTTGTATGGAGTGTCAAGGTCGTTCAGCATGATGAACAATAATTATAATTATAAGAATAATAGGAAGTATTATGACAGGATACTCGATGTTCGTATTTCAGAGCCTAAAAAGAGTGACATGGGAGCACCGCAGAATACAATGTTACAAATCCCGGTCTCAGACGGCAGACTCGAAGGTTCGCCCAAAAAGTGGAATTAAAACTAGATGAAATTGAAAACAAACCGCGCAAGAATTCCTTCTCCTTTCTCTCGCTCTTGCAAGCTCCGGATAACTCTTGTGTCATTCCATCGCAGGGCGTCAAATAGATGCAAAACCTTTTCAAACATTAGAAAAAGATTACCAACAACGGAGCAGAATAGAGAAACCACGATGCATGTAAATTACGGCAATGTCTTAAAACCAATATTAGAAAGAAATGAAAAAGAAAGAAATGAAAAAGAAAGAAATAAAAAAGAAAGAAATGAAAAAGAAAGAAATGAAAAAGAAAGAAATGAAAAAGAAAGAAATGAAAAAGAAAGAAATATAGAACATAAATTTTCACACCTGAATACGAACGTTAACACTTGAATCCAGTTCCACCATGTCTAAAAGTAATTTTAATTCTTTCTCTCCCTTCATACGCAAAGATGACTAAAAATACAACACTTTATCAATAAGCCGCAAAATAGGCAAAAGGTAACAGACTGACAAGGAAGCAATCGGCAATATTAATCGATTCATATAAAGTCACGCCCTTGGACCCCCCTTTGTCGGTTTGATTCGCAACGTAAAGTTAAGGTTTTCAGTGTCAAATACGGACATTTTTAAGTGTCATAAAATGATAGGGATATTACATGGAAAATGTTGCTTTCCATCACACAAATTGCCGAAAAAATACCTTTAAAGGTGTCTTTTTTCAAAAAACAAATAGCTAGAAATGATAGTGTTGTATTGTTGGTTTGTGTTCGTAAGACCTTTGAGGATTTTGAAAATGAGCGAAAGCAACGGTGATTTGAGAATCGATCGACGTTAATCATACCAGCATTAGAATTGCATTTGATCTTGTATTTTCATCCAAATCTTCGAGCCGTCTAAAAGTGCCAAATAGGGTAATACATTTCAATTACGCCAAGTAAAATTATTTTTCGTTCAAAAAATTCATAGCAATGATTCGATGCTTTGCTGACACTATCGTTTTCGGGTTAGGAGGTTTTAATTCCCCTATTCAAAAGAAACTACTAGGAGATTTCTTCAAAAGATAATATCAAAATACCACGTTTTGAAAAACTGGCAAATGTTTTCAAGTCTCTGAAGAAATATGACAAGTCAGGTTTTCGTTTCACGCTCATTATACCGAAACATAATTCAATGCTATTCTAGTTCTTACCTGCTGCATGAATTATTGGAAATTTGATAAAAAGTAAAGGTTGATTTAAAAAACTGCCCGCACTTACTTGTATACTAGAAACATTGCCTTTGGTCGCATTCCGAAATCATCTATTACTTCCGCTACTTTGGATCGTACTTCCTGTCAAGGGTACCAGAAAATCCATGAGGTTCCACGAAACAGAGGAACATTTATTGGAAAAAGAGGAAAAATGGAGCTGCGAGTGAAGTTGGCAAAATCGTAAAAATATCAAATACCTTGTTAGGATGATTCCACAAAAGTTTTTCAAGGGAATCAAAAACTTTCACAGGGTCGTCTTTCGTTACGACATTCCCACCTTAGAATAAACCAACAGAAAACGTTAAAAAGGTGAGACATCATGCTTTGATATTTCTTTTTCAGTGGGTTATGTTGAGGAAAGGCTATGGTGGCCTATGCAAAGCCCCAAAATCCGAAGAAAGAAGAAAGCGAGCAGCTAAGAGGATAGAACGATAAGATCAAGTTTATTGATCTTAGATTTGAAAGATGGCACTTTGTAGGATTCAGGAAAGCAAGAAGAAAGCAAGACGTTCCATAAATTGCATTTTCTTGGTATGAATGATGATTTGTGAGATAGAATTCTTGAAGTAGGCAGTGAAACTTGGAAGGGTGTGAATGAGTTGAGCTTCTGGTGGTCCTGGCACGCCCCAGAGGAACTGGAATAATATCCCTGATCTCCTGAGAACAATGTCCGTTAAAGTATCTGTAAAAGATGGAAAGATCTCCAACTAAACGACGATGGGAAAGAGGTTGGAGCGATTTGATGAGGTTAGGATTATTGATGAGACGAATGGCTTTGGACTGGACTTTGTCGAGAAGACAGAGAGTAGATTTTGGAGCACCACCCCAGACGTGGGAGCAGTACTCTAAAGAAGGACGGATTTGAGACTTGTATATAGATAGAAGGTGAGAAGATGAGAAAAACTCCCGGGCTCTGGCGAGGAAACCGAGCTTTTGTGATGCATGTTTAGCAAGGGGATGGATGTGAGTTTTCCAAGTGAGATTAGATGAAAGAGAAAGGCCAAGTTGTGTGAAAGAAGCTGAAGTGTCCAGTTCATCACCGTTCATGAGGACAGCTGGAAAGTTTTGATTACGTTTGCGTGAAATGACAGCCTGTCTCGTCTTGCTTTGGTTGAACGAAACTAGGTTGTCTTTACCCCACTTCTCAATAACTGTCAGATCATTGGAGAGAAGCGAGGCTGAAATGTTTCCGCGGAGTTGGATATCGGTGGAAGAATGGTCATTTGGATTGAATGAAAATGAGGAACTTAGGAAGGTATCATCAGCAAAGGAGGGAATGTTAGAAGACGTGGAGTTGAGCAGGTCGTTGATGAAGAGGATGAAGAGTACAGGGGAGATGACAGAGCCCTGGGGTACACCAGCATTGATAGAGTGCAGATTGGAGAGAAAGCCGTCCACTCTGACGGCTATTGACCTATCAGAGAGGAAACCACCAATCCAATTAATTAGAGTCTGATGGAGACCAAACATCGGCAGTTTAGCGAGAAGACCCTTGTGCCAAACGCGATCAAAGGCCTTGGAAATATCGAGAGAGATTACTCTGCTCTCACCACAGGATTCTAGAGCAGAGGACCAGACATGGAAAGCGTAAACAAGAAGATCACCAGTATACCTGGCTTTTCGAATGCCATACTGGTGATCAGAGAGAAGATTGTTTGTTTCAAGGAAGGTAAGAAGTTGTTTATCGATGATGGTCTCCATTGTTTTAGAGATGAGTGAAGTGATTGCAATTGGACGATAATTGAGAGGATTAGACTTCAATTAGATTGGATTTCAATGAGGTGGAAATGATGACATTTGAGTCTATGATGGGGATGAATGCTGAAATTCAGTTTGATGATAATAATGACATAATGATAATGCGAATCTTTATACAGGAATGGACACTTCAACATGTAAGGCTGTTATCAACGTGTGTCCTGGTTAAACTAAATGGAAAAAGGAAAAAGAAAAATTGTGAAAGCCTAAGCTACTATGAAAAATTCCAGAAACTTACATTGATATTAACTGAGCTTGTTACAACGGCGATAAAAATACATAACATGAAAATTTAAAACTGTTCAACTAAAATATTTCTTGGAAAAGCTTATTAACGTCGCTGAAAGGTGCAGTCGTTCTGACGTCAATAGGCAGATCGTTATAGATTTTAGCACCTATGAAGCGAAAGGACTTGCGAGCATATTCAGTCTTAATGCTAGGGAGTTTACAAAACATTGATAATTTCTTGTTTTTGATCGAAACAAGAACAAACGAACCCATCTGAAAAAGGACGTCAGGGTGATCAGGGTATTCAACAGCGGCTTAGATAATTCGGTCACATCTGCAAAATTTACATGTTCTGCAGAATTGAAGTAAGCTGAGGTTGAGAGTGATCAAGCCAAAGAGATGGCTGGTAATGTCACCATGCTAGGTTGAATTAACGCAGATCATGGAAGAGAAATATGGAGAGTTCTGAGTGCAGTCACCAGGTCTCTGAACAGAGGTGAAGGAATATAACGATAGGTACAATGCACGTACCCATAAACTGCAACAGTTCTGCTGCATTCACTCTTTGCTGCACGAGAGAAATCGGTATTATAGCACGGTATCATCCTGCAACTTGTCTAATAATCACATGAAGAATGCAGGGAAAGAAATTCGCTGATTCTGTTTGAAACAAATTGTAACAATTTGATCTAAGGTTGAAATAGAAAGTTGAAGGACCACGAAATGAAATTCTCTCAATTCCGACAGATAAAAATTAAGACGAATAGTCACATTGGCTAGGTCAAGTCAAATCAACAATGCATTATTTACATTTCAAACTAGTCTTATTGCAGGAAAAATAGCTCTATCCTACGAGGATTAACGCAGCCAACATTTGCATTATTCAAAATGGAAAATCGAGATGAACCATGAAAAAAAGATAAAGAAATGATTACAAACGAACTTACTTTCCAGTTTTTCGCATTGCTTAATTGAAACAAGATGGCGTCGATAATGCCAGCATCCTTACGGTTCATTTGCCTCACTAATGTAGAAAGGGCCTAAAAACAATCGAGGAACTGAGTTGGTAGAAGAGCGGAATTTCGGGGGACGTGAACTGAATTATATGCGAAATGAATTGGAAAAAGACTGCCAAGGACTGGATTGGAAGGGTTTGCAAAAACTCCTGCTACCAATGAGCTGAGTTTATTTCACTCCATTAATTCTATCAAGCAATCAGCCAATCAACACCCTACCTTGTCTCTAATAGCAAATGAATCATCGCTTAGCCTCGTGTACAGATGATCACGTGCAGCATCATCAGCAACACAAAGATGGCCGAGTGATAGCGAGGCTTTTAAAGCTAAGTCTTCGTCATCAGATTCGGCAAAATGCCGAAGGATTTTAATCAATTTCATTATTTCTGTGTCCTCCTGAAATTACAAGATAGAAATTTTGTATTACTAAGAGCATGATAAATACTGCATAAATTACTGGTTTTGACTTTGAAAAGTTTCCAAATAATGTTTCGGCTTCAACTCGGAAACCCAGGCCGAGACTAAGTCATTAAGCATTAAATTAAAATGAATATATAAGGACACAATTGAATTTATTACGCAATCACTATTTTAATCGCTTTTTGAATACCTTTTTCACAAATTTGGCATTTCGTGCATTGATGATGGTATCAAGAAGGTCGAGTTTTAAGCCTCTTTCTCCTATAAAATGAGAGATGAGCACAGATGATGTACTAAAAAAGGAATTGAGGATAAAGCAAAAAGAGGTCATTTCTTCAAACTGCATTCAAACAGAAATAATCAGCTACCAGAAAAAAGATGAAAAAACGAAAGTTACCAGACGTTTAAAGTGATGCAAAAAGAGGCTTAAAAATTTTGGTTTCTTGATCAACCATAAATTAAGCTTCAATTTTAAATAATTCTCTAAGATTTTGAAATTTTTTTACCATACTGAAGTCCTTTTCGAACAATTTTGACAGCAGTTGAATCCCAAGTT
The DNA here is from genome assembly GCA_964026355.1 of Pseudorhiza aurosa. Taxonomy (NCBI): domain Eukaryota; kingdom Metazoa; phylum Cnidaria; class Scyphozoa; order Rhizostomeae; family Lychnorhizidae; genus Pseudorhiza; species Pseudorhiza aurosa. Next base: position 10,601,943 of record OZ032119.1, read on the forward strand.
CCTGCAAAAAGATTTGTGTCTTTTGGTATTCTTCTTAGCCTAAATTTTGAACTCTACCTTAATTTAACAAAAAGGGAAGAATCTAAAGACTAATTAAAAAAACGAAAAACTAAACGTTCGATGCAAAATTAAGCACGTCTTCATATGAAAAATTGACTCATTCGTCTGATGTGTCGAAAAAATTGTTGTAAATACAATAATCTTTATTAGTTTTTATCAAGTAGTGTCCAGATCCTTCTTCACAAAGTGATTACATCTCGTGATTGTTAAGGTGGCTCTTAGGATATCGAGGAGCTATGCTTGTTGAGTAGGGCGATGGTCCTTCCTTTAAAGGTTCCAACATGATTGCTGTCCTAAGACCATGGAAAGTTAGTGAATCAACTTGTTCTAAGCAAATGTTAAGCCTTAGGTGCGACTCGAGCCACAGACGACAGACCTTGTGGTCAACCACTAGCTACCCTTATTACTGGAATAAAAACCTAGGCATATTAAACCATAGTAAAGGCGTTACTTTCAAACTGCCACACAAGTCAACAGTTGTCAATGAGAGAGGGCTGAGAAAAAGCAATCAATACGATACCCAATGTAATGATACACTTGCTCGCCTCGCATAGCACAAGATCGTTATCCTCGATGTTCACCTAGCAAAAATGTGATTATCAAACTGCAACTAAAGCTTAAAGACAAAAATATTTGGTTGAGTCTGCACTCGAAAGGCATACCCCCTGAAAAATAACTATTTCATTCAGCACGCATCTAAAGAAAACACCTTTGCAAGGGAGTCAAAACATTAATCAGATACAAGTTAATACAGATACATAGGACACATATTCAATCAATTTCATGACATGAACAAAAATTTCCAGTCAGCGTAATTAGAAAAGCAGGCCAATATAAAAAAGAAAAACAATGAAAAATTTTACCTGTTTGCGTATTGCTTGGATAGCCTCTTTTTCGGTCACACCAAGTTGAGCAAGAGACTACGGAAAAGTATAAAACGATTAGGTTGTGGTCTCATTGAAACATGGGAAAGTTCAATTACGTTAAGCACTGTAAATTTTCGATGAGGAATCCTCGTGGTAACCCTTATTGTAAACTTGAGTACATCGCCTCTGTCTACCACCAGGAGACATTTATTGCAGGCATTATTTCACCGAAGATTCAAGCTAGTCCCACAGTTCACTGGCAAATATGTCGAAAAGAATATTTTGATTGGGATGGAAAAGGACAATGGTGATAATGATAATGATGATAATGACAATGATGATAATGACAAATGTGATAATGATAATGATGATAATGACGTTAATGATGACGATGACAATGATGATGATGACAATGATGATGATGACAATGATAATAATGATAATGATGATAATGATTATGATAATAATGACCATGATGATGATCATAATTATGGCAATGATGATGCTGACAATGACGATGGTGATAATAAAAATTGTGATAATGACAATTATGACAATGACAATGATGATAATGACAATGATGACAATGACAATGATGACAATGACAATGATGACAATGAAAATAATGACAATGACAATGATGACAATGAGAATGATGATAATGACAATGATGATAATGACAATGACGATGACAATAACGATGGTGACTATGATACCTTAAATGCATCAATAGCAATTGCTTGAACTTTTGACTGAATGCCATCGTTCCCGAGAAAGTACTGATGAAAAGGAACCAAACAATATCAGCGAGCTTAAAATGGACACAGAAAGGTGGAAAAATTTAGAGGCAATTGTTCACATAGCGCTTACAATACATGCGCTTATAATCCTTCTTTAGAGTAGTGCTCCCACGTCTGGGGTGGTGCTCCAAAATCTACTCTGTCTTCTCGACAAAGTACAGTCCAAAGCCATTTGTCTCATCAATAATCCTAACCTCATCAAATCGCTCCAACCTCTTTCCCATCGTCGTTTAGTTGGAGATCTTTCCATCTTTTACAGATACTTTAACGGACATTGTTCTCAGGAGATCAGGGATATTATTCCAGTCCCTCTGAGGCGTGTCAGGACCACCAGAAGCTCAACTCATTCACACCCTTTCCAAGTTTCACTGCCTACTTCAAGAATTCTATCTCACAAGTCATCATTCATCCCAAGAACATGTAATTTATGGAACGTCTTGCTTTCTTCTTGCTTTCCTGAATCCTACAAAGTGCCATCTTTCAAATCTAAGATCAATAAACTTGATCTTATCGTTCTATCCTCTTAGCTGCTCGCTTTCTTCTTTCTTCAGATGTTGGGGCTTTGCATAGGCCACCATAGCCATTCCTCAACATAACCCACTAAAAAAAATGTAATTTTGCTAAAATTCATGAGTTCGAAGCAATCTCGTTCCTGATTATGGATGTACACTGTCAGCCCACCCAGCCGTAAAAGGATGCTTGGCGCAAAACAGGGGACAAAGTGCGACGGAGAGGAAGGAAAGGAAAGGAATCGGCCAATCTGCAGCCAAATTGGGTAACTAAGAATGATACCTCCCTACGAAAATGCTCCTTGGCACTTCTTTGAGCATGGGACGCAGCTTGACATTTCATTACATAACAATTATGTTCATAGTAAACTGCTTTGACGCAGGGCATCATCACAACCTCAGACAAATTCAAAAATGATACAAAGAGGAAGGCGTTAAAGAATGGCTTGGTGCTTCAAAGAACAGCAAAAGCTGTTTAAGACTTGACAAAACCTCAGCACAAAAGAAGCAAAGTTGCTTTATCTTTTTTAGCAGGTTTACATTTGATGGTGAACAGATCACATACCAAAACCCTATTCCATTTGAGACTGTTGTGCTTAAGAACTGTTTTTTCTTTCTTTGAACCTGATTTTTTCATTGCTAAAAATAGAAATTCAATGAATTTGAGAAGTAGAACTAGTGCTGAATTTTTCGAAACAGCGTACCAGGAGTAGGCAGTTTGAGCAAGATGAAAAAAGTGTGATTACAAAGAAGAAACATAAGAATTTCAACGTTCGATTCACATTCAACAAAACTCCGAACTGTTTCAGTGAAAGATGGCAACAAAACAAGCATGTACAAACCAGCAACTTTTCCTGCAACAGTTCGCAAAGATAAATGACTTTCTCGACTTCTAAAAAGAAAATAAAAGAGCAAATGATATGACATTATGATTTCTGATTAGAGGGTAGAGAGAGAGAGCGAAAGAAAAAATCATGAAACGGAGATGAACAGGGCATCAACATGTTCCTAAAATCACCTTGCATTCGTTGTAAATTTTCTTTTTCTGTTACTAATTGTCGGAACCTTGAAAAAATAAGGAGTAAGAAAAAGTTCACGGGAAAAAATGCAAATGAATAGACGTAAGAAATATCTAACTAAAATTGATAAGAATATAATAAAAAAAATATAAATATGACATGGTATGAAGTATTCATATTTCATATTATGTGCGATTGAGAGAAGTTAGGCTTAAAATGCAGAGAAACATAGATCATATCTGAGTGTTAAAAACTAAATATAAAAACGAATTTTCTTGACCTTGCCCAAATGAGGATGCTTTAAAATATGACATGGTCCTTACATCTTTAAGGGCTGACTTCGTTCCTCTGATATACGAAGAATGCTTTGGGATATCAACCGTACTAAGATCACACCAAACTTTGGGATTTCTAGGGTATCTTTTGTCTGTATCCTGTCAAAAATACAAATATCAATAAATTGTTTCGAACACAAATAAGGTTTTCATAAATCACAATCAATATGGCTTCAATTTTTCTGGACGGAACAATGTTACGAGAAAGGGACAATTTCATGAGAAGGGACGATATCATGATAAAAAGGAATGCAGAAAAAGGAGACAGCTTTCGTTAAAGAAAGAAAACTGCACGGTAGCAGAGTACCCGCAAAACGTCCAAAAATGAAAGAGAGAGACGCAAATATGAGAAAACATAAATTCTTACTTGTTTCAAAACAGGAAGAATAACAGACACTGGTCTGCTAAATAGCTTGGATGGACCGTCATCTTCATAATCAAAAGAAGTATTGCTGAGGTATGGTAGCATATTCATGCTCCTAGATTCACTCTTGGTTGCTTTTGCTTGACGATTGTATCGGACACTCCGTTTGCCTATAACAGGAGCATCGTAGAAGATGACGTCAATCGATGTACAAATGCTCAAAATGCTCGCATTAATTGGATGCAAAAAACAGACCACAGTTAATTCATTAAATAGAGATACCATGGTTAAGCTACATCGTCAAGCAAATATTGTGCCAGCATAGAAAAAATGATTTTAATTTATCTTTGTTTCGTAGTCAAAATGAGGCAAGTATGGACGAAGGATTATCAATGAACCACTTGATTACGCACAAGCTGCATAGCATATTCGATTTCGAGCGCACCAGAAATCAACCAGGGCTTCACAAATAATTTTTGGACCCCTAGACTCACTGATGTTACGGGCCCCTCCCATGTACACATGCTCACATGTACTGGTATTGTTCATGAGATGAGGTGATACTATGCAAAGAATAAGCAAGAAAGTAATCAACCATGTTTGTCGCCCACATGCCAACACATCGACTGTCATACTGGCTATGGACTACATGATGCTTGTTTACCTTCTTTTGCAACACAAACGTTCCTTATCTTAAACTTTATTTTCGCAGCCACTTTTAGAAATCTACTCGAAAGAATGAAGCATCACGACCCAAACCACTTGTGGGCCCCTGGGCGCAACCCAAACCACTTGTGGGCCCCTGGGTTAGTGCGGCACTGAACATGGCTGGAAGCTTTTTGAAGGGAAGATGATTTCTTCAATCGATCTGCACAGCAGAATTGATTGGGAGCTTAGCAGAAGCCAGACACAGGGCTCCAAATTGTTTCTAGTGAAGCAGTAAACTCCCGTTAAGTTTACTTGCTACGCGCTATGCAGGATTTAAACCCAAATATCCTGCGCTATGAATTCGGAAAATTAACCGCTAAAATATTACAATAGCAAGAAGATAGATTAAATTGATTAAGAATTAACGAAATAAAATGCGACAATTGGTACACATTCGATGGTATTAAATGCTCGCATTTTCATTTTATGAAGCAGTAGACCAAGGTAATGATTTTTACACGAGGCAATTAGTAATGTTTGAAAAGTCGAAACTGTGACCTTCAAAGCAGCCTGGAGGAGAAGTGTGAAAAGCTTTTCACATGGCTCTCATAAGTGCCAGGAATACCAGAGATATGATAAAGCAAAATGATCAAAAATGAACCTACTCCTACGGGAGGTGGGACTTGGAAGCGGTTCTGATTTCTCGTTTAATTTCACAGAATTCACACTTGCATTCACAATTTCTTGAAACAATATTTTAAGTCGTTCATGCAGCCTTTCAATCGCCTTTTTCTAAGAGAAAATAAAAAACATATCACCCATGATATTTCACCTTCAATATTGCAATACAAACTACTAGTAGCATTGCCAATATACAAGACTATAGTCAGTGCTTATTTATTAAGGATTTACAAAATGTACTTCGTATGTAATGCGTTTCATAACAGCAAAAAAATAAAGCAATATTCATCCAGGAGTGTTGGTTGTTAATCATTGGATGTTCTAAGGTGAGCCAGACCATTTATGCTTTCTCATGTCGAACCTTTTCCTCTTTCTTAGATGGATGGTTCTAGACGTTTCCACGACCTTGCTCCAGGCGCCAATAATGACGTAATTAGCATTGTCTGCATTCACGGTTACATTCCATGGTGTACGTCTGAGGTGAGAAGGCTATGCAAAAAGGTAAAGTTCATCAATCAAAGGTGAGAGGCCAGTTCGAACTGACTACATACACTAAAAGCAGATCCTTCCGAGAGATCCCTGTCTAGTCTCCAAGGTAACTTGTCACTTGGAAATGTTTCGGAGCCTGGAATGAAAACGAAGGAGTCATCAACAGGTAGGTTGAGGTCTAAAAAACGAGACTAATCAGGTGGAAATAGGAAAAGAACACCTGCTTGCAAGGTTCATAGATATGAAGCAGACGGACATCTAAGAAATACACGAGATAAACCTTTCAGGAAGGAGTCGGAGTATGATATAGCCAGTGCATGCCATGAAGTCGGGTCGAGCTTCTGCATAAAGTTGGTCCATTCAAATCTGTGATGATCTGAGTTCCAGTAATTATCAACCATGCTTGACGTCATTGATGCTATTGACACCACTGTATTTTGACTTCCTAAGGCTGGCTCCAATTCTTTTTATGAAAGAGAAAATGCATGAAATAAAAAAGGAACATAGAAATTAAAGAAAAATAACAATTACAATAATGATAAGGAAGATAAGGACTCTTATCCTTTGCTTTATACCGAAAGGGCTTATCGACGCATTAAATAGCCTAAAAAACTAAAACATTTAACATTTTACATAATTATAGATAAAAATGTTTTTGAAATTGCAAAATCCTTCAAAAGTGCCTTAATTTTTCTCCACCTAGTGCGTGAGTACATCGCTGAACCGTCATAGACAAAGCTGTTTTGTTTCTAATATGTTCGTGGCAGTCTCTGGTAACATACTTTCAGAATATGCTACATATTTTCTAGCTCACTTAAATACACAACATCTTGCTTATTGGAATTTTGTAAAGATTGCTTTGATTCTTTATCTTCTAACGAGCATCGAGTCAATAAATGTAAATGGTGTGGCTCAGGATAACAAACTCCTTACAAGGTGCTTTATCATGCTATCCATATTTGAAAACGAGAGGGAAAAGCTAGGAAGCCCTTACCAGAAAGTTCCTTTTTTACTGCTTCATAAAAATCTTCATCTCCTTTTTCCTCTTCCTCCTGGTACTCAACATCTGAGCTTGAAATTTCATCCACAAGAGATGTCAGTGAGAAAATTTGTTCAATGTCTTTAACAGCATCTTCTTTCAAACTTATGTAATTGTCTGCACTACCAACTTCTTGGACTTCCTCATGCAGCAGGAGCCTCTGCTTTTGCTCATTGGAGAGCTTATCAATAAAACTTGCAACAACCTCATTGGGATTGATTTTAGAATAATTCTGTTTGGGTCAAGAAATTGATGGTGTAACAAATTATTGTAAACCTTCTGATAAATATGGCAATGCATTGCTCTTCAATCTCGAGCTTTGCTCATTTTAGCAATTCTATTCTCTTGATGATTATTTCAAGATGCAGGCCAAGCAAATATTGATGCAGTCCTACTCATACCTTGTCAGGATTTATCTAGACTGAGCAGGGGTGCAAATCTGTCTTGTAAAATGGAGCGGAGGGGATAATCAGATAGAATGAATATCAAGCATGCCATGGATATCATCATCATCAATAGTTTGAGACCAGGCATGGGCAAAATTTTCAACACAAGGGCCGCAGTCACAAATGTTAAGTTCTAAAGGGCCGCACAGTATGTTGCCAAGGCTTCTTCAAATTAGATTGTCACACAATTAAAATGAAAAATATGCCGTGATCTTTTGGAAACACAATCCATCCTCAGTATGGTAACGCTGTACATATTTATAATGCGTTTATACGGTATGAAGCAATTAGAAAACAAGAATAACGGGATAGTTGTTTCTGCTAGATTTAAGCTCTTGGCGGGCCATGAAAGGCACACGGTGGGCCGCATGTGGCCCGCGGGCTGTAGTTTGCCCACCCCTGTTTTAGACAAAAGCACTAAATAAAAGGACACAGAAAACATTGTAGTTTTAGTCCAGGGGACCAGAGATCCACTTCTTCTAAAAGAAAATATCTACAGCTTCTCAAATTCATAGTGTTGATAATGAATTGACATGAATAATTGAAAAATAAAGCAACAAATGGGACATAAATTTGAAGTAGTAAGCAAATTGAAGTTTGAAGGAAAAAATGCTGGAAAATGTTCAACAATGAATATGGCGAAAAATTAGTAATCATTATGATGGTAACATACCTTGTCTGTTTCTCCATCATAATGAATATGACAAATAGATTTACTCATCAACAGAAAATTTCTGAATCTTTTCTCGATCCATTTGAATTTCTTTTGTGCTTGGTGAACCTAAATAGAACCACAAAGAAAACTAACAGACATGGAAAACAAATATAAGAATCAAGTTTGATGAGATTATACAGTGTGGGTGCAGTCAAGTGAAAATTGAAATTGTTTATTGTCAAAAATATTCAAACCTCTTCATTTTCCCTACCATATCTACTTAATAAGGATTTCAAGGTGTATATTTTAAGTGAATATTAAAAAATTTTGACTCACATTTTCTCAGACTAGAATTAAAGAATAGCAGCTTTTCAACAAGTCAGAATTTTTGCACTTTGAGAGACTTAAAAAATATTGAAAAAATGACCACTTTGACTGTAAATGAAGTATCCATAATGAAGTATCCATTAGTTAAAGATGGCATACATCGTGATTAAATTTGACAGCTTTTTCTAGCTCTAGCCTTGCATGTGCAACTTCCTTATTCAGCTTGGCAAGGACCTGAAAAATATAAAAACAATAAAAAAACATCTAAAATTTGTTTTCTTTGTAAGACACCTAAACTGTAGTGACTCAGCTTTCTTACCCTCATTCGCTATCTATGCCATCATTACCACCTTGCTTAACAATACAATTCTATTCATCCAATCAATTGTTATTTCCTGTCATAATTCCCATCAGCTCATCACCTATTCATCTACTTGCGTCATTCACAACCAACCCTTCCGTTTCTATTCTTATTCCATGAGTTTGGTAATTTCATCTCTTTTGTGATTCGCCTATATAAACATGTATTTCATTTCAATAAGTTAGTCAGTTAGTCAGTCATTCAAGCACAAAAGCGCTAATCGTCGTCTCTCTGACTCTGTGCTCTCTGCACGTTAAACAAGACAGCAAGGCAAGGATCGTCCATGTGGGTTGAATCGAACAGCAGCTTTTTAGGACCAGTTTTATACGCACACCTTGAAACTGGTGATTCCTAAAAAACCATGGTACGACACGGCTATAAGAAGAATGTAGTTTATTGATACCTAACATCTACTCTCTTCTGAGCCTGTTGAAAAAAAAAAAGAATACATACATACATAGCCATACATGCATAGCCACACATACATAGCCATACATGCACACTATAAAAACAATATACCAAAAATCAATCAATTGCATTTCATAGCTAATAATGTATTCACCTGCAGCAAAATCAGAACTTGCTCACTTTTTGTGTGAAGAAGCCTGAACTGTTTTTTGAATTTTATAACTTCATCCTAGGATAAGAATATGTAACAAAAGTAATGAAGAAATTAATTAGAAAGAAGGCAACTGAAATATACCTAACACTATGTTAAAGAATTTATAATAGCCTGCATTTTTCCAAAAAAATATATCAGGAGAAAAAATGCTTATTCTATTAAAGCCATCCAAATAAGGTGTAAAATGTTGTGAGTGTGTAAAGTTTGTCCATTGTTTGGTGTCCACTCGGGAGTTGCGTATTGTGTCAGACGGTTTTTGTAATTAGGACTTGCCGTTTTGTGCTGTCTTCTGTGTACAGAGAGTTGGTGTTTGGTGCCCACTTGGGAGTTGGGTGTTGTGCTAGACAGAGGACATAACGAGAGTTTGGTTTGTGTGGGGGCAGTTGTTTTTCGTAAGTTAGAAGATAGGAGAACAGTTATAAATCTTGGTTTCATCAACTACTACAAGCTATCCCGGTCTGTTTATTGATCACCATGTCAGTCAAGGTAACATGTGATATGATTCGGTCGTTTAGCGGCGAAGGCGATGTCGTTGCATGGTTTAAAAAGATTCAGCTGGTGGCAAGGCTGCAGAAAATTACTGATCTAGCATCGTTCCTCCCATTGTATTTGGAGGGAGAGGCGCATGCTCTTTATCTAGAGATGGATTCAGCAGATCAATTAGATAGATAGTCATCAACTACTACATAAAGATCAATAAAATCTGCAGTGGTAGCCAGAAAAGTATCACAAAAAGATCTCAGAAAGTGACATTCATTTGATTTGAAAAGGAACAAGAAGTACCTTTCAAGGTAACAAGACAGCATAACCAGAGCTCAGATGCACATAGAATGAAGCTATCAGCACAAAAGCCTTCTGCAAGATCTTTCTTTCAATAAATACTTTTATAGAATGAGGGTAGAAATTGAGTGCCGATAAAGAATTATTACCTTATCAAAATCCTTTCTATCGAAGTCATCCAGTAATTCTCTTGTCCTTTCTTGCAGCAGATTCGCGTATGTAACCTTAAAGCGGAGTTTTGATTGACTATATCATCGATCAATTTTTAAGAGTAGCTATGATGTATACTTCTGAATTATAAGGAGATCTTAGAAAACTGTGTTAGGGCATAATTTCAAAGTGTGGAACATAAACTATGAGTTGGGTGGCTCTTAAAATGGGTCAACTGTTTCTTTTTCCAATACATACATCATCATCATCATCATCGTCATCATCATCATCATCAATCATCATCATCATCAATCATCATCAATCATCATCATAATCATCTAATTCGCAACTGAAAATATATCACTCAAATCAAATGAGAAGAAGCTTTACAAATACAACTCTACGGCAGAAAAAAAGACAGAAGAGGTATTCGCATGAAGGGAATTTCTGATGCGAGCAACTCTCTCAATGGATAAACGAGGAGAGAGCAACACGTAAAAACTTCGTTTATGATGGGAGAAAAAATGTGGAGCGATTCAATTTGGAGAAAGTCACTATAAGATTTTGAAGCTTTGGAATAGTGTCAATGGTAAGAGTATGCCATTCCTAAGATGCAAGATCTAGCATTGATGCCTCCTTCATACCTGATTCCCAATATCCTGGCCACATTCGACTCTCTCCATAATCTTTAATGGTTCTTCCCAACAAATCAGTGCCGTCACCAAGTGACATATGTAAATATTCAGCTACCTCATTGTCAATACGAGGCTTGCATCATCTGTCTTGTTTTTTTGTAATGGCTGATGCCAAAGATCTTGCAGTGGGGAGAACGAAAAAAGGCATTCCACAAGGTTTCTTTATAATTCATAGCGTTTCTATTGACGAAAACTTCACAATAGAACAGTAAAGTACATAATAATTTCCCCTTCTTCATTGAAATTCGCATTTACGATGTTAATTGGAGTGAATGTAAATGACGATTAGTTTCCCTCGAGGAACTCAACCAATCATGCCATTATCCTCCCACTTGTCGTGCATTTATTCTTTATTGTCACTCGGATTTGTGTTTTTAAGGACAATATGTCCATTTTTTCAATTATGTCAAGTGTCATTAAACTCGGTCTACGCAAATGTGGTATGTATGTACAGTATGTACTGGCCACATTAATTTTATTTCTAATTTTTAAAGGATAAATAGAATACGATACAATAGTAAAATAAAACAAAAAGACAAACATCCCTAATTTGAGTGGAAGAGATACAATTAAAAGATCAAGCTGAATTTATTTCAATAATTAGGAGATAACGGTCCCTGGGGGCTCCATAAATGTGCTGTAGTCCCTCGAACCACAGAGAAAGGAAAAATGCAGGGCCAAATGCTATCCTGATATCTATGTTTCTTGTAGGAAGTAAAAGAAGAAAAAGAGAGCCTCCAAGACCGTTGAAAACCAAAAATACTATTCTCATTCACAGAAAGTCTGATTTCAAAAGCCAGTTTGAAAAATGTCAAAACTTATTAGACAAAGGGTAAGTGAATGGAGCCATTTCAGAAAAGCAGCTTTTAAATCAGTTGATACTGCTTTTTGCTCGCAAATTATAGCCACAATTTGACAAATTTGATATAAATTGCAGTGTGGTCTTTGTTGTAGTGAAAATGAAGTGAAAATACATGGACTTGGTGCTGCTATCAACAGAGCAGTTAATATGGCATTGCAATTAAAACTCAAAGCAAATGGATCTTTGCTAGTATGGCACATTTTTCCTTCATGTCTTTCTGTTACTATTGCTCACTCCTATTTTCTCAGCAATCTTTGCACAAAAGTGACCCCATCCCACTCGAGTGGGAAAAGGTTCAGAGAAAAAAAGGATGAGATTTACTCTTTCCTGGCCAAATACCAACACCAAATGCAACTCATTCAGATGAAATTCTTAGATAGAGCAATGTCTATAATTCCTTTTCTCATTCATAGTTGAAAACAACAACATCAACGGTTGACTTGGTAGATGACTTTGAGGTATTGAGTGAGGTATGCCTACAAATACTTTCATATTCTTATTAGTCATGACAAGCAGAGTAGAATCAACCAATATTTCCAATTTCAAATCTGGGTTTTTTAAGCATGTAATTGTTTTTTTTACAGGAAATTGATCCATATTCCAAATCAAGATCTGTATCTGCTGTTCATATCATTTTATCAAAAGTTCCAGTGGAGAAAATCATAAATGGCAAAGCATTATGATATCTTTTGTTTTCAATTATTTTGATCAATCTAAAATGAAACTCTTTCAGTCAGATTTCAAATAGACATGATAATTTTTAACACTGATATTGTTGATGATAGTTTTCCTACCATGAAGGGTGAAGAGACAAAATTCCATGGACATTTTTGCATGTTTTTCGAATTTCTCCTTCAATTACCCATTTACAACACTCAAAAATATGAAGCCTGCTTACAGTGCAATGTCAATGTGTTATCTTACATGCCATATTGTGAATAAGGCAAAGATTAATACACATAGATTCATGAAAATTACTGATAATATCCTTACAGCTGAATGTAGATCCTAATTTAGAAGAAGTCTTTTATTCTTACTGTCCTTCTTACAGCATTGCTGTATCCCTCATTGAATTTGTACCATATTTGGGTGTTTATTACAGAACTTTTTGTCTCTCCTTTTCTGCCTACAAAGTACAAAGAAATTGTGATCATCATCATATAAATTCAAGAGGCTTGATTGTAGTATTGCGGATAGCAATAATAAAGACAAATCTTTATACTGGATTGAACAATTCAGCTCAAGATTAGCTGTTATCAATTTACGTCCAGTGCTTTTGCCCTCAGAGTTACTTCTCAATACACATTGGCGACCTCGGAAGGATGGACAGCTGAGTTGGCTGTTGGCTTGTGGTAAATGGTCCTGATGACGGGATTCGAACGCACGCAATTGACCTCGCATGGTTCGAAACACTGCACCTTAACCACTCAGCCACACCACCACTTAACACTTTTCTAGTGCTATTATTTACGTTGATAAGGGCACCCAACTAAATGGTTTGTTCCAGTCAAGACTTCATTCAGGAGAAGATATCTTCATAAAGCTCAAATATAACTACAGGCTGTGCAGGGAACCATAAGGAGTATAAAAAAGAAGGTTTGAAGATTTTACATATTTCAGATACATCTGAAGGAAGCAGTAAGATCAAACAATTTGAATCTCTAGGATTAGAATTAGAACCGCCAATGCAGGCCCACAGCAGATGCCGCCTTTTACTGTCCTGCATTATCAAAAAAAGTATGTATGTATGTATGTATGTAGTACACAACTACTTCCGTTTTTTCAATACTATTCACAGTGAAGTTCAACCTTCATGAAATTATAGTCAAATATTATTAATTACCAGAATCTTTAGCCTGTACAACTTCTCTACCAAAGAAATCCAAGACAGGCTGCAAAAGAATGAAACTGAAATTGAGTCTTCATTTTTTTCTCCTTAATTACTAATAGTTCACTTAAAATGACAACTGACAATACCAAAATCAAGAAAATCATGGCAAAGAAAAGGCAAAAAGCCTTCCAATCAATCAATGATGGAGATGGTTCAGTTCAATGGATCTACCAAATTGCCATGGGGCAATCATGATTTGCACCTCTGCTAGATCCATGGCAACCCATTCTCTGTCTTCAATTCTCTTCCTTTCTAATGTTTCCTTTTCATAATGTCTTGCACAATGTCTTTTGCCGGATCAGGTAATAGAGTTCATGGAAGATGTAGATAATTCCTCATATATAATTACTTTTGACTTTGTTTGCTTGACTGCAATTGGTTGTAATTTATCTGTTCCTCTTACTTGCTTTGTTTTACCTTTTCTTGATTTCCTGAAAACAGAAAAAAGCACTCAGCATGTAAAAATCAACTGTTGCAGCTCAAATACAATGAAACAATCAAATGAAATAAACATGGATTAAGGAGCAAATCAAGACTTCAAACAAACTGTCTTACTCTTCATTTCCAATTTCCAGCTGCTGCAGAGAAACTTCAATTTTTCTCATCTTTTCTAGATCGATCTTCAAAAGAATTAAGTTAGATAACTCACATCCGCACAAAAGCAGCGATAGGTAGAGCAAGTTTATAATAAGTGTGGTTCAATTCTGTTTAGTGAGTCGTGTTAGGGAAAGGCTGTGGTGGCCTACACAAAGCCTATCTTGTTCATGACTAGTTAGTTAACAATTAATGTAAATGTTTCAGTCATTAGATACCTGTAAGGTCTCAGGGGAGGAAAACACAAGCATATTGTGTTTGTAGTGTAAAAGAAGCAATGCAAGGTTAGAGGAAGGGCATTGCCTACTAGACAGCAAAACCAAACAGTTGTGACATGAAATTGTGGATTGGGTATTTGAAACCAGTGATTAAACTTATTGAGAGAAGCTTGCAGACAGCATTAGATTCAAATCATCTTGTGTGATATTACCAAATATACATTGACTTGAAATCTTTTTGTAGACATTCCCATTGTCATTCATTTGCAGATCTTCCCATCTTTTACAGACAATTTTACAGATGTTGTTCTAGGGAGATCAGGTATATTATTCATGTTCCCCTTAGGCATATTAGGAACACCAGTAGCTCGACTCATTCATACCCCTTTCCAAGCTTCACTACCTTAGCTAAAAGAACTCTATCCCACAATCATCATTCATCCCAAGCAATTTGTCCTTTCCTGAATCTTACAAGTCGCCCTCTCTAACATCTAAAATCAATAAAGTTGATCTTGTCTTCCCCTCCTCTTGGCCTTTCATTTTCTTCCTTTGTTGCGGCTTTGTATAGGCCACCATGGCCTTTCCCTAACAGAACTCACTAAAAAAAGAAAGAAGTGATAATAACAAGATTGTCCCTAAATTTGATACCACATATGTATGCATAATTGTCTCTATCATTTACCATTTTAGGTCTATTTTGACCAAAATTAGGCTAACTATTATAAAGGGAAGTTGTTCATGATGTAAACCACTGAGATTGTTTTGAAAGGCTTCAATAAATGATACTTCAGAAGGCTGAGTTGGTGAGAAGTTGATACTAATTGTTTTCATTCAAGGACCTATAAAACATTTAGGGATGAAATAGGTAGAAAGAAAACAAGAGAATAAACGCAGACAAAGAAAACGAGAATAAGACTGTCAAAAAAGAAGGAAATCTTCATGTGGTGTGAATACCTCTCTTTGAATAAGCTGCTTGGCAGTGTAACTCAGTTGCTTGCGTTGTGGGAGATTTGGAAACGAAATTATGTCTCCAATATTACTGCAAATTGAGCATTGATAAATTAATGCCAAAGTCATTAATAAAAATCATAAAAATTGGACTAAAGTTTAGCCTGACATCAATATTTCAAGAGGAATGCCAAGAAAGACAAGAACAAGTGAAAAGACGGAGATTTCTGTTGAGAAAAATAACTGAAATAGGGATGGGTTAAAAACAAGAAAGGAAATGACTGAGCTATGGCATTAAAGGAACAGCGGAAGGAAGCATGCTAAATATCACCCTGAGAGACAAAAAGAGAAATGACTGGATTAGAAATCAAACCATGGAATATGACATCATTAAATCAATAAGACTGAAAAAATGGACATGGGCAGGACATTTTGCAAGAAGAAATGACAACAGATGGACGTTAAGATTAACAACATGGAAACCATGGTTAGGAAAAAGAAACAAAGGCCAACAATGTGTGAAGTGGATGGGTGACATCACAAGATTTGTAGAAACAGCAAAGTGGTACCAGAAGGCACAATATAGAGTTTGGTGGTCAAGAAATGCTGAGGCATATTCTCTGCAGTGGGAGGAAAATGCTGGATAACAGTAACAGTAACAGATTATGGATTTCTCAGATATTTGCCTATTCGAACAGAAGCCATTGAAAGCATTTCTTCAAAGGGACATATTGAAATTGTCATGATTCAGCTAAAGATGTGTATATTGGATAGAAAATGCAAAAAAAGCGGATGAGATACATACGGATGTAATACATAAGTATACTGGCCATCTGAGTTACGCTCTTGTTGGTAATTGAGGTTATATGAAATCATAGTCAGTATGAGATTCAAAAGTTGCTGTTTTTCACTTGGGCTAAACAGTTGGATGTTTACCTACAAAAATAAATAAAATCGTCATAAAATGTTAGATTAAAACAACAAAACAAACGTTGATAAATAAGGTTTGAATTTTAAAAAATTTCGTCAAATTCTGTAATGACCTTTTGTTGACTTTTTTATGAACCGGACAAGCAGTTGATATATCATATAATATCATATTTATACTAAAAGGTATGAAAAAGAATTGGTCAATTGAATTTGAATGGATTTGAGTTAACTTACGGGTCTCAAAGTTGGATGCATAATTTCATAAACGAATGGAAAAAGATCAAGAATGGCGCTGACATTGCCAACATTTCTTTTTACAGAGGGTTTGACATCACTGATAAGCGCCTCCCAAGTCTGTTTTGATCGCGATAATCTTGAATGCAACTAAAAACAAACAATGAAAGTTTGAAAGAATAGATGAAGGAATGAACCAATGAAGAGTGAAAAAATAAAACTGAATGTTGGGATTGGCAGATTTTTTGTCAATTGATAATTAAAATGATCAGCGGATCAACGAGGTAATAAATGCTCTGCTATGCTTGATCAATGATTGACGATCTTATCATTCACAAATCAGTTACCAAATTACCTCGACTGCACTGTTGCTATACGACAGTTTTGGAGCAAAAGGCCCGGCCAGCTGCATATGGAAAGCAACGGGTAAAAATGGATAGAATTTCATCAACGAATAAGACTGCTCTGATCGAATTTTTGTTTCAATCCGATCCCCGAATTGGAGCCAGCTTGTGCAATCAACAACCTGCAAATTGACAACAGGCATAAAATATTTGAACAAAATATGACAAATGGTGGTAGAAATAAAATTAAAACAAAACTATATGTATGATAAGATATGATGACTTAATTTGGGGCAAGCTTGATTTGAATTTTATCTATTCCTTTTTTTTAAGACAATAAATTCATTTGTTGTTTGTAATCACTATTTACAGTTGGGACCAAATGACGTAGTGTCTTCTCCCCTGTGCTTGGAGCAGGTAAGGCATTGTTGCCCCTTCGTTTTTTGTTCAATGAATTGTAAAAAAACATTTGCTCACGGTGTCCAGGTGAGGATCTTTCGATTTGACGTTCAAATAATTATCAAAAAGACCTGAAAAAATAAAGAAAAATTATCATGAATTAGAGAAAAGAGGAGAAATAAAACGCGATTTATGATCATGAAAAACTTCACAGAAAGACAAGCATAAACAAGATCAATAAACTCACGAGCAAAAATAATTCACAACTCACCTTGAGACATTTTCTCGAATTCTGAATTTGACGATGCCAAATGAAGAATATTATGGAATCGAATTGAACTGCTATTTGGCATCACGGATGTGCCTAAATCACTCCGCATGCCAGCTGGCGCAAGATAATTTTGGGCGAGTCCACTTTTGGAAATTTGTTGTGAAAATCCGAAATTTTTTCGGCTGGGTTTCGGCAGTTGAAATATCGATCTCAAAATGAAGAATAGTCCCTTGCGAAAGTCTTTCTGGCCAACGCTTACATCCTGCAAGTGGTTGGCTTTTAATTCGCCGTGCTTCTTAAATATGAACTGCAAAAAATCAGAAAAAATGCTTGAAATAATGACGTCATGCTTATGGGTTTACGACGAAGAAGCTATCGACAAGGAGGACAACGGGAAACCTCCTTACGAAAATCAACTTTCCTGGCAGAAACTTAGAGTTCTGTCTGTGGCCTCTGGCAAGCCCAGAGTCGGTTCATGCTACGCGGTTTTCTAGAACGGTTATACCGGAAATCATGTGTAATGATAAAATTATTTGTCTCCAGGTATTCATGGATGGAAGTCTTCTTCTTCTTGAGCCGTGGCATGTTCATGCCGTGGGGGAATCTCGTTATGGCTTTAATCTCCTTCATTGGTCTCCCTCTCAAGCCAACGCCCCCCCAGTTGCACATAATCTTGCATTGCAGTTCGTCGTTTCATCCAATCAAACGTTTTCGTTCTCTGTCGTCCTCTTTCTCTTTTCCCATCTAACGTAGTCTCAATGATATGCCGCTATACGCAAAAGCATCTCTATCGATGTTTAAACAGGTATCTTGCTCAATGCGTTCTACTTCTGTATTGAGGACATGCTAATTTCTTTCTTACAAACCTTATGCGAGTTTCACTGATGCTGCAGGTAGATGATGGAGCGAACATTATTATTATCATTTGATGTGCAAGTTGCTAATTTTCTACTAAATACAATCCCTTGCCGAGTTATATCCAATAACCTAGGGTAAGGGAAGGTGAAGTTTCATGCATTTTATAACGGTAGCACTACGATAGTGTTAATATTCTGTATCATTATCATTACTACTATTATTACTATTAGCATTCTTGCTTTATAATTTGTTCTGCTCCCGTACGATTCCTTCCTAACCTTGTTTCAAAAGGTTTGTCTTCCTTCCTCTCACCTTCTCTAAACAACGCTGCCCATACCATTGCTCTTCCAATGAATTAAGGAAGGTTGCTTAGTGCTGTTATTTGCCTGCAATTATCAAAATTTCTATCGGAGAACATCTAGCCAGAGAAGAATGATCTTGAGTCAGGGTATTGTGGGGTTTGGGTTGTCAGTTCATTTCACCAACCCCACTTTACCCCTAGCTTAACGCCAATTAACGCTGGATGGAAAGACAGAGGATGTCCATAAGCGGGCAACAGCGTGACTAAAACCCAAGCCCCTCAGAAATGTAGGAATGTGCTCAACCCAATTTGCCAACAGGGCAACCCTTTAATCAATCACTCAATCAATCGATTCCATCAATGAACCAATCAATCAATCAATCAATCAATCCACTCACAAAGATTTCACACTAAAAAGCATATCAAAAGAAACAAAAGAGTGCTCAAAAATCGTCAATGCACCTAACCATTGCTGGGTTTGATCTGGGCACACGAGAGCGGATGCATCCCCAAACAGACACTCTCAGAAGTCCCTTCCGTGCACACACCTCTGTTCGGTCGATCTGATTACGGTTGGCAATCTGCCCAAGATTGGTAACGATAAGAAAAGTGAACATTGTTGGGTCCCATCAGTTTAGCTCTCATGTGAGCAAGTGAATCGCTCTCTTAAATGGAACAGATGGAGAGTGAGGCTATTTTCAATAAAAACGAGGCATACTGTTATTGTTTTTGAAGAATTGTTGTTTCCGTGTTTGTTTCTGATTTTGAATCATCTAGGGTCGGGTCCGTGTGCACGCAAATAAAATTTTGGATCAGATAGAGTTTGAAAATCGAGGCAAAAGATCTGCTTTCGTATGCACAGGGTCTTGAAGAACATTTACGGCGATTCTTGGTGTAATGAAAACATACTTGCAAAGTATTGACACAAGACCTGATGTCATTTTCTGATTTATCACACAATGCAAGAAGACACCCCATGTCCGCATTCATCTTCTGCTTCCTTGAAATCTAAAGATGAAAAATAAAACATTATTCAAGGTCATCTTTCCCATTGGCATCAATCAGTGGTGACATATAACTTCATCTAAGTTAATTGCAACAATTGGATCAAGGCGTGTTACCCAAATTGCAAACATAGTTGAACATCGTAAAACATAGTAGCTAATGTAGTTGAGGGTTTTATGAAACATATTCCATCATCATTATTTCAAGCTGTTTTCCTCATTTGCTATGTTGCATGTTCATGCCACTTGCTTTTTATCGCATTGTTGTGTTAATTACTCCTTATTCGGACACCTCTGTCCTTGTAGCCTTGTCATGTGACGTCATGCAGTGCTCCTTTGTTATCGATTGTCTATTAATGATTGAATGATCGCTTGTTCAATTGGTAAAGCGAGCCATGAGTCAACTTTAAATCAGTTCTCAGTCAGTTGTGTTCGGAAGACGAAAGAACATTTGCTCGCCTCTTTCACCTGAGTCATAGGGCGGGCTTTGCAACGATTCCTCTACTTAGCGAAAGGACCCCCGCAAGCGTTAAGCTACAGGCAATTTTAGTATCAGCTACCAACAATTTCTATTTACTTTGCCCCCCCCCCTCTTCAATCACAAAACTGACAAGGAGGGTCGTTGAAATAGCTCACGGAAGAGGTGACAATTGCTCGGTTGAATTCCGACAAAATGATACCAAGGCTTCTCGGTGGAATGGTTCATGGTGGCTTAACATACCTCAAGCAGTCTCTGAGCAAGTCTTGCTGGAGAAATTTGTGGAACTGAAAGTGTAAGTGCAGTTTGTCTAAGCTGTCTTAAAGCAGGTACGTACCTGAAAATTGAGAGAAAGATAGCAAGGTAGAGCGATAGCGATGCATGAATATAAATGGGCACAATCAAGGACTGGTGTATTAGTCGAGTTGTTTTTGCATCCATGAAGCTTCTTACTTTTCTCAAGACAAGGATTCTCGAAGACTTCTTATTGATTGTTTAAGCTAAATGTTGGGCCATAATAAGAGACGTGGTTAGTAGAAGTCCTAGGCATTTCTATTATAATAGATAATAGTAGATATTATAACAATAATAGATAGTATATTCGTCCATCGTCGTTTAGTTGGCATTTCTATTTTTTTTTTAGTGAGTTTTGTTGGGAAAGGCCATGGTGGTCTATACAATGCCTCAACAAAGGAAGAAAGAAGAAAGCGAAAGGCTAAGAGGAGAGAGAGAGAGAGAGAGATCAGATCAAGTTTATTGATCTTGGATTTGAAAGATGGCAAGTTGTAAGATCCAGGAAAGCAAGAAGAAGGCAAGACATTCAATAAGTTGCATGTGCTAGGGATGAATGATGACTTGTCGGACAGGGTTCGTGGAAACGGTGTGAATGAGTTGAGCTTCTGGTGGTTCTGACACGCCTCATAGGAACTGGAATAATATCCCTGATCTCCTGAGAACAATGTCCGTTAAAGTACTGTAAAGGATGGAAAGATCTCCAACTAAACGATGATGGGAAAGAGGTTGGAGCGACTTGGTGAGGTTAGGATTATTGATGAGACGAATGGCTTTGGACTGTACTTTGTCGAGAAGACAGAGAGTAGATTTTGGAGCACCACCCCAGACGTGGGAGCAGTACTCTAAAGAAGGACGGATTTGGGACTTGTATATAGATAGAAGGTGAGAAGATGAGAAAAACTCGCGGGCTCTGGCGAGGAAACCGAGCTTTTGAGATGCATGTTTAGCAAGGGAATGGATGTGAGTTTTCCAAGTGAGATTAGATGAAAGAGAAAGACCAAGTTGTGTGAAAGAAGCTGAAGTGTCCAGTTTATCACCATTCATGAAGACAGCTGGAAAGTTTTGATTACGTTTGCGTGAAATGACAGCCTGTTTCGTCTTGCTTTGGTTGAACGAAACTAGGTTGTCTTCACCCCACTTCTCAATAACTGTCAGATCATTGGAGAGAAGCGAGGCTGAAATGTTTCTGTGGAGTTGGATATCGGTGGAAGCATGGTAATTTGGATTGAATGAAAATGAGGAACTTAGGAAGGTATCATCAGCAAAGGAGTGAATGCTAGAAGACGTGGAGGAGAGCAGGTCATTGATGAAGAGGATGAAGAGTACAGGGAGATGACAGAGCCCTGAGGTACACCAGCATTGATGGAGTGCAGATTGGAGAGGAAGCCGTCCACTCTGACGGCAATTAACCTATCAGAGAGGAAACTACCAATCCAATTAATTAGAGTCTGATGGAGACAAAAAATCGGTAGTTTAGCGAGAAGACCCTCGTGCCAAACGCGATCAAAGGCCTTGGAGATATCGAGAGAGATCACTCTGCTCTCACCACTGGATTCTAGAGCAGAGGACCCTTGTGCCAAACATGATCAAAGGCCTTGGAGATATCGAGAGAGATCACTCTGCTCTCACCACTGGATTCTAGAGCAGAGGACCAGACATGGACAGCATAAATCTGTCTGTGCGGTAGCAATAGAAGTAGTACCAGAGGTTTCAGTTTTTTAATCGTTGGTCTGTTCCAAACATCATCACTTCAGTTTTGCCTTTCTTACAATTAAATATAAGTTCATTCAAGCAGTTTGAAAAGAATCCGTTCGGTCCTAAGACGAACAAGTTAGGAGGTGGGAAATTATGAAATTAAAAGATTTAAGAACGGATTTCTGGGAAACGGTATGATATGACTTTTCTTACAGATCATTGCATATGCAGATGATCGGACGAGTAACAGTGACTTTCGATGACTGCTTTTTCTTTTTTGTCGATTCTAGAAAAAATTAATGGAATAAAAAAGATGTCAAAACAAGAAAGAAACTTGAAAAAAATGCGAATGAGATGATTATTCATGAATGATCCAATGAAACTGGCATAAGTTGAGCAAAGAAAGATTACAAAAAGAGACTTGTCAAATACTCAGCAATGATAACATCAATTGCAAGTAAATTCTCATTATCTAAATCTACCTTCAGTATCTTTGACAGCTTGAAGAAGAATGTTAATCGCTTGCTGCAAAAAGGCAGAACAAATTGATCTGTTGATTGATTAGCAAACGACATAAAAAGCATCACGACAAGCGAAAACACGCGTCAAAAATACAAATATTGACTCTTGAAGATTTTGCTCTTGTCTTTAATTGTTCTGTTCTATGGCTTTCGTCTGTGACGTTTAGTCGCATCAGCCGCAGTCGTCCTTTTGAGCCCCCCCCCATCTAAGTCGGTCGCGCATCAACTTGGCACATTCCCCAAGACACTTCCCACTCCACGCTCGGATGCTGTCCGTCCTTTTAATCATCAGTTGCAAAAAGAAATCAAATGCATAGCAGCAGCAACTGTCCTCTGCTTTTGAACATCATTCCTTGAAACGATGAAGAGGGGAAACTATAAAACATATTCCCTTTCTGATGCATACAAATTAAATATTGCACGGGACAACATTGTCATACTCTGGTTAAAAATGGAGGATAAGATATGCAATATGATTACATTGTTTTACTTCAATTTGTCTGTCCAACGTTGATCTGGTTGCTGCATTAAGACCCTTTTAACAGTTAGTTGAGGGGGGAAGGACTGGTTCAAACAGACAACAATTCATTTGCATCTAGCCCTCCCTTTCATATATTTCAATGCACTTCTGGGCACAAGCTTAATTGTCTTATTTCGGCCATTATCGGACGCTTCTTACGATGATGAGCTTCGGATGATCAGTGCGTGGCCAGTATGTCTCCTGTTTTCTTTGCAGCATGTAAATATGATTTCAAAAAGATCCATGCACCTAACAGTTTTCCGTTACCAATATTAATTCATCAAATTCTTCCATCGTTTGAATTATTAAAGCCCTAATCAAACGTCCAATGTTCGACAGACTCTCGTCAATTATTCATCGTTTGCCTTCTTTATCGCATTGCATATATGTAAATGTGCATGTAGTTGTAGTTTCTCCCACGTAATGCCTATTGAGCAGTCACAGTCTATTGCTCATTATGGTATCGTCATCGTCGTAATCGAAAATGGTCGTAGATAGATCTATCAGCAACATGTATTGTAAAAATTTATTTTTTGGTATCATAGAAAATTATGATTTCAATGAAGTGAAAGCAAAAAGAGCGAAACCAAATATAAGTTGATTTCATTTAATGAGCATTGCAATCTTTTGTGGTCAAACATCAATCAAACTAAACGTGAAGTGAAGCGAATGGAATTAATTTACCGTGGGAGCTCCATCGATTTCATCAATAATCAGGCAATTAGGCCTTTTTTCTTCTCCCATGCAGCATTTCATTTGTGTCGCCACTTCGAGTGTATTTCGAAACATTTCAGCCGAACGGTCATCACTAACATCAAACAATTAACAACCCGAATTATTACTATCAAAAGGCATCATCAAGATCAATTAAATCATTCAAATCACAATAAATCAGTAAAAACTAAAGGAATCATTCAAATTATAGAAAACCATTAAAATCAAATTGAATCACAATCAGTCTAATTTAGCACATAAAACCATTAAAATCAATGTCATCACTCCCATAAAAGCAAATCAATAGGTCGTCTGTAGTCCCTCAGAGAAAGAAATAAACAAATCAAGAAAAATCTTTTGGAGCAAAGAAAACTATTAAGATAATGACATGTATCAACAAAGCAATCAACAATGAATCGAAAATAACGTACCTTGCATTCATTTCGACAGGATTATACCCAGCATGCTTTGCAACTATATGAGCCAAAGTTGTTTTACCAAGACCAGGGTTTCCAGCAAGAAGAGCAATCTGAAAAAATGAGAAGACAAGTTTGATAGCGGTTCTAAATTGCAATCATAAACATTTTTAATGAAAGGATGCCTCAGATAGCTAAAGCCACACTGTGGCATAACGTATGTAGATGATTTAGTTGGTAAGGAGCTTGCCCACAGATCCTATGGCGAGTGGTTGGAGTCCTAACTTTAGCTTAGATTTCATTTAGAGCGAATAGAGTTTATAGTTTCCTGTTGTCCCAGTTTCAGGAGCTGGCGATGTCACATTTGGAGGTAGGGCGAGGACAATGCTTGATTGCTTGATACACAGATCCTCAATATTGAGAAGAAAGAAGAGGACACTGGCTGATTAAAAGCTTCTCAATTTCCAAAATTCTATTCCAAAATTGGATGCTAGGTAGAAAGCATAAAAAACTGTAGGCCACAAAAAAGTCAATATTGCTGGAGACTGAGAAAACCAGTGACAACTAACAAATACTTGCATTTCTTATTGAGAAAGTTTGCAGCATCTTATTTGTCCCATTTTCGCACAATAGCTCTTGAGATCTGAGGTATGCCAAAGACAAAATTCTTAAATACAAACCTTGTATTTTGGTCGGCCTGTGTGATCAAGATCCTAGAAAATGGCAGGAAAAGTGGGCAAAAATATTACACTATTGATTGAACATGCAGTATAGGTAAATTTGATCCAATATCATCCTACATAATTGCAATTTTTTGGATCCAACTTGGCATGCTTAAGCATCTGCAAGAAATTCATAAGAAAAATGATCATTATGCATAATGCTATGATAATGGTGGATTGGTGTTAAACATTCATTGATTATAGTTTATGAATTTACCATTTCTTCTTCATAATCCCAATTCTGCTTTCTTTTTCCAAACTTCTTCTGATTTTCATTTAAATTTGTCTTCTCATTCTGCTTTACACCTGTCTTGATCTTCTTTTTGCTTTTACCAAAAACAAACTCATCCCATAACTTCATCCATTTCAACAAAATTCTGTTTATCCCCTGAAATTAAAGCAGGTGCAAAAAACCAACCTTTATTTCTTTTATTTGTTAGTCTCGGCTAGGTATGTTGTCAGGAATACAGCTGATGTGAGCCTGCAGCATTTACTAGTTGACTACTTCTGAGTAGTCATCACCGACCTCTGAGGATGCACTGCTGAGTTTGCTGTTGTATTGTGGCTAATGGGCCAAAGACAGGACCTATGCAAATAAACCCAACTAGATGTGAAAGTCTTAACCACTTGACCACACCATCATGAGTTGCAAAATGCTAATCTTAAAAAAATCAACAACTTACATCATCGCTCAAAAGCTCTGTAAATCTTTTTGGGTTGAACTTTTCAACCCATAATGAAGTTTCAGGCTCATCTTTTTCAGTGGAAAAATCTGTAACATCACTTTCATCTATCATGCCATCCTCATCAATATTGCTGAAAGAAATGATTGGAATGGATGAAAACAAAAGGAAAAGGAAGTAAATGAAAGAGAAAAGGGGGAGGAAAAAGGAAAAGGAAGGGAAATTAAAATTGAACATATGTGTTTGGGTAAATCAATGTTTGCAGATTATTTTCAATTCAACAAAAAATTAATGATGTGAGAAGGCTAGAACAAACATGAAACATTTCAAAACATCAGAGAAAGTTATCAAACATTTTTTTGAAAAAACTGAAAATAAATTCTACCCATTGACAAGATTTCTGAGGTTGTTCACTTTGTTCATAACTTCATTGTGCCGCTAAAAAATTCAAATGGAATTGGAAAGGTGGTCATACTATAAAATATGTTATTTTGTTATTTATCATGTCAATATCAACATCTGGTAATATCAGTAGAAAGGTTGCTTTGCATCTTAAAGAATTTCCGATGACCAAAAAATCTCAAATACTTACTCTTTACAGAAATCCTCAAGAAAAATATCTTTCTAGTTAAGGAAACAGCATGTGGTAAAGCACCTTTTTCAATGATTATGATTTGTGGTCATCTTTATAACTATATGTATTGCTAGCTTAACTTTTCTAAGATCCAGCTTAGCCTTTGGCATTGAAATACAAATCATAGCCCCACCTGTGGAAACATAAAAATTAAAGCATATCGAATTCATCTTTCAAACTCACCTTTTCTTCAACCGTTTGAATCAGATCTTCAATTGGCATTGATAATAAATTACACTTGCTTATTTTTGGTTTCACTTCATTGTGATTCTTTTTGGGAAAAAGGCAAAATAAAAGATGAAAAAATTTTGCTACAATTATTTCAGTAAATTAACAATTCAATTCTTTATGCAAGATCAAATACAACATTGATATTTTAACATTCCTTACTGCTATCAGCATGTGTCCTGATTATATTAAAGAAAAACCAAAATCAACTAAAAACCCTGTTGTAAAAGATAAATAAAGTCTTACATTAGTGGCACCTGTCTGTTTAGGAGAGGTCACGGAGGAGCTCAGATTACGCCTCATCCAACAAAGGTGCTCCCAGTTTCTTGTATCTAATCAAATTCACTTACTTGAATTTTTGAAGTAAATAGCTCATGAAATTCCTTATCTAGCATAGCATCATACCTCATTGAATATTTTGCTAACAGCAAGATAGGCCCTTCTTCCTTCGCTGTCAGTAACTGTAACACAGTCTTTTCCAAGCTGTGGACAACGATAAACATGTTTTCTGCTTGCTGTTTGCAATCGCCCTGTTTCTGGCAACTTTTTCTCTTCTGAGGCAATTTGTTCATAGCAAGAGTCTTCTAAATCTTCTTGAATTTTCTGCTTTTTTGGTTTGGGATTTGCTGGTCCTAAAAATCAATTTGTTATGATTTAGATTAATATGGTATTTAACAAAATTCCATTTGACTGATTTCCATTGTGCATTAAAAAGACAAAATTACACATTTATTAAATTTCATTGGTAAAAATAAAAGCAGCAAGTTGATCTAGAAGTACTGGACATAACCTGCATACAGATTTTAGATAAAATGGGTTACACTAAGGAGAATTATCTTGTCAAGCTAAATAATTTTGTTTGATATCAATTTGATGAACCTAAACTTGCATCTTGGTACATTCCTTGCTGACTACCTAGAGTGCAACCATGCTTGTTGAGTTGCCTATAGCAGGTTACAGTTAAACAGCCCCGGTTTGATTTTCAGAGAGACCAGGGACATTGATTTTCTTCACTCTCAAGTGGCTACTCCAACAAATAATATTCTTAGAAACCTTACTTTTGCTTCTAATAAGCTGATTTGGTGAGGACCTGCATCAAATCTTAGACATTACCAACCGAGTAATGCTGTACCAACTGAGTTACTAAGAACTACAAATATTTATACTGGATGAAACCCTTCAACTGTAAACTAGCTATTATCAATGTTTCCAGTGCTTGTGTCCTCAGAGTTACTTCTGAGTACTCATTTACCGACCTTGGAAGGATGAGCTGACTGTTGGCTTGGGGTAAAATGGTTCCGACGGTGGGGCTTGAACTAAGGACGACCTTGTAGTGACTCAGCTTTCTACCCTCATAAATCTCTATCTATGCCGCCATTACCACCTTGCTTAACAATACAATTCTATTCATCCAATCAATTGTTATTTCCTGTCATAATTCCCATTAGCTCATCATCTATTCATCTACTTGCGTCATTCACAATCACCCTTCCGCTCCTTTTCTTACTCGATGAGTTTGGTAATATTATCTCTTTTTTGAGTCGCCTATATAAACATGTATTTCATTTCAATACGTTAGTCAGTTAGTCAGTCATTCAAGCACAACAGCGCTAATCGTTGTTTCTCTGACTCCGTGTTCTCTGCACGTTAAACAAGACAGCAAGGCAAGAATCGTCCATGTGGGTTGAATCGAACAGCAGCTTTTTAGGACCAGTTTCATACGCACACCTTGAAACTGGTGTTTCCTAAAACCTCACGAGGTTTGCAACACTGCGTCTTAACCACTCGGCCACATCACCAAAAACACCACCCAGGCCTTCTGCCTTATTTTACAATCATTCACACGAATTGTGGAAAACATATCCTCAGAGCAACATTGCAAAATCAAGTTTTGTTGCAAAGTAAAAGAAATTACCAAGGCTTTCGAGAAAGTCTTCTTCGTTAACTTCTTCAATTGAATAATTCACGTTGGAGCTGACTTTGGAAAACGGCTCTTCCTTCAAAATTATATTTCTATCTTTCTGGTACACAGCTGATTCTGATTTTGACACCCTTTTCACAAATGGAGTGTCTGCATTTAAAAATGAAAAATGAAATCAATCACTCATTCAATCAATCAATCAATCAATAAACCAACCGATCAATAGATAAATCAATTGACTAGGAATGAACCAGCTAATGAGTAGCAACTATGTTTAAAATGGTAACAGATTGAATTTGACCAAAAAACAAGCTTGCGTGATATATCATTACAATTATCATCAATAATTTGCAATCACAATTAATTATCATTGCAACCAGAAGCAATAACAAAAGTCGTATTTTATAAGTCATGATTGTCAATCACAATAAACAATAATAAATCATTACCATGTTTAGAATCACCAACCATAGTCATACATCATCAAAATCAATCAAAATCAATCACAATCAATCAATCAATCACATCAATCATATATCATCACCAAGATAGATGTAACAAATTTTTGTCTGAACATAACTGCAGGGTGTAGATCTGCATACTGTAGTTTGACAACAGCAAATAAATGCATCCTATAAAGTGATTTAATTTGAGAAAATCACCATTGATAAATCGAATGAGAATAAAAATTAGTCTGCAATTCTATTTGTTTTCTTAATAGGAGGTTCATGATTCTACGAATAGCATTACCAAACAGAAAATTGTTTACCATCTTCGAAGTCATTGAGTGCATCGAAATCATCAGCATATTGTTCATCATAATCTTTCGTTTCACCATATTCCATCGCCAACTCAAACTCATCCATCTTTATATTTCAGATCTCAATTTACAAACTCTGTTCGTTTCATTTAGGCCTTTGGGTTCTAGTCCGGTTTAGCACAATTCTTTCGATTTATCAGAGCCAAATTGAATATAAGAATTGCTTCCAAAACTTTATGGGCTTGTGTTTTTTCTACCTTTGAGCGTCTTAAATCTCCATACTTTTGGACTAATGATACTTATAACTTTTCGCGCCAAGAATGCTAGCCTCTTTTCCATACAAGAGGCTGTGAAGGAGTGTAAATTACGTCATGTGAGTCCCGCTGACCAAGACTAATGCGGATTCGCCAATGGACTTAGGCCCCTTGATCAAAGCTTTGCACCAACGTGAGTTGCGCTGTGCATTTGTCTTTGAATTAATTGAAAGGAAAGAGTTAGTAATTTTTAGAAGCAAAAGAAGCCAACAAAGATGTTCCGACTTATCTCAAAACAGCGATTGGTAAGTGTTCTCCTTATGATTTTATTTGCTGCACGTTTTCAAAATGAACGTAGGCTCCCTAAGGACCTCCACCATCGGACATGGTAGGCCACCTGGGACCTGTGACGTTATTGTTAGTTGGCTTTTAGCAAAGTACTGTTGCAATTTGGACGCAGAGTTTGATGATACTTCATGCTCCATGCCGCTAGACATAAGAGCTGGCAAAATGCAGAAATTTTACATATCTCTAAGTGTGATACAATCACCGCTACGAAATGAGACACAAGAGAAACATGATACTCAGCAGTGTTATTCTACCTATGATTAGATTTTTGATTGGGTGAAGTGTTATTTATCGCGTTCAATTTCGTTTACCTTGGTTTTAAAATATTATTTTTAATTCATTAACCCGCATTGCTGAGTGAAAGCTTCCTTTTATCACGCAGTCAATTGGACAAGAAGTTGGGAAGCATGTTCGTGCAATCGCTACATCACCCATGGTAGCAAACATGGTTAGTATGAAGTCTATGGAAATGCTGCAATGAAATTCTTAGTAAAGAATTAAGAGGATAACTAAGACTAAATAGTTGAAACATTTGTACTACAATGGTGTGAACTCTGGCTTTGTAATTCCATTTGTCCCTGTCATTATTCATCTGCCCCCTCAGCTGCTTTACCCCATTTGATACTTAACACTTGCGCATACCCAACACTGATTTAATTTCCTTAAGCACTGCCCCTTTTTGAATCTCCTGCTCATTTTTGCTCCTCTCTATCTGCTGCTCATTTTTGTCCCTTTTCGCTTTCTTTGATGTCAAAAGCCAAGGAGCTTAAGCAATTCCAATGTTCAGTGTAATGGGTGTATTTTTGGCTTCATCAAAAATGACTTATACAGGTGGAATCGGAATGGGAAGTGGTTGTTTGAATTTGTTTCCTTGTATTTATCTCATCTTTTCCTGTTCTACCTCAATCCATTGGCTTAGGGAAATTATTTTAAAAACATTTCAGGTACCAATGAGCAGGTTTGATCCTAACAATCCAATAAATTATGAAAACATGGATAAAAATCTCAAAATCGTCAAAGACAGGTAAGCCTGTATTATGCATATTTATTTATTATATTTTATTTATTTGTAGATATTGTTTACAGCCTTGATGTGTTTTCCGTTTCTTTTTGTCAAGACCTTTTGGAATCACAAGAATAGTGGCTGCCTTGGGCATATCTAGAAACTATTTGAATTAACAGTTGCTGGATGAAAACCCAGCCAATGTAATAATAATAATAATAATGATTATAATTTTTAGATTTGAAAATCTCCCCATACCAGACTGCAGATTTAGAATGCAGGTCCGCACTGGTGGCCTTGCTGAAGTTTAAAAAATGCTGGAAAAAAGAAGATGCTAGCTAAGATATTATTTGTTCCTCTGTTCATCTGTTTATATCATGTATAATCGAGGTGAAAAATGTTTGCAGGTTGCAAAGACCTTTAACTTTATCAGAGAAGGTATTATACAGCCATCTTGATGACCCAAAAAATCAGGTGAGCTGGCCAAAGGAATTTTACCAATTGCAAGCAAAATAGGTCTTCGATTCTCTGTTGCAGATTTGCAAATTTTTAATGCTGTCATTGTTTGTTGTTGTGATTGCCATTACAGGATATTGAGAGAGGTAAATCCTATCTGAAGTTGAGACCAGACAGAGTGGCAATGCAAGATGCTACTGCCCAAATGGCCATGTTGCAATTCATCTCAAGTGGACTCCAAAGAGTGAGTTTCATTTGCTTTACTGGTTTAGACTGGTCATCACCCATCACCCTTCTTGTGCTCAGTTTTGCTTAGAAAAGTAGAAGCACAATGTTGTAACATTGAAGATATTTTTCTCCAATACTCATCAGCGAACAAGTTTTTACGTTTAAGATATTTTTACCCATTGTGAAGTTTATATTCAAACAAGCGGGAGGGAGGGTCAAAATGATCTTTTGTACAACAAAATTATGTGTCCACTTTTCTGTATGATGAAATTTTTACATCAAAGCAATTAGATATTCAGAAATCACTTTGTTCATCTGTCCTAAGAGTTCTCTCGTCCCTTTATGTGCACAATTGAATAAAGACTCTCTGAAAATGTACTTGTAGCTGAAGGTCAAAGTGAAGTGAAAATTATATTTTGTTTGATTCCTAATCATTAAGCCTCGGATTTTCAATTTTAAGGTTGTTTGTCATATTTTTGAAATAAGATATTGTCTTGCAGGTTGCAGTGCCATCAACAATTCACTGTGATCATTTGATTGAAGCGCAACTTGGTGGAGAGAAAGATTTGCAAAGAGCAAAGGTTTGTGAAGAGAACTATCACAAAGCCCATTCTAGCTTCATTCTTTTCTGTAATGTACATTCCTTCAACAAAAGCAGGGTATTTTCTTTTCCATCTTCCAATAATGTCTTTATGACTTTCAATCTGTTTACAGGACATCAACAAAGAGGTTTACAATTTTTTAGCAAGTGCTGGAGCTAAATATGGAGTTGGGTTTTGGAAACCAGGCTCAGGAATTATACATCAGGTACCTATCAACTAAGTCTTAAAGCTAAAATATTTTCTACCTTAAGAAAGACCATGTTAAGAACAATTCTTGCTTCTCAAGAATTAACAAAGATGTAGATGTTGTGTCCTTTTCCTCTGTACTAGTCTTTCCTAATGTAATTTAATTGTATCTTTCTTACCATGACAAACAGGTAAGAGGGTGCGTTAAGGAGGTAGCTTCCCTACTTGTGCAGGTACTCACAGGTTCACCCCCAGGAAGGCCTCCATTCATGAGCCTTCTACATGAAATGATAGCAGTCGATGAGATGCCTGCATACAGATTCTATGGTATGTGCCCCACCTTAAACATTCCCATAGAGTGGCGAATGCCTCTAGCACTCTGTAATTTTGATTATGTAGGAATGAAAGGGCATTGTGAAGTTGAGGGAAGGTTCAGGGCACTGTTAAATAATCAAATAGAATAATATTTATACAGGTTGGCTTGTTCAGTAAAAATGGATTTGCTGCTACCAATCAAGCACTTGTTTACTTAAAAGCGCTTACATCAAGCTATGTACAAATTAGAGACAGCTACAAGGATCGAGTTCGAAGAAAAAGCTGAAAGTCAATGCCAATATCTTTGCAGGCACTCTTAAATTTAACAGTTTGGTAGTTGTAGCTTCCTAGTGTCTTTCTATCATTCATAATCTACTTTGGATGCTAGGTATAATGTGCATCCACACATATAAAGTAGTCTTCCACACATGAAATTATTCAGTGAATGCATTCTATCAAGTTGTTTTGTTTTTCACTGTTGCATCTATTCTTATTCAAATTAATTTATTTCCAGATTGTTTTGGAGAATTATGCATTCCCAGGAGTTCTCCTGATAGGAACAGACAGTCATACTCCAAATGGAGGTGAGACAAGTTGGGAGTTTCTTATTTTTGTGTATCATAAATATAAGGAGAATAGTATATGAATTCAATCATGCATCCATTCATGGAGATGGGGCTCCAAGGCACTGCATATTTTGATCAGCCATTGAGACTTCTCTAAACATCTCAGATGGTAATTTGGTTAGCTTCTTGTTTTAGGTGGACTTGGTGGTCTTTGCATTGGAGTTGGAGGAGCTGATGCAGTTGATGTCATGGCAGGGCTCCCATGGGAACTCAAATGTCCAAATGTATTTTTCAATTGCTTTTTCAAACCAAATTCCCCATTATTGATGGTCTGCATTATGCATCATGACCTATCTGCCATTGCTTGAAATTTAAAAGTGCATCAAAATTTGAAATGCGATGATGTATAAATGCCATTGATGGAAGAATCTGTTATTTGTATTTACTGCTGGTCTTATCCTAAGCCCTTCGGTGTGCCAGTCTTGGCAGTTCAAAATTAATATTAGGAAAGTTTGAATGAAAAATGCCAGCCCTTTTGTTTTCAATTTTTGTCTTTTCCTTTAATAAAATGGTAGCACAACTAAAACCAGCTTCTGATCAAGATTGACTTTTTCACATTATTTTGTATGCATGTAAAAAGGTTTCATGCAGAAAATTTTGTATCTGTGTGGATGCATTTTTTATAGGCATCTCAATAGCATGCCAAGAATGCATGCAGTGGTAAATTTTCCTCATAGTGACCACTTGCTCACTGTAATCATTTTTTCTTCTTGAAAGGTGATTGGTGTTAAACTCACAGGAAAGCTCAGCGGATGGACATCACCAAAAGGTGCTTTGCTCATATCTGCTCTAATATTTTATGCGCTGTCAAGTACCTGGGCAATCAATTCATTTATTTACCATTAATTGTCTCTTTTAAAATTGTTTCATTCTAGTTGTATTTAATGTTACGTGGCATTGATTTGCAACACACCACAAACCTATAATTTGAATGTCAAATTTTTAGACAGTTTTAGTTTTTCTGTTTCATTTCAGATGTGATTTTGAAAGTTGCTGGAATCCTGACTGTAAAAGGTGGAACAGGAGCCATTGTTGAATACCATGGACCAGGAGTTGATTCCATATCATGCACAGGTCAGACGTCAGACGTCATTCAATTCGGTCGTATTCGACTCATCATTCCGTACCGGAAATTTCGTTGATTTATTAGAATCCTGTTTTGTACACTGAGGAGGAGCGTTGTAGTGTCGTTTTCCGGGGGCCTCTTTTTTAACAGTTTTGAGAAATTGTTGCATTGTTATGTTGCAGTTGTGCAATGCAGTTAATCCGGAAATGATATTCAGTTAAGCAGAATGAAATTCGTTGTTTTATAGGAATGGGAACAATTTGCAACATGGGTGCTGAAATTGGTGCCACCACATCCGTTTTCCCGTTTGGACCAAGCATGACCAGGTTTCTGAATTCAACGAACAGATCAGCGATTTCTGATTTGGCTTCAAAGTATCAACACGTGCTATCGGCTGATGAGAATGCACATTACGACGAGCTGATTGAAATTAATCTGAGCGAACTAGAGCCTCACGTAAACGGACCATTCACGCCAGATCTCGCCCATCCCATTTCAAAACTTGGAGCAAATGCAAAAGCAAATAATTGGCCATTAGAAGTGAAAGTTGGTGAGTTGATTGTTTCGTTTATGTTGCCGTTGATTTATGACCTTTGTTATGCTGACCCATACTATGCTGACCCATGCTATGCTAAATGCTGTGATCTATGAACCAGAAAGTTTAATCTTTAACAAAAGTTCTTTGTAATGACTTCCGTTAATCGAAGTTGGATGATGTATTTATTGATAGATTCATTTATTCATTGACTGATTAACTGATTCGTTTGATTGATTGATTAATCCGATCAGGTCTGATTGGGAGTTGCACGAACAGCAGTTATGAAGACATGACACGTGCTGCAAGTGTTGCAAAACAGGCATTGAAGCATGGTATTAAGTCAAAGTCATTGTACACTGTCACACCAGGATCAGAACAAATTAGATCTACCATTGAAAGGGATGGAATTGCTGAGACATTAAGAGAATTCGGTGGAACTGTGCTTGCTAATGCATGTGGACCCTGTATCGGTCAATGGGACAGGTATTTTGTTTCCTTGTCGATTGAAGTTTATCGTGTCATTTTATGCATCGCGCTAGTGACGTATTTTTTGCGTAGCACGGGAAGACTGATATCGTCATGAGTCATGATATAATTGTTAGCATCTTCTACATGGTAATAGTTTTTTATTGCAAGCCGTGCAGGATTCGAACCCGTAACTCATGCCTTATGATATCGCATGCTAACGATGACAGTACGGCACCACCATTGTTTATCATGAAATTACCAATTATTGTTGTCATTTTCGACAGGCAAGATGTTCCAAAAGGCGAAGTAAACACGATTGTCACATCATACAACAGGAATTTCACGGGTCGAAATGATGCGAATGTCAATACCCATGCTTTCGTCACTTCGCCAGAGGTTTAAACAATTTATCCTATCAGATTTATGATTCAAATTAGTTCCATTCATTTTTGTTCAGAGAAAAAGCCTAAAAATGGACCGAAAGGAAATAATTTCTTTAGATGTAATTCGGATTTATAAGGGTACATTTAATGAATGAATGTTTGAGGCATGCTTGTTCTCATTCCTGGGTGGTTGGTGCCTGGTGTGAAGTGCAACGAGGAAAGGACTGGTCACCCTACCTCACGATGCCGTAACTCAACGTCTTACTTTTATGACAAGGTGCTGTAGTATGGATCTCAACTTTTCCATTTAATTTTAGGTTTGCAGAGGACATTTACTCATGACTATCAATAAACCTGTTTTTATTTTGAAAAAGAAAATTTCAGTTCAGCTATTGAAAATGGATTGTTTCACGAAATCCTCTCTGTAGTTAAAAATTTCATTTGTGATTAGTTTTTGAATGTGTAAGTTTTATTTCAGATTGTAACTGCTCTATCCGTTGCTGGAGATTTGACGTTCAATCCAGAGACAGACACCCTCAAGGGTGTCAATGGTAGGAATATCCTTTCTCATTAAATCCCAATGATAACTTCACGTTAGTAGTGAGGGTTGTGAGTTGTATTCAGCTCAAAGTGATAAATGAAGGACTGAGTGATTAAATGGCTGAGTGGATGATTGAAGTCATTAGTAAATTAATAAAGAAATTGGCAGGTGAGCTGGAATTTTGAAGGTGGAAGAGAA
Source organism: Pseudorhiza aurosa (assembly GCA_964026355.1). Taxonomy (NCBI): domain Eukaryota; kingdom Metazoa; phylum Cnidaria; class Scyphozoa; order Rhizostomeae; family Lychnorhizidae; genus Pseudorhiza; species Pseudorhiza aurosa. Next base: position 10,638,441 of record OZ032119.1, read on the forward strand.
ATCATCAAAGGGTTCAGTTTTAACTTCATAGCTGAAGGAAGAAATAAGTGAATGAGCTTGTTTTTTAATGAATATCGATGTTAACATTTAATCCACATTATATTTCGATGACATATGATATTATTCGTGATACCATGCTAAATGAAAGGTAACGATCTACAACTGGATTCATTTTTTGCCAGGAGAGGAATTCAAGCTTGAAAGTCCATATGGAGATGAATTGCCTGAAAAGGTTTCTTTTACCACTTTTCTATTTTTCCACATTTGAATAAAGTTAGAACCAATTTTGAAACTTTCCAATCGGAGGATTTAAATTTTTCTCTCCATTTTTGTGAATCTTGTCTTTTAAAATTTCAATGTTTACCAAACTATTTTGTGTTTTTAGAATGATTATTGCAGTGCTTTTTCTCGACCTGTGCATGTTCTCTTTATCTTTTTCCTTATTTTTTCTGATTTTCTTTGTCGAAGGGTTTCGATCCAGGCATGAACACTTACCAGGTAAGGATCCACTCTCCAATTGACAATCTCTCATAATAGCTTATCTAATTCAAGATTTTTTCTTCCCAAAGACATTACTGGCCGACTCTTTTAATTGCCAGTCATCTTTGATATGTTTCATCCTTTTATATAACTATTTAGAGGACTGTCATCCTAGCTGAATTTTCTTCTCTTCCAAGGAACCTCCTTCTGATGGCTCGTCACTCTCTGTTGATGTTGATCCAAAAAGTAACAGACTACAATTATTAGAACCTTTCGACAAATGGCATGGAGGCGACTATGAAGACCTCTTGGTTTTGATAAAGGTAATTATAATAATGGTAATGATTAAGCGATTATTTGTGCGCGAGGAACACTTCAGCAGCAAGTAAATGAATTGCTGTTACCAATGTGTTGTCTTGTGTGCCCTTTGTATCAATGTTATCAATGTTTCTATCCTAGATATTTGCGATTTCATTTCGTTTTCCATTCCATTCAGATCAAAGGGAAATGCACCACAGACCATATCAGGTAACCATGCCTATTTCAGTTTCATTTTCACAAAGGCCGTTTTTACTCTTGCACTCTTTGAAATATCTAATTTGTGATTTCCGCATGTTAGCAACCATTTGAATTTCATTGTGGACTTTTTTTTATTCAAGCATGGCAGGACCTTGGTTGAAGTACAGAGGTCATCTCGACAACATCTCAAACAACATGTTCATTGGGTAGGCTATACTTGTATTTCCTTTACGTATCCCAGAAATGAAGTTGCCAACAGCGTCACGCCGTTATCTTTAAAATGGTTGATAGCTGAGAAGGAATGGTGACTTCAAACACAGTAATTCATCTATTGTTCTAGTTCCCTCATTGATTCAATGATTAATGATTAATGATGGTGTTGATTCATTTGCAGAGCAATCAACATTGAAAATGAAAAAGCTAATAGTATTAAGAATGCTTTCACTGGTGAGTACGGAGCTGTGCCAGACACTGCAAGACATTACAAGGTATTTGGATGAAGCATTTTTGTATTTCATCTTTTTACATCCATCCATTTACACTTTAGAGTAGCCTTCTTTTAGTGGTTGATTCAATCACAGGTTGACTGGATGATCAATCAATCAATTGACTTATCGAGAGACTATTTCATTAATGTTCAGTGGAATGGTTAATTGATTGATATTTGATTGTTGAGTTAACTTGATCTTATCTATTTGACAAAGGCTCAAGGCGAAGGTTGGGTAGCAGTTGGTGACGAAAATTATGGCGAAGGAAGCAGCCGAGAACACGCTGCTTTGGAACCAAGGCATTTGGGAGCACGCGCAATAATTGTCAAGAGTTTCGCACGAATTCACGGTTCAACAAACTTATTCTGGCATTGATATCCACGTAGAAATGTCCTTTGCTATGCGAGACTATTTTCCGTCGACTTAAAGCAACTGCAACAGCTCTTTTCTCATGCTTTTTTGTCTATTAATTTCTAATTTCATTTTTTTGCCACCTAATGTGACCAATGCTACTTCATTTCATCGAGAATCGAAATTTCAGTTGTCACTGAAAGTTTTTCCCTTTCAATGAATGTAAATTGCTTCTAAACTTTGTTTTTTCTTTTTAGAAACAAATCTGAAAAAGCAAGGTAAAGATATCTGAATTTTTTGTTATGGGATCAGTCCTATTTTCTCCATTTCATCTCTCTGGAATTACAGGATCAATCCAAGATCCCTCGAGAAATCCATAGTTTTGTCTATCATTGCGCTTTCAATGTATTATTTACCAGTTTCTTCATTTCAAGTCGGTTTTGATCAATTATTGATTTCATACTTTTTACCGTTTCCTTGTCATTATTTTTTTACAGGAATTCTTCCATTGGTATTCGAAAACCCTGCTGATTATGACAAAATTCAACCAGACGACAAAGTCTCTCTTTTAGGATTGAAAGAACTTGCACCCGGAAAGGTATTTTCAACCGTTGTCCCTTTCGCTGATTTTCTTCCATTTTGCCATTCGATGATTTCGTGCCATCCGATATAGAATTTTTGGTATCAGAATCTCAGAATTAATCGAAATAGTGTGAGAACTTTAAATGAAGTTTCCTTTTCTTTGCAAAAGCTAAGAACAATGAGTTAAGATGAAAAGAAAAGGAATTTTAGTTGGAAATGGCATTCAATTCTGTGTTTTATTATGTCCTAGCCGGTGAGTTGTGAAATCAAGCACAAAGATGGAAGCAAGGCAGCTTTTAATTTGCTACATACAATGAACGAAGGTCAGATTGGATGGTTCCGAGCAGGGAGTGCATTGAACAGAATGGCAGAGTTGAAAGAATCATGATATTATCGAATAAGCCTGTGAGACCAGAATTATGTAAAGTTTAAATGTTTCTTATCGGCTGAAATGGTACAATAATGGTTATCACTTTTGTTTTCATTCAAAGCAATAATAATATCCCTAATTGTTGCAACGATTGAAATTCAGTAAATTATGAATGACATTCTGTTATTGGGTTTGCATGAAAGAATAGTTTTTTAATCATAATCATTACAAGAGTGAATATTTCCGTAATTTGTTTTTGTTTTTGTCATCAATTATCAATCGACCTATCCAATTTTTCGGGAAGGCTTTGCTTGAGTTGCCTAGACCGGGTATTCAATATCTGCTGTCCGAACAATCCAAGGATCCTGATTTCGAGTGTAGCAGAAGGTTCCAAATTTCTTTAGGAAAGTGTATATTGATGAGTTGGTTTTCTTCCATTACCTTTTGAACAAGGTCTTATCTTTGCGAACGTCGTGTTTCAAGGCTACTGCTATAGTCATACTGATAAACCTTACAAATCCTTTGAGCTAGACTATTCCCCTTCACGATTTCTGTTCCAGAAGAATCCCCCTGCGTAACAAAAGTGAGCCAAGGGAATGAGGCGTTTATGACGTCGGTCACCAGAAGAAAAACAGCATTTACATGCACCAAAGAGATGATTCGAGTTAATTCGCCGGTTAACAAAACAGGATTTATTCTCAAATAAAGAAGAGACCCTTCAAGTTTTCAAATTAAGTCATGAAAATATTCCAAACATTCAATTAATGATTTCCTAAAGTTACATTGTAATAAATAATCGCTAAAACATGATTTAAAGTGATCTAAATATATGATAACCTTGATTAAAGGAATACGTCAAATGGGGCGGTGTACTGAACCTCGTCGGCAAAGAAGATTACAATGCATGTTTCCTTGCACCGTGAAGCAGAAAGATTCTTTACAATTCGCTAATCGATTCAATATGCAACACCTGCCTTGCATTTACTTTCCTTTGAGGTTATAACCATGCAAACTCAGGCTACATGTTCAGTCTCTTGAGAGATTCTGCTCTCTGTTGCGAAAAGAAACAATGGGAGTAGGTATGGAAGACACTTTGTAAAAATACATAGATGGAATTAAGCCGGCCACCTTCAGATAAAAATATGTTTAAGTCAGATCGGGGATAACTACATTAACGCAAATCAATAACTCATGCCGATTAAAAACGTCAAATACCACATCATTCGACAAATCACTCTCAGTAAACTTGTAAATGTACAGGAAAATTTATGGCCGTATGTTTTCGTTTCGAAATTCACAATAAACCATTTTGGTTCATAAAAGCTTTATACGTCGTTACAGGGAGATTTACCCACTGGACAATCACAGCAACCATAGGTTAAAGCAAAACGAACTAATGAAATGAAAAACATTAATATTCCGGTCTTATTTACATTCAAAGCTGTTTAACAAACTGCCGAGGAAAACTCTAAAAAGACGGTACAAAATTTTAACAAACATTTAATGATCAAAGACTTGGGAGACGAAAATTTCCTTTGAAATAAACGAAATTTGATTTAGTTTGCATTATTCGCAAAATTAACGCCGTTACCATGATCTGTTTCGATGATATGAGAGATCATTGTTGAGATGGTAACAACCAATCAATAGTCACTAATCAAACATACAGTCTAGCTGATTTGTAAAATCTGCAATCATATCATCAATATCCGCCATTATGGAATCCGTGGCTTGCAACCTGCAGAAAAAAGAGGGAATATGACTTGATTGATATCAATTAACTATATATTCCAATAGGAAAAAATCTATTTGGAATCAGCCAAGGACTTGTTTTTTCACATCCTGAGAATAAAAGGAAGTGATGACCATCGCATGGTAAATCAACACTGACCACTCCTTCCTGTATTGTTTCAAGGCAGAATAAGACCATGGTATCTCTTACGTGTGATGAAAGGCGTAACCATCTTGAAGATGGGGACATGAAGTAATCAAGTTTAAGATAGATGATAAAATAAAAGGGGTTAGTTAGCAGACGATGGAAAGGCCAACGAGGAGGTAGGAAGGTTGCGTGAAGGAGAATTTAACTAGTGCAAGACTCAAAGAAGAGCAAGCCCAGGATGAAACACAGAGAAGGAGATGAATCAAAGCGAGTTAGCATTTCGTGGAAGGAAGGCCAAGTCCATAAAGACAAACCTGTAAAATTAGTAACAGAAGGACCTAATTATAACCAAAACAATCAGTAAAAGCAAGCAAGTGTTGATTCTGATTCTTGCAAATAAAAACACCGCCAAGAATCATTAATAATAAACCAGACGGTCAGTGATCTCGGCTGATTTTGGCGTTAAATCATGTTATGAATCAAATCAATGAATCACTTACTCGTCATCAATATTTGCATGCTCCTCCGGAGGGATAGGTGGGGTTGCTTCTTGAGACTGCTCTAAGATTGGGGCTAGACATGAAACATTGAGTAATGTAAAAGATGATAATGGCAGCCAAAAGAAATAATGAGTATGATAATGTAAATAGTTTAGGTGACAATAATCGTTGAAGAGTAATAAGAATGATGATAACAGTAACAAATAACGACTACGATTATAATAACAATGAAATCTAAGTCACTATTCTTAAAGAATGGCTCTTTGTCTGATGACTACTTTTGGGAAACCATTGCACACGAGCGACACTAATGGAAGGTCAAAGTTGGAGAAGGCGTAGAGGCTTTCGAAGCCGAGAGGAGGAGCCAGGTGGACCTGAAGCGCCAAGAACGCAAGCGCAGACAAGCAGCCACCCCTCCGTCGGCCACTCTGCCATGTGACTACTGCCCAAGACTTTTCCGCCACAGGCTGGGCCTACTAAGTCATGTGAGGGCCCACAAGCGCCATCAAAAGGATTCATTAAGGAAGAATGGGAACCAAACTCGGACTACGAGTGGAATCCGACGACGACGACGACTTTACAGCTAAACAGAGACAATCTAATGACAACATTTACAAAGACGTGAAAAACATTCTCCAGGAAAGACTTAAATTTCGGTGAAATTAAGTTTCTCCTAATTTTGAACTGCAGTTGAGTGTACAATGTGTTTCGATTGTGTAGAAAATTCAGTTGCAGTCATAGCTTTTCGAAGTTTCTGCCGGGTGAATTTCAGTCGCATCTACAATTTCATTTCTCGACCTGACTTTAATCACTCGTACACAACAATACAGTGAATTCCAAGTAAAAATCATCACCCTCATTGCTTATCTTGTGCATCTTCCCTCTGAATGCTTGGCGGATTTTCTCATCTAAGGGACCTGGACACGAACAAAAAAATTCATTAATCAAATGATGTCATAAGCAAAAAAGAATGTTTGGTTCGTTGTGACGTCAAATGGTGTTCCATATAAATTGGTTCGTTGACTAGAATGAAATCAGAAGTGAACACGAAAGCGAAGGAACATAGCTGGAAAGCATTTGGTGATGGGAAAAGTGGTCTCAAAGCAAAGGCGGACAAAGATAATGAAAAGATTGTCAATAGAAAACACTTTCCCGCAAATTAGATTGCAAAGAAACGAAGGATATAGTTGTAAGGGTGAGTGAAGAAGAGTCAAGGTAATAAAAATCATGTCTTTGTAACTGCGCATCAAAATTCTGGTACAGAAAATAATGAACTTATAGCCCCAAATGACGAAGCCAGGAAATTAAAGAAAGTCATGAATTGTCTGGGGAAAACATTCAAATTCATCCATAAAAGTGATCTTAGATAAAAATTGATAATTACTTTCTGTTTCAGCAGTTCAAAAGGAAAATAGAAAGCTTTGCGGCCTAGAAATTTGTCTAATATTGCCAGAACTGCGGACTTCAATAACACGATATCTAAACTTGGTAGACAGAGGGAATTTATCGATGATAAACCAGATTGCACACGAATCGTTGAATGAAGAGCTTTATCTACGACCAGATTTGGATGTAACTGGCGATATGAGATTTTATGGTCTAAGTTTGTATCATTACGTGCGGAAATTGGACGATCAGACTGCATCAAAGATAAGAATACTGGCGGTCGTTGGGACAAATGTTGTGGCAAGAGCAATTTGTGAAATAATTGGAAGATGTCGAGAGATAGAAGTGATAAAATTAGGGCCTAAGCAAATATCGAAAGAGCTGCTTGAAATATTAGCATTCAAAATGAAAAATGTGAAAGAGTTATGGTTGGAGAACATAAACTTCAGCAAGGGAACAATATCTCCATGTTTCATGTGTAGATTAAAACACTTAGACCTGTTCATAAAAAACCCTAGGATGCTTGTTGATGACAGAACAATATGCACTTTATTCATGTGTCTGAATTTGAAGGGACTGGAAATACAAGGGAACGAGCAGCTGACTGACATTGCACTGAACAAAATCATCCATCAATGCAAAGAGCTTGAATACCTCAATGTATCAAAAACAAAAACAATGTCCGACCCGACTTGCGACCTCATTTCGAAACACATTACCAACCTCAAGAGGATTGACGTACGCGACACAGAGATTTCGGCTCGTGGAATCCAAGTATTGGAAACAGCATTCAAGGCGAGAGGTCTAGACCCTGAGAAATGCCTAATTGCAAATAGAAGATGCCTTGTGAGTCGTCAAATGTCAACCTATCTCCAATCAAGTTACGCAGAGGGAAGACTTGTTACTGCATACCAAACGAGAAGCTTGATGATGTAATTGGTCCATTGTGGCATGAGATATGACATAACATTAACCCATTAAGGACTGCATCATTTCATTCAAACATTTGGTAACTTTAATATCGCACAGAAAAGCCGAAGCAAATTTTCGTACAGAAGATCTTTTCCTCTGACTACGAAGCATGGGACGATGGCCGGAATAAGAGTATGGAATCTATTTTTTGAGAATAAAGGGCAATGATTGGTCCAAAAAGGTAGCCAATCATTTCTTTCAGATTCGCAATTTCAAAGGTTTTCATTTGCACATAGGTTCAATTCTATAACCTTATTTCGGTCATCACCTGAGGTTTCATACTCTGTTTACAATGAAATTACGTTAAGAAGAAGAAAAAGAAGAATATGAAAACATCGCCTCATTTTAGCAGCTGCTTTTGGTGATCAAATTATTTTCTTAAAAGATAGAATTTGTTTCATATTGCATCCATTTAGTATAATCCATTTTCTATTTTAAATTCTCACGTCTTTAATTGAATGAGAATTTGAAAACCATTTACGTGATTGTTGGCATTTTCAGATTTACAAGAACCATTATTTCAAAAACTCCATTCAAAATACATCCCGGCTCATTTTACCATAGCTTGCCTCACAAATTCATATTTTAGTTCACTATTTCACACATTACTTTATACCACATACCAGCAGTCTTAGATTTCGTGGAGTTGCGCAAAGTGTTTGATTCTGTGAGCAGAGAAAGGCTATTCGACATACTAGCAGCACACGGTGCCCCAAAGGAGATAATCAAAGTTATAAGAGCAGCATACACCAACACTGCTGCTCAAGTAATCACTGAAGATGGTAATACCGAATTTTTTACCATTGAGGCTGGAGTATTACAAGGTGACAAGCTTGCACCGTATTTATTCATCATCGTCATCGATTATGTGATGCGAACCTCTACTAAAAACCGTGGACATCTTAGCCTCACAATAACGTAGAGATTAAGTCGAGGATTTCCAGCTACATATATCACGGATACTGATTTCGCAGGCGACATTTCCCTTCTCTCCAACAGCATTGAAGACGCACAATGCTTGCTTTCTTTAGTCATTAAAACAGCCAAAGAGGTCGGTCTCAGCATAAATGAGGATAAAACCGAGTACATGTCTTGCAACACACCGAATCCAAGAAATGACACAATTTTTGCTAATGAAAAGCCACTCAAAAAAGTGAAAGATTTCAAATATTTGGGCTCTTGGGTGGAAAATTCAGAAAATGACACGAAGGACACGAAGACGAGAAAGGCACAAGCTTGGGTAGCGATAAGAAAACTTGACAAAATAAGGAAATCCGATCTACCATGCAAAGAAAAATCAATTTCCTTCGCTAAACAGTAGAAAGTATCTTGCAATACGGCGCTGAAACATGGGCCATGGCCAAAACAATGAATAGCGAAATCGACGGGACATACACTCGCTTACTTCGCCATGCTCTTGACATCAACTGGATACGACACGTAACAAATGAAAACTTATATGGTGATCTTCCTACAATCTCATCAGTTATACAGCAACGACGATTACGTCTAGCCGGCCACTGCTATCCTAGTGACGAAATTATAGCAAACCTAATAATGTGGAAACCGAAACATGGTTACAGAAGACCCGGTAGACCTGAACTTGACTATATCACCCTCCTCACGCAAGATACCGGCCTTACTAACGAAGAACTCCGCACAGTCATGTCAGACATGGAGAGTTATGGAGAAATTATGTGGATTCGGTGATGATGATGATGGTGACCTTATTCTTTCATTTAATTAACTTACCGGAGCTCGTCCGACTTCTCTCTAATGTGTCCATTTGACCAATATCCTCCTCCCTACTTGACTTTTCATCCCTTTTCTTTGACATACTCTCCCTTCTTGGGGGTGCTGGGGGTGGACCTTTTTTGACAGAGCCCCTTCGAGCCTCGTTTGCTGCCCCTGGTTGCCCTTTTCCTTGTGAACTGCCTTTCTCTTGCTTCAGACTCGTACCTATGTTAGACGGACGCGGGGAAATGACTGGTTTGATTCCAGATATTGACTTGCTCCGGACAGGTGGCTTTTCGGGTCGCTGTTGTTGCTGACTTTGCGACCAGAGATCTAGATAGCAAATTGAGGTGATTTTCAACATTTTGCATGGATGTAGCGAAGAATCAGGCGATACAAAAAGAGTAACGGAGTGATACAAAAATCACGCAAAAAGGAGGAGTTAATTTAGGAAAAGGGGCAACAAACAAGCCTGATATAAGAGAACAATGGCATTGGCAAATATATCAATCGTGTAATCAATCAATCGGTCATCAGTCATCAATTAATCAAAAAACCTTGAATCACAAAATCATGATTCTAATATGATACTTTTTGAATCACAAAATCATGATTCTAATATGATACCTTTTCAATCACAAAATCATGATTCTAATATGATACCTTTTCAATCACAAAATCATGATTCTAATATGATACCTTTTGACTTTGAAGGCGTTGCTGGCAATTTCTCCTCCGCAATAGCATTTTGTCTTTGCGTTGCAACAGGTGTTGGGGTGATAACTGACTTGGAGGGCGATTCCTCTGAATGGTATTCCGAGGCTGTTCGAACTTGTCCTATATTCTGTCCCACTCTCGGTTTGGGTTTAGGCTTTGGGGCAACTGGCGACGAAATTGTTCTTGCTCTGACTGGTGGAGGTTGATTAGCAATTTGCCTTGGCTTCTCGGATCCAGTTCTTGTTGGAACAGCAGGTGGGACACGTGGTGTGGCTTGCTCCTGTGAATGAGAGGTTGATTCTTTGCCAGAAGGAGGCGGCAAATTATCACGTTGAAGCACGAACGTATTCTCGAGCTCAGACGAGGTTGGTGGAGGAGGAAATAGCAGCGCCTGATCAGCATCTGATGCTTGCTGCGTTCCAATCGATTGGGATTGGTTTCTGGGTGTAAGTGGCGCAGGAGATGATGGAGGCAAAAATGCTGCCGGGGGCAAAGGTGCTGGAGAGGGGGACATATCGTAGTTTTGTCCATTTTGTTGCGGTGGTTGTTGAGAATCTTTCACTTCTGTCTTTGAAATTGGGGATTTTATTTCATCTGTATGAAAGAGATGAATGCGGAAGATAAATGTGGATATAAATGAAATATTCGACGTTTAAGATTTGACAAGTTGGTTAACAGAAGGGCCATAACTAGGCGTATAATGGAAAATACTATGGAAAAGGTATTTGACAGAATTGCGAAGAAAAAATTGCGAAGAAAAACAAACAGCAAATGGCTTCATTGGAGAAAAAGGGGGTGATGAACGGGAAATATTTGCCTGGTGATCAGTGTGGCTACATGGGGGTAGAAAAGGACCTGCATATTATCTGTGTCGTAAAAGACAGCTAAGGGGCTGACGGCAGAAAGGACATGAGATCCTTAAAGACCCAAGCCAAAGACCCCAGCCAAAAGACCCCAGCCAAAGACCCCAGCAAAAGACCCCAGCCAAAGAGCCCAGCAAAAGACCCCAGCCAAAGAGCCCAGCAAAAGACCCCAGCCAAAGAGCCCAGCCAAAGACCCCAGCCAAAGAGCCCAGTCAAGCAGTCATTAAAACTTCGACTTGGTGCTCAACAGTCCACATCGGCCACCACACCTTGAACGGTGGAATACGTGATGAATACTTGGTATTTAACAAGGAATGAAAAAGGTGAGAATGAGAATTGCAATTGAGATGAATTAATTCAATTTATGCGAAGAATAAACAATACTTACCTTGAACGATATCATCTAGTTCTGCAGTCAGGTCGACATCTGATAACCTTTGAACTGCAAGCAATAATTTTTTCTGGTGTCCTCTCAATCGTATTTCGATCATTTCCAAATCAGAAAGATCCAAATCTTTTATAAAATCCATTTCGTCGAAACCTCCCTCAATAAAATTGCTTTCATATTCACACAATCCTAATAATTTCAACCAATGTCCAACATTATCCTTCAAAAGAAAAGATGCTCAATCGAGAAAGTATTGCAAACGTCACGGCACGAATAAAAAATTGGCGTTCATGAGAAATTATGCTTGGATTTACTCGACGATAGAAGAACAAATTCAATTCACTTGATTTTAGAGAATCGTTTTACAAAAATTTAACAGAAGGGGATCAAAGACTGATTCTGCACAATTGCAACAAACAACTCGAAATGCAGTTTTGCAACTTAAAAACAGCAAATCAAACGGATACTTTTGAAAAGGCAACGAGCAGCGTGAACACCGAAAACGGAGACTTTTGAAAACAGAGACTTTTGAAAACGCTAGCAACAGCAGCAACTCAACAAGATGCTGAGAGCTCCTAGCTGCCTTCCGTTTTGGTGGCCTTTTCTGTCTAGTTTGTTTGACGAGCCGAAGCCTCACTGAAACAAGTAAAGTTGGCGCAAGAATTCCAAAGTTGAAAGGGAGTATGGAATCATTTTCATATCGTGTTCCCTTTTATCTGGAGCGGAGAAACGTGAACGCCTCATCGTTTTCATAGCGCTTTCAAAGTTACGTGGAGCGGTGAGAACAGGCAAACCGGATTGATATTAAAGCGGATGAATACGAATACGGAGCAATGTGAATATAGCCTAAAAATAAATTCTTAATTTACATGAAAAATGAAAACGATAAAAAAATTTAAATCGACGAATGAGACGTGACGAGAAAAAATCAACTAGATTCTGGACATAGTGAGTAACGAAAAAGATATTTCGCGTTATAAAGAGAGTTCTATAAAGGCTCAAAAGATTGAATACAAAATAAAAGCATACCGGTTTGTGAGTGGGCAGTTTTGATGAAGGTCCAAGCTTTGTTATTTCGGATAACAATTTCTTCCGATGGCCTGCTTTTGTGATATCGATCGCTGTTAGATCCTACCCAAGAAAAATGTCACATAGATAAAAAGGTAAAAACAAGTTGCAAACTAAAATCAAAAGCAAAGTCAGGGAGCACTGCGGTAGAGAGGTGCCATCCTAATCAAGGTATTGTGAGGTAGGGCTTTAGGGTATTTTCTCACCACACTTACCCTCGATTTTATGCCATGCACTCAATGACTGCTAGGTAGATATACAGGCATAGATAGGCATAGATAGATAGATAGATAGATAGATAGATAGATAGATAGATAGATAGATAGATAGATAGATAGATAGATAGATAGATAGATAGATACATAAACAGATAGATAGGCATAGACAGACATATAGATAGACAAGTAGGTAGACAGACAGATAGATAGGCATAAATTTAGGGCAGCCAGAAAGGGACAGGTATGTGTGACTAAACCTGAGAAGACACGTGATTAACCACTATGCCAAATGCTCCTCTCGTCCCGTAATAAGGAGACCATTAATTTATCAATTTATCAAGCAAAAACCGCTCATTGGAACAATGCAGGATGAAAAATACAGAAATATCTTGTTTATGCTGACTCTACTTCACTCAATACTTCTATGTGCTTCAAAATGCATCATTCCATACGTTCTGAGACTAAATGTGATAACATCACATTAACATCTAACATTATCGTGAAGATATCACTGAATGCCAACTCACAATAAAAAAACATGCAACCTCTGACGACATATAGTCAAACATCCTACCTCTGGGGTGGCTCCTCGGGTACTGACCATATCGTATCCTTCCGTTTGGAAGTTTTTAAAATATTGGGGCAACTTTAGTTCAACTAACCAATTGAAAAGCTCCCTTTCATCCTAAAAATTCAATCATAACAATTTGAGATCAAAGATCCACTTCAAAATTTGAACCACTTATGATCCCCCCCCCCCCATCATAACAAACAGAGCAATACAAAAATAACTGTTCGTTGAAAAAAACAAGGGGGGCTAACGACATGAGACTGAGATCAACTCACCTGGCTCAAGGCTTCCAGATTCAGTTGAGACAAATAAGGCGTCTTTACTGAGTCTATGGGAGTAAAATAGATACAGCAATGTTAAAAATGAAAATTTCTGAAATTAAATAACCGTATGAAATGTCAAACGTTCAAACGTAAAAATGATTTGCAATCAAATATAAAAATAGACAGGTCGGGCCTGTTATCATGTCAGTATGGGCTGAAGCAAAGAACCACGTCTAAATTCAGTTTTAAGGTGATTCGTCGCACAGGTGAGATTATCTACCTAAACTATGCTTTTCATATTATGTTTCAGCGATGAGAGGTATCGAACCAATCACCTTGGGATCACAACATCAGTAATCACAACATCATTAATCACAACATCAGTAATCAGAACATCATTAATCACAACATCAGTAATCACAACGTCAGTAATCACAACATCAGTAATCACAACATCATTAATCACAACATCATTAATCACAACATCAGTAATCAGAACATCATTAATCACAACATCAGTAATCACAACGTCAGTAATCAGAACATCATTAATCACAACATCATTAATCACAACATCATCAATCACAATGTCAGTAATCAGAACATCATTAATCACAACATCAGTAATCAGAACATCATTAATCACAACATCATTAATCACAATGTCAGTAATCAGAACATCATTAATCACAACATCATTAATCACAACATCAGTAATCAGAACATCATTAATCACAACATCAGTAATCACAACGTCAGTAATCACAATGTCAGTAATCAGAACATCATTAATCACAACATCATTAATCACAACATCATTAATCACAATGTCAGTAATCAGAACATCATTAATCACAACATCAGTAATCAGAACATCATTAATCACAACATCAGTAATCACAACGTCAGTAATCACAATGTCAGTAATCACAGTATGAGTTGAGGATATCGTCTGCCGCGTTCACATAAATCACACTGATATGATAACGAGGATTCCTGTTCAATTCAATCAGCAAAAAGTCCTTCCCGGATTAGGTCGGTGGGGGGCGCAGTGCCAATCTCTGTATTTCTAGCCTTGGGGCACCTTGAATGTGCAAACACAGTGAATACTACAGTTGGCGCTTGGCAACTGGAATTGCTGCGTGCTCAGCCCTCTCCCGCCCCCATTCTCCGTCCTGAAGCGCTGAATGCTAAGAAGGCAAGCAGCACGTGACAAACTATGACGTGATCAACGGAATCATTGTTCTGATCGAAGAAAGATCGTGTAAAAATAAAACAGGACTTGGATCAATTGCTCAAAACATACCAAAAGACGGAGATGTTGGCTCTGAACTCTGTCCAGTTTTGCGATTCATTTTTGGTGGTACTGTGGCAGAAACGTTCAGTTAATCAAAAGCAAAAATATTACGCTATAATGCTAAAAATCAAGGGTAAGAAATTGCATAACTCGAAGTTAAGCTCAGCAAAAGGTTAATAGAAGAAAATTTATGAAAGCATTTGTATGTTAATTAGGGTGAAGCAAAACATCAAATTACCACCCAAAAAGATAATTGTTTCTTAAAACAACGTTTTAACAATTTATCAATTGCATAATGAATGATGGTAAGAATTATTGGGATAAATTCAAATATTCACTCTATGGATATGACCATTCAGTATTAATAACTAGATAAGAAAAGAGGCATTGATAACGTGACTTAGAAAGAAGATACCGACACGGCACTGGTTTTGGTTTAGCTGCAACTGTTGCTGATCGTCCCAATGCCGGTTCGGTGGCATTCACTGGTCCATGATTCTCATACTCATTCAAATGCACATTTGGCATTGTTAATGACGGAGCCATGAAATTCTCATAATGAGCTGACGAGTCATCTTTGTCTTGCGGGGGCTGCACAGCAGCATTGGGTATTCCCCTTGGATTGAATGGATTCTGAACATGCACAGGTACTATCTGCCTCGGTTGCACGTTTTCGTAGCTTTCATTTCGTCGATAGTTCAAAGCACGGCTTTCAATTTTCTTTGGAGGTGATGGGGGCAAATCTTCTTTTCCAGGCATACATGAAGGGGAAGGGCTTTTCATCGGTAACGGGGGAGGAGGAGAGGGAAATGATTCATCTTCACTTCTCATGTCCTCATACCCCTGTGATCTGCTATCTGATCTGCTAATCCTCTGGTCCTCATTCGATTTTCCAAATCTTTAAAAAATAATTCAGTTACTGAAAATTCGTTTGAATGCGTCGGCATGAAGATTCACGTTGTTAAACAACAATTACAAGATATCATCAAAAGTTCAAATTTCACCTGGAAATGATCAACAACCGGATTGATTTCATGACTATTGGTAGTGAGTTTGATTAAGAACATTCAGCGACAATCAATGTCCTATTCGAAGAAATGTGATTTCATGTCTTGATTCCTACGATTCATGAATCATTAAGTAGATCAAAGGGCACCGAAAAGCGATTTTTACTGCGCAGTGCCCTTGTTTTTACTCTTACTGCGCATCACCCGAACGCCTAGAATGACAAGGACCTAGCCTCGCATTCAGGTTACCATGAAAGCAATTCTTTCCAGTTGCAATTACCTCGAAAGAAGTTCCTGATTCAAATGCATATTCTCATAGCTTTCTCCTGTCAGTTCTGTTTTCCTATTCGTCGGTTGAGGCACTGGTCTAGCCTCAGAATGAAGTCGAGGTGGAGTCTCTTTCTGATTCTCTGCAATATACACGTCTGCGTATTTTGGAACGGGTTGCTTCAAAGGGCTTTCCAAGTTAGGCTTCTTACTGCATTTGATTGATATGTCGGCATATTTGTTATGATGAGATGCTCCTTCCTCGTCAACTTTCCGATGATGCTCCGTCTCCTGGTAATTAATTATGAAATTACTAAGTTAAAGTTTAGCTTTACAAATATTCATATTATCGTTATCATCATTATCATAATTTTTTTAAGACTTCATTTTGATACACGCACACACGCAAACACACATACGCACACGCACACGCACACACACACACACACACACACACACACACACACATGCATACACACACACACACACACACGCAAACACACACACACGCACACCACGCACACACATATGACGGCTACGACTGTCATAGCAAAATTTTTGCAAAGCTGAAGGTCGTTTCATTAGTAAAAAACTGCAAAAAATTGGAAGTTTCAAAGAAAGAAAGAAATTGATTTAATTCAAACAAATACGATTCCCTAATTTTCCTATTTGGAGGTTCCATTGTCATAATACGCTGCTCTCACAGTATCATTGAATGCGTGATAATAACCTCTCAATGAGTAATATTTCACAGCAGGCCGTCAATAGAGAGTGTCTGTCCAAAGTGTTCAATGCCCTATTCCGCTGGCCACGCTATGACTTTCTTCAATTTAATAACATCGGAAGCAGAAAACAATCGATAAGGACACTTGTGTGTGACGTCTTTCATTGGTGAATCGTATAGCAGTGACGTAACATGCTATGAGATTCCAGGAGTTCATGGCAAGGCATCAAATCTACTTTTACCGTTAGTTAGTGTTTGCTTTGTTGAAGAGAAAAAACCCAAAAGGTTGCAACATGAATCAAGTTGCATCTGGCAGTGTTCGCTGGGGTATCTCAAAACTCTATAACCTGTTGGAAACTCAAGGAAAACTGAATCATGACCAGCGTCTTCGCGTTAAGGAAGACGGACGTCCATGTCCTCCTGTTAGCATCAAAAATTGTTCCAGCCGCTTATCAAAATTTTGCGTGGATTGGTGGGAATGCGGAAAGTACAAATATTTTTGTTGGCTACGTATAGTGATAGGAGGTCATTCAAAGATGAGGATATGCTATCTAATTTTCGATGGCAAACTTTGTGACCCTTGCTGAAGAGTGGCCGTGCTATGACTTTTGTGAACGTAATAGCAACAGCGGCTATCACTGAGGCTGATTGCTGCTTCAGATGGAAGGCCCACTGATGAAATGCCGTTTACATGAAACTACGGCCGCTACGAAAAGGATAAGAGAGATTTCAAATAAAAGAATTTATTTTCCATCATTTTCAATTCATACTACTGCTTTAGTAAAATTGATGGGGAGCTGAGTGGCATTCAAAAAAGAATTCTAGATATCTTTCCATTCGCATACTAAAACCATGGTGTTGCTCACAGGTTGTCTCTTTGCGCAACTCATGCTGCAAGCAAAGTCAGGGAATGGGAATGGGCTCGTTTGTTGGAATTATCGACAAACTGGTATGTTTCCTCAGGCACAGTCCACAGATATCTCGTCTCGGTAATAACCTACCGGTGTCAGAAGATACCAGATGGCTTTCTCGAGACACATCCATATTTGCAATAGATTCATTTCAATAGACTATTAATACTGTCTTCTACGATCTTACTATCGACACGATAGAGTGGACTGGTGCACAAGATACTGTATGAAAACTTATCATTGGCATACAGAACTTTGACTTCATATACTTATTGAAACTGTTTCGAAAGATTTATCCAAAGACGATGAAAATATCAACGTCTGGGGGTGCGAAGAATTTAAGTTCTCCTGACAGCGGTACGAAAAATTGGTCTAGCGATGAATTACCCCATGCAATGACAACAGACTAGAAAACAGCAACTTGTACTTCTAAAAGTGGAAAACCACTTGCTGCAGTCGTTGCGCAGACATCCAGGGTTTCATAAAAACATTGTGGCTGTTTTTTTAGCTTAAAAAAGAACTTGTAGCTTTCATGGCTCCCGTTTTTCACTCCGCAAGAAAATGAGTGGGGGCTTAAATGCCTCAGCCGGTTTTGATAAAGGTCATAGCATTTGAAATTTTGTGCCCGTCACCCCTGATATATGGACGGAACTATATTTTCATACATACTTAAAAAAGAACTTGTAGCTTTCATGGCTCCCGTTTTTCATTCCGCAAGAAAATGAGTGGGGGCTTAAATGCCTCAGCATATATATATATATATATATATATATATGTATAAATATATATATAGATATATATATATATATATATATATATATATCTATATATATCTATATATATATTTATACATATATATATATAAACTAAAGATAAAAATACAAATCTCTCTAATGATAGGCAATTTGTGTTCGGTTGGCCTAACTACAGGTATTTCTAGTGAAAAAGAACGAATGAATAAGTAAATAAAGAAAAAAAAGCAAAAAGGAAGAAAAAGAACCCGATAAAGGTAAACGATTTTAATAAGAAGAGCAAAAGGATGAAGGAAAACTACTAGTAGGATAGGTCTGGGTCATTCCAGGGTTTGTTGCGCATGCAGAATATGTAATAAGTTGTGCGAATAACCATAGTCGTTAATTTAGTAATTAGGTAGTTCGTATGTGCTTTGTCAATGTTTAGATCGCTGCACATCTGAATGGAAGAATCACAAGATTGTCCAAAGATTCCAAGGGCATGGTATTTGGATGATAGATCAATCAGAAGATAGGGATATTTTGAAAACTTCCTACTAGCGTTATCATCAAGGTTTATCTCAAAGCCAACGCTCAATTCTAGAACATAGAGAATATTAGAAGGAGTGGAGATGAGCATGTCAGGACGCAGGTCATCACCAGTGACAAGAGATGGGGAAAGATATTGTGTAAGGTCGACATAGAAAGTACAGTTATTTCAACATTGAAATGTTGAGGCCAAGAAATTTAGCACAGAGTCATGTCTCCATGTAAAGCGGCCCTCGCTGAGATAATTTCTACAGCCTGCAACAACGCGGAGAAGAGACTCTGGCTGGAAGCAAAAGGAGCAGTCAGACGTTTGGGAAAGATTCCACAACGTGAGATAATAAAAAATAAAAATAAGAATGCTAATAATAATAATAATCATCGTCATTATCATCATCATCATCATCATCATCATCATCATCATCATCATCATCATCATCATCATCATCATCATCATCATCATCACCATCATCATCACCATCATCATCATTGCTATTTATGCTAACGCAATCATAATGATAGACATAATCATAACAACCAGCATAATCATAATCACGATCATTACTTGCCATAGCAAAATAATGATGGGAAGATTTCATTTCTCTGCTCTAAAATGCATTTCAAATTTCATTTCAAGGCTCTCTGTAAAAACCTTGCCTGGCTATAATTAATAGTTTAAAGATTAATGAAATTGAAGTTCTTATTCAAAAAATTTGTTCAAAATCTTCAACGGAATGAAAAAATAAAAGAAATTGATTCAAACGAAAATCACCTGTAAATGCGAGCTACCAGCAGGTCGATGGGTGGGGTAAATTCTTGGCGGCTTCGTAGCAGCTGGAGGCAAAGGGTCATATACGTCAGCTTCAGCAGAGGATCTTTTGCCTGAGTTCTGGACAACGTCGTAGGTTGTTTCAGACACGGTTGAGTGGCTATGAAGGCCAGAATCAATCGAAGTGTCAAGAGAGCTTGATCGGTCAGAAGGATTTCCATCACGAATTGTGACGTCATCGTTAGAATGAAGTCTTCTTCGGTGAGCAATGGCTGAATTAGTGTCCTTTTTAAAACTATTTAAACGCGGAATGTTGGGAGGCTTTTTTGTTTCGGGAGTTTGAGCTAAAAGATTTATGAAGATCAATGAACAGAAGGGAAAATAAATGAATGACAATATCGATGCTATGAAGATCAATGAACAGAAGGGAAAATAAATGGATGACAATATCGATGCTATGAAGATCAATGAACAGAAGGGAAAATAAATGGATGACAATATCGATGCTATGAAGATCAATGAACAGAAGGGGAAATAAATGGATGACAATATCGATGCTATGAAAATCAATGAACAGAAGGGAAAATCAATGGATGAAAATATCGATGCTATGAAAATCAATGAACAGAAGGGAAAATCAATGGATGAAAATATCGATGCTATGAAAATCAATGAATATGAATCCACATAAATGAATAATAATAAATACTGGTGACTATTTATGAATAAGTATCAACACAATTGAATGTTGATAAATATTAATAGATATTGATGAATATCAATGAGTATTAATCAATATGAAGAATTTTCAATGAAAAGCAATTATTCAGTAAGTGTCTAACAGGCTAACAAAAGTAATAAAAGATGAAAAGAACACATATCAATATGGAAGGCAATAACGAATAAAACTTTTAGCAAATATCAAAATCGAATATAACATCAAACAATCCTAGGCGTGCAAAAACGCAGTGTATAAAAATTTTCGCAAGACCTGGTCACAAAATAAGATTCTGGAATATAAGGTGCAGAAACTGCATCGCATACTCGAGTTCAAGCGTAGCAGAAACCAGTGTGAGGGCTCTGAATGTTCTCTAGAGAAGTGGATTTTATGTGGTGGTTGCCCGTTGCCTTCCTCACCAATGGCGTCTTTATTGTGACACATGGAGGAATCAAACTGACAACCCCCGTGCCATGAGTCCGCACGCTTAACCACTACACCACGGCACCACCAAAGATGCAGAAGAGCCGTGAAATGATTGTGCGAAATCAAAGCGCAATTGTCCTGGGTTCAAGCTTTCCACGGTTCACAATAAAAATATCATCTGTGAGAAAGGTTACGGGAAACCACCTAATGAATATCCACTTCCCGAGAGAAAATTTGAACCCTTGTCTTTGGTTTCTTCTGAACTAAAAACATATAATTTTATGCAGTTTAATTATGGCTATGCTTTACCTATAAAGATTACAGTTATTAAAAGCCATTATTATTATCATTATTATCACTATTATTATTGAGGAAGATTGGAAGCCCCGTCATTGGTCTTCGCTATGCTCAGAACCAAGGATGCTTTGCAGTTTTATAAGTATGACTTCTCAGTCACAAAAAGTGACGAAATTACCTTTTGCGAGGGTCAAGACTTCGTAAGTTCCGACTGGTACTACGCCGACTGGCTTATTTGTTTCTGTGAAAATGGAAAAGAAAAATGGAGAATGAATCCTTTTCATGCATTTATGCATTCAAGTCAAAAGAAAATTAAAAATGAAATAAATCTGAAAAAAGAGATTTACAAAGGAAGCAAACTCACCTGACATTCGAGGACTTTTCATGGCTTGATTTGCTTCCTTTCCTGAATGAAAAAACCCCCAATGATTACCTCATTTAGATTCCGTCATGACCACAAAACTTTATCGCCTTGCTGCTACTTCCGATTAATGAATACACGTCAACTAAAAAAAGGGGGTGCAAGAAAGAGGGGGAACACGGGAGGTCATGTTTTGGCGGCACCAAAAACCGTTATTAAAGGAGTGCAGTTTGGAATCCTCAACAAAGCAAGATGATTTAAAATCAAATAAGGGTTAATGCCGATCAAAGTCCAGACTAAGCGTACTTCAAAGGAAAAGGAAAGATTTGAGGCAAGACTCAATTGCCAATGCTCTTGTAAATTCATTACAAATGATAAAATTGATCTCTTCGTATCTATATGTTTCTAAAGAGAGCAGAATAGAAAATGCATGGGTTACCTGAAGCCGAACTGTTTAAGGAGGAATCGGATGAAGATGAGATGGAACCAATCAACGCAGCTTCTTTCCTAGATGAGGATAATATCGAAACTGCTGTTGACGGGAAGTAGCCTACTGTTTCTACCTACGAAAAAAGTGATAACAGTTTGATCAAAATTGCCGTCACCAAATACGACTATCACTCATGATATGGGTGTAATGTGCGTTGAGAAATCGTCCAGGAAAAAGCCATGCCAGAAATATGCACTTAATTACAAATATGCTCATAATAACAATTCATAACTTATAATGTCAATTATTTTAGGACGGTTAGCAGTGCTGTTTTACAATGAGCCGTCCAAATACAAACAAACTTATCTAACACAATGGCGATATATAAAATCAAGAAACAAATGTTCATTGATAATAGAAATCCCAAAGCAAGGTAAAGCAACAGAACATAACTGGAAAAAAAATATTTAAATAACTTTAAAAGATTTTACTGATGACGCCTTCTTTGTAGAAGCTGATTCCAAGCATGCGCTCCAGTAAATTAAAATCCATTTTGCCCACTACTTATCTTTTTAAAGGCAGTTTAAGATCCCTTTGAGTGTTTCTAGGAGCTCGCGAAGAGCAGTGAGGGTTGCGGGTAGACATATTTTCTTAGATATAATGGGGCAAGGCCGTTCAGGGATCTATGTGTCATGATTTCAGCCACTTCATAACCTATAAATTCTCGGATAGACTTAAGTCGAAGATTTGAGAGCAGTGTTTTTGCTTGGGGAATCAAAGAGGCTATTAATTATGATTCTTACAGCCCAGCCTTGCAATTTTTGCAGTTTATGTAATTCCGTTCCACTACAGCAGCCCCAAACTGAAGAACAATATTTGAGGTGGGGCTCCACTATGCTAACATGTAGGTTTTTTAAAAGATGCTGTGGAAGAAAGGTCTTAACACGTTTCAGAAGGCCAACCGCACGCAAAGCCTTCTTTATGACAGCATTAACATGCCTTTTCCAAGTTAGATGCCTGTCCATTTGATTTCCTAAGTATTTGGCGTCTTCGAAGGTCAGAATTGGTGCATTTTGCATTTTAACATCAAATTCACCTGTCAAACCTCGTTCTTTTTGACGGGTAGATATAATCGTAGAATGCGTTTTCGCAATACTTAGGGAAAGTTTGTTTTCCAACCATTTAGGCAATCCAAATCTTTACTTAGGGCCATACTCAGCTGGTGCAGGGTTTTTCCATCGACATAAAGACTCGTATCATAAGCAAACATAGTAACAAACAAATGTTTTATTGCTTTCCGCAAATCGTTAATGCATACAAGGAACAGCAGAAGACAGAGACTGGAGCCTTGTGGTACTCCGGTTTCTCTTGTTTGTACCGGGAGTCTTTACTATTTACTTTTAAGCTTGTTACACAGAAGTGAATGGTTGGCGGCGTCGAAGGCCTTCATGAGGTCTACGAAAACGACACCGTTCCCTGCATCATCTAGTGTCGGATAACAGTAATCTGCGTCTTTTAGAAGTGAAGATGCAGTTGGATGTAGGGTCCAGAATTTGGATTGTCTTGGTGATAAATTATTATTTTAATTAAGAATTATACCACTGGTTGAACGCAAGTTTTTCAAAAGTTTTGAAAGGATCGGCAGGACTAAGGTCGGCCTGTAGTTAGAACTCTCAATTGTTTCAGCATTTTTGAAAATCGGAGTTACCCGGACAATTTTCATGCTACTGGAAATTTTCTATTCATGGTTAAGACATTAAATATATCTGCAGCAATGGGCGGTAAGTATAAGAAGAATGGGCGGTAAGTATTTTGAAATATTGCATGAACTGTGGGGAAACTTAAGAGAAAGTTATAGAGCCCTGCCTTCCTACAGAAAACTCCCAGTAACACTAAAAAACTCACCAGAAATAGTATGATGATCTCGTATTCGTCCTAATCCGATCTGATATGATCTGAACCTACCTTAACCAAAATTTCTACTACAAGTTACTCTCACGGACATTAGTCATAATGACTAAGTCATAACACAAACAAAGTCAAAGTAAAAGTAAGCGCTAAAAGTAAGTACGAATCAAACAAACGTCAGGAAAACCCTAGCGACAAAAACAAGGTAACCGCTGTTTTAAGTTAACAGCATGACCAAAAACACAATATTGTCTTTGATGAGAGAGTCCGAAATAATTCCATTACGTAATGCCTCTCAACTTCACCACAGAGCTAAAAAAATCAACATTGGTTCAATTGGTATCATTAGGAATTTCTCTTAATGAGAAGAGATTCAATTTACAGAAGCAAAAGATAACAGATATAGGAAGGAGAAAATGGAGAATAAGATGGAGTCAAAGTTTGAATGAAGACAGAAATAGTTAGGAATATGATGGGTTGAGGCAAAGTACAAAAGGTTTACCTTTCCATCACTAACACTTCCTTTCCATCTGCCGTCTAGATTTCGTTCTAAAACCTGGCAAGAAACATGAAATAAAAAACATAAACGCCGTAATTCGATGAAACTTTGATGCTCATATAAAGTGCAAACCCAGAGGTTCACTCATACATTTGAAAATTACAAAAGAACTAATCTTGTGCAGACTTTTGTCGAAGGCGCTAAGACCAAACTGCTGAGATCATAGCAAGCGATTAACAGAACAAAGAGATTTGGTTTAAGTTTAAGAGTGGCATTAAATTGTAACAAATGGAAGCACTTAAGTTCCCTAAAAGATTTGGCCATCAGTCTACTAACATAGAATCGAGCTGAAATGAGACTCATCGGTTTTACATCGTGGCAATAAATTGAGTATTAAAAATGCTGCCAAGTTTTTGTAATTGTAGTGCTGATTGCTGAGATTATTGAATAATTGCAAATTGATAATACTTCGATTTGTTTTGGATTGAAGCTGGAGAACATTTTAAAGGTAAATGTTGTTCAAAATCTTTGAACTATTGTAAACAGATGTAACAAACTGAATGGTGCTGAAGTGCATAACGCAAACGCACTCAGACGAGAGTGCTTGAATCGATATGACGCAGTTATCATGGAAACAACGACGGCCTTCCACAAATTCACTAAACATAATGAATAAAAGCCAAAATGATGCAAAAATGTTCAGACTGTGATTTCAATTTACAAACGAATAGATAAAAACAATAAATCCTAATTAAACCAAGCAGCATAATAGATCAAAATTGACATTTTGAAAACTTTGAAAAATCGAACTACATAATCATAGTTTACCAATTAACTAAATGCATGGTTGCGTGCAAAGATTGCATGCAGATTTCGCCTTCTAAGCAAACTTAGCTTGGGCTAATCCTAGAAGATCAGGAAGACTCTGGACATTGACATGCATGATCTAAAATCAGACGCTGACTACCTTATCAGAACATGGTTTAGATCCTACTGCAGGAAACCAAGAATTACCGAGCATGAGATGCGGGGATAAGCGAAAGGCAATTTTTAAGAGGTGCAGGTCATTTCAAAGCGGACAACTAAATCCAACGAAATAAGACGAGAAACGGGAAGCAAAGCTGATAAAAATCGATACATAATTAATTGATTGATGCATTTGAAAATATAGAAACAAATAACTAACCGTGATGATGTCTCCAGTTTTGAATCGCAGACTTGTTTCGTCATAAATGTTAAGGCAATCGGTAATGGCTTTTGCAAATATAGCTGGCTCTCCCGTCGCCTCTGCAAGCAAAACAAGGCAACAACAACAAGAATTAGAAATATTCTCGCTGATAGTAGAAGTGAGAACATACGTTAAGTTGAATAAAAAATATAGGAAATGAAAAATGGACAAGTAAATGCTATTTAAATTTTCGAATTCCAGTTGCAGTAATCGTAAAAAGCAAAGGGCCAATGAGATCAACTAAAAGAGAAGCAAAAATGAATGCACTTGCATCATATCAATGTGAAGATCGAAATAGTACATCTCTTGAAACAGAGTGGATGAAAAAGCTTGACAGATGAATGTAGGTTGAAAATTAGAACATGAATTGATCGAAAACTTGACGGAAGTTACCTTTTAAGATTTGCTTGATTTCAATGCCAGCCCTTGAGGTAGTGAATTGATTTACCATATCTAACGGGGTCATATTCTTTTGGTTGACAGCTAATGTGTTGGCACCAGCCTGAGTTAAATCATAACATATCAACCAATCAATCAATTAATCAACCAATCAAGCGATTGATAATCAATGAGTGATAATGAATTAATCTAAAAAATTGGTTTGATCATCAATCGATCGAATCATGTGCGAATCACGTAAATCAGTGATCAACAACCGATCAAAAATTCATTTTTCAGAGAAACGATAACTAAGGGAAGGGAACACAAGTCAAAAATAGAAGATATCTCGTTGCACAGTGAATCATAAGAATACAACAGTGATTGCAATCATGGGAGCAGTCTTCCTCTATCAGTCTTGTAGCTGCTCTATCTCCTTATTAGCTGGAAACCTACACTGCAGAGCATGACCCAGCATTTCCCATCTCCTTTTGCCCCTTTCCTTAGAGAGGGAACCAAGAACTAGATCTGCATCCCTATTTGTCATGACTCTGGAATAGGACATCTGGGCTCTAGACATAGGACATAGGCCTCTGGGATAGGGTTTGATCTTCCTCACGATCTTCTTTTGGAAGCTATCTATATTCGTTATTATTGCTGTTCGTTCTAGCCAGCACAAAAATTTACTTTCAATGTAGCATTTGCATATTCTGAGTTTTTTTCTAGAGACTGAGATTGCCTTTTAAAATTTAGCTCAGCTTGTTCGTTTGCCTGAATTTTTCCATCTGGTGCAAATTGTTCAGAGTTTCCAGCTTACTTACCAACTTTTCTGGGTTTTCTAACCCCCGTCGGCCAGCGAGATGATTTCAATTCAATGTTGGATTGACTAATAACATTTTCACTTCATTTACTGGCAGAAAATTGCTGGTTGCGAGTTATGCATCGTCTGCATAGCTTCTGTCTGAGTGGCAAAATCATCCTCCCGACCATTGAGGGATTTCGAAGATTTTAAACAGTTTCTCTCTTGCGGGGGTACCAAAAGCATTTGACAGATCTACCCCATGTACCCTCAAAGGTAGTTTCCTCCTGATTCGTGATCCAGTCTTAAGCTTCAGGCATTTGACTACACCCGTCGTAGATCGCCAGCTATAAGTTGCTATGTAGTCCGGAAAGTGTTCTTCCATCTTTGGTCCTCTTGTTCTTTCTGGTAGAACGTGGGCAGAATGTGTCTTATCACTGGTAGAAATATGAACTGTGTTTATTTAGGAAAGTCAAAAATGTTATGATATTACCTCGATCAGAAGCTTGAGAACGTCAACTCTGCCATATAGTGCAGCCGAGTGAAGACAGGTTCCCTGCGGTGTAGCCTCGTTCACGTCTGCGCCACTTTCAATTAGCAACCTGATAGCAACAAAGAATTCTTGAAAAAAAGATTGGTAAAGATTGATAAGATTTCCACGTCTATGGCGAATTCCGAATGTTCAAAAGGGCAAACGAAAGTAAAAGCTTAAAATTGAATTGAAAATAGTAGTGCAAAACACAGTAAAGATAATAATGAGAAATAGAACGGTTTAAGGAATATAAAACTGAAAGGACGTAAAACAAAGATGAATTTGAAATTGTTAAAATCAACCACTAGTTTCTTTTTATTTCGCTTAAACCTATTCAGCCAAAATCTAAAACATAAAATACAAAGTATAAAACCTGCCATTTTAATTTGCTTCCGATTCGCTTTAGTGGAAAGAACTTTTTGAAAAAGAAATTATTTTTCGTCTATTTTTAAGAATCTCGCACAAGATAAGAAGTCTTTTTCTGGCTTATAAAGGCTCAAAAAATTTCCTGAAAATAATCCTACATGGATTTGTTCAAATAATTCAGTGAATTGATTCAGTAGAGGATGCGGATGATAGGTTTCAAAAGCCCCACATGAATAAGACTCACCGTACAACATCAGCATGACCACCCTTGGCCGCAAGATGCAAAGGAAGTTTGAATCTTGGATCCCGCTGCTTTTCATGAAGCATATGAATCACTTCACCTCTCATTAGTAGGAAACGAGCGACCTTGAAAAAATGCAAAACAAATCAACATAGCATCAAAAGTCAACAGAGCAAGAATCAATGTGGAATGCATAAGATCATGAAGCAATGGGTCAATGTGGCAAGGGTCAATGTGACAAGGGTCAAGGTTGCAAGGGTCAAGGTTGCCGAGCTAATATCAGGAAACTTGCGGTGGTAGAGGTTGGCAGAGCAAGAGCCGATGTACCACAGCTCAACTGTCACAGACCGGAAAGCATAGCAACAGAAATACATTGTGTTGATGACTCAAACAACTTTATCAAGAATGGTTTAGCACACGTAGCAACACTAGACCTTACTAATCGGCTAATCTACAGTCTTCTCGCAAGTGAAGGAATTTCACTTCGCTTTCCCTTGCGTCTCTCTCTAAATTACATTACTACCTGTATGTATACATGAGAGGAACCTAAGTTTAATAACACACATACGTAAGTGGAAATTAGCAATAACAAATGAAAGGAAGGGCCAGGCGCAATAACAATTTGTAACGTAACTATAATAACGCTACAGCTATGTAAACGCAACGTAAATAACTAAGCAACAACGTAGCCTAAGCAATGAGCAACCTATCACTAGCCTAAACAATGTTGGCAAAATACCGCACCTATAAACGAAACAAAGGATAGGGGATGCCGCTGCTATGATGCACTGACTGTGACGTAGGCTATTGACGTGCATCAAAGGGTACGCCTATGCTAATGATATGCGGCAAGGAAATCCTTAGGATGAATGGACCTAAGGTGGCGTAGCTATAATGGCTTAAGCACAAACAGAAATACGTGACACAACACATCGACAAAGGAGAATTGAAAAAATGATGCAGCGCCATGAAGCGGATTAAAAGGCAAATTGCGAACTGAATAAAATAAGATACAATATCAAATTGATCATTACAAGAAAGTGAAAGATTGCGCAATGGAATGACATGAACTTTAGGACCAAGCAAATGGAGCTTACAGCAGCATGTCCGAATTGACAGGCAACATCAATTGGCGACTCAAGATTGTTATTTCTTATTGTAGGGTCTGCTTGGAATTTCATCAAAATCTCAACCTGAATCACAATAACGCAGAAGTTAAACCAAGCCGTTGAAATCATGAAAAGCGTAAAAATGGCGAGGAACATTGAGGAAATCGCGAGGATTTTAAAAAGGTAACAAGCTAGAAAATTGTCAAAAATTGTGAGACAATGCAGCGATAAAGAGGTCGAATTGAATACGAAACCTAAAGCTCCCCCGTCACTGTTCATGTGATTTTAATGTAAAATAACGCTTCGTAATTGGCTCGAGAAATTCTATCGCATCTCTCTTGAAAATGTCTCGCATTCACGATAGTGAAACTAATGATAAACAAGTAAAACAAATCGAATTTCTGATTTACTAATATTTCCGTAGAATGTAGAAAAAATGAAGGTGTCATCTTGATCACTATTGCTTTCACTTAACGTAAAACTGGAAAAGGCTTTGTGTTATGATTTGGATATAAATCAAAACTCAGTCCAAAATATTGACTCACCACATTTGCATATCCATGCTGAGATGCAAGTAACAAAGGCGTTTCGCCACTAAATGAAGGTAAGTTTACTAAGGCCTTGTTCTCTAAAAGAGTTTTTACGATCTGCTCCTTCCCAGCCCAAGCAGCCATGTGCAACGGACACATTCCTGCGAACAGCAAAATAATCAGGCTTATCAGGTTATGTAGAACGGCGTAAGCCAATTGCATCCAGCATAACAACGCAAAATTAAAAGGAAATGAAAGTCTTATAAACATTCCATTTGACAGTTTTCGAAAAAGATCTTGAGTGATGAACAACTGGGTATCTAATATATAGAATATTTCGATCATCATCCGACATCCACACTCTGCTGGGTTTTGAAGGAAAAATATTTTCATCGTGACAAAATTATGTTCCGCCTTCTTTGAAGTATCAACTAAATGTATTGTGCATTAGATCTAAATATTTCATACAAACAAAGAAAATGAAGTTTCTAATCAGGTCAGGGAGATTATTCCTGTTCCTCTGAGGCGTGTCAGAACCACCAGAAGCTCAACTCATTCACACCCTGTCCGAGTTTCACTGCCTAATCCACGAACCCTGTCCCATAAATCAGCATTCATCCCTAGAACATGCAACTTATGGAAAGTTTGTCTTCCTCTTGCTTTCCTGAATCTTACAACTTGCCATCTTTCAAATGCAAGATCAATGAGCTTGATCTGATCTCTCTCTCCTCTTAGACTTTCGCTTCTTTCTTTCTTCTTCCTTTGTTGAGGCATTGTATAGGCCACCATGGCCTTTTCCCAACATAACTCACTAAAAAAAATAAAAAAAAAAAAATCAAATTAGCCTCATTGGCTCCCCGCGTCCTTAACTATGAAATGTACAAAGCATTGGCATCAAATCTACCTTAGAGATCACGAAACACAGAAATCAGGATTCATAGGGATTTCCAATCATAGGAAGGGATCACGAATCACAGGGATCGCGAACCACTGGGGTCGCAAAATACAAGGATCACAAATCATAGAGATCACGAATCAGAAAGTTCACGAATAATGGGGATTGCAAACCATAGGACAGATACCATAAGACATTCAAATTTACTCCAAAAGCTCCTAAAGTATGGAATCAAAGAGGGCGAACTTTCTTGGTTCACATATTATCTTTTTCACGGTTCAGCAGCTGTAAGTTACGGTGAATCCTCAGCAAAGATAGCGGACATCCAAACAGGAGTGCCTCGAGGCTCTATCTTGGGTCCATTGCTATTTATTATATTCTTCAATGATATTACCAAGGTAATTGTGGGCGCCAAGATAGTTAAATATGCTGATGACACAGTGGTCTACGTTGCTGATAAAGATATGAAAGTCATCAATTCCAAGCTCTCAAATAATATGGATTCTATCGCCGATTGGTTTGGTGAAAATGGATTGGTAATTAATTTCAAGAAAGGCAAGACGGAATCTCCTCCTTTTGCGTCTTCGCAAAGAATTTTCAAACAGAGTGAGACACTTGATATAATGTAACGGGGCTCTAAAATACAAAACACCGAACCATAAAAATATATTGGAATTGAAATAGATGGTACCCTGAATCTGAATGCCTACTTTGAGAAGTATTTCAAACGAGCATCATCCAGATTACGATTACTGGCAAAAATAAGGGATTCGCTTGATCTGACCTCTGCAAAGGCAGTGTATGACTCCATGATTCTGCCAACGTTCACGTATTGCGGAGTACTGCAACTCAAGTTGACTTCAAATCAAGTAAAGAGACTCTCGTCATTTCATTATCGCTGTTTGAAAATAATCAACAGAAACTCAAAAAATCCCATAGCAATTCAATTAGTTGCCAATGCCAAAAAGATCAGAGCATGTACGCTTGTGCGTAAATGTCTAGACAATGAAATTTGTGAGAACTTCCAGGGGTATTTTGAGTTACAGCAGCACAAGACACAAACAAGAAATAGTGAATGTTTGATGAGGCTTCCATGCATCAAAACAGAATACGCTAGGAAATAGTTCCATTCTAGGGAGCAAGGATGTACAATGAACTACCAATCGACCTTAAAAAAGTAAATTATTTAAGCAATACAGAAAACTATTAAAGAAATATTTTAGTTGACAATTTTTTATCTAAATGTTATTTGTATGGAACTTTTAAATGACAGTTGTAATTACTGCTAGGCTTTTTTCACAGCTGTTGTAGGTTTTACTTTATTTTCATTCCTTTACAGGACACATAACTGATAACAGCATATTTTGTTGAAATGTACATCCTGTATAAAGATTCGTTATAGTATTATATTACATTATGTATTAGGGATCATGAATCATAGGGATCATGAATCATAGGGATCTTGAATCATAGTGATAAAGAATCACGGGAATCACGAATCATAGGGATCAAGAGCAGGTATCTTTTGGCAATATTCACACTACATCCTAGCATATTTATATTGCAAACAATTTGTGTGGTAGTTCTTTTCATGCGTTCTAAGGTAATGTGACCTTGGGGTAGTCACAAACACTGACACTCCCCTAGGAATTATAAAAACATTTTACTATCGTAATTATTATTTGTGTACAAGAATAATAAAAAATTGGAGTGAAGAAATGGGGAAAAGACCAAATATGGGGAATTTCAGACAGCCTGGCAAGCCATTCAAAACGGACGCTTGGGTTTCATTTCATTTTGGTTTGCAACTAGTGGCACTATTTTTGTAATGGTTAAGCATGCGAACTCATAACGCAGTCATTTGTGGCTTCGAATCTCCTGTGGGTCTCAACAAAGATACTATTAGTGAGACCTAAAACGGGAGGCCATTTCATGAAAATATACTTCCCTAGGAAAACTCAGAGTCATAATCGAGTATGGCATGAAACTGTTCGATGCGATTAGAAATAAGAACGGATGAAACATTGAAATCATGAATCATTATCCAATAATATTCAAAAGGTTCGAACAAGGTATAAAGCTCACAAAACGCCAAAAAATCGGATATTCTGCTTTGAATGCAGAATGAATACAAAATATTGAAAACTTTCAATTGGAAGAGTATGGTGGACTGCTGCGTGAACGGGTGACTTTGCTATGACGTTAATTCAACATTCGTACACTGAGAAATGGAAGCAGGAGTTTTCCATTCGATTGAATACGTACGATATTTACACGAATAGACAGGAATGGCAGATAATTTCCTTCTGTCAACAAAACGCATTCATGGTTATTCTTAGGGATTCGTGTAAAAAGGAAGGATTTCACTACTGACTTATGACAGAGTTAGAGCCGAAATTTCGCATTAGGTGTGAAGGTCACTTAACCCATCTACCTAGGCATCTATACTAAACAAATCCATCATGCAACTTGTACGTAAACAAATTATATACGAATGAGATTTCTATTAGCAATTTATCACTATAGTGAGCCATTTGCACGTCGCAGGTATTTACGTTAAGAAAGAACAACAACCGGGTGAAACAAAAGACAACATTTTCCACAAAAATAATGGCTAGGAATAAGACCTCCCACATGATTCCATGGGTTTAAATAGAAACAGGGCATCCCCTTTGTGGCAACTAAATTATATTGGTAGCAGGAAGAGCATCATGTCATAAAAAATAAAGCCAAACCAGCTTTAAAATTGAAACCCAAAGTAACAAAGCCAAAAAAAAGAAAATTTTTGTTAGAGGACGACAGAAAGGCCGGTGTGGAAGTGGACTTGACTGTTGTGGGACTCAAACAAGAACAGGCCCTGGTCAGAGCAGACAGAAGGATATGAATCAAAGCGACTTGATGGCACTTGGCAGTCCACACAGATGAGTCACCTTATTAGGAAAAGCCTGAAGAAGTAGCATTAGATAAAAGAGAAGTCTACCGATTCAGAACAAACCCTGCTGGAAATCAATTTGGGTCAATTCAGATGTATGTTTGTCATACAAAGTGCTTTAAGACGCCTAGCAAGAGGTTTACTCAACTGAAATATGATCATGGAGCCCTCTGCAAAAGGTTACAATGGCCTAAGGGAATGGTTTGGAATTACTTAATGAAAGATTCTTAGATTGA
The DNA here is from genome assembly GCA_964026355.1 of Pseudorhiza aurosa. Lineage (NCBI taxonomy): Eukaryota > Metazoa > Cnidaria > Scyphozoa > Rhizostomeae > Lychnorhizidae > Pseudorhiza > Pseudorhiza aurosa. The sequence goes on from OZ032119.1 coordinate 10,671,927, forward strand.
AAAGATTCAAACTAGATTGAGTCTTCCAAAGTTGAATTAAGTGGCTGTCATTTTTCAGGATAAGCCTGGCTTAAAGATAACTACCAAGATCCAAATAATTCCCTTTTATAAACAGACTGGAGACTCCATTGAAAAGGAAATGCCAATGAACTTCCTAGAAACCACAAAAGTTGAATCAAGATATACCAAATCTAATAAATGTCAGATCAAATCATGATTCCCTTACCTTTTTTGTCTCTTGCGTTTGGATCTGCCTCCATTTCTATCAACGCTAAGACAATTTCTACATTTTCATTAAGAGCAGCATGGTGAAGAACAGTAAATCTACAGGAAAAACAGGACAATCTTTATTTTCTTAACCTCTTTTCTAGATCTTTAATGACTACATAATAGTTACAGAAACCAAATACAGAATATCTTACTGATCACTACAAACAGGTTGCAGAGAGCCCTTCTTCAAACTTAATTTTCTTGAATACAAATTTCTATGCACAATAAAGATGCCAACTTGGCAATGAAAAATCAACATACCATATAACCAGATAGTCACTGGCAACTAAATATAAGTAAGATTGGGTCCATACTCTAAACAAACACTTAGAATTAAATCATTTGAGAGGTGACATTTTGAACCTTGTGATGTAGGATGTCTAGTCCCTTTCCTCACCACAATTCACAATCAGAAACGTGCCAGGTACCCATTTACCAAATAGTGGGCAGTTAGAAGGCAAAGAGAAATGTGAATGAGCATAACTTCAATCTGGAATCCTCTACCCAGTAGACATGTGATCTGACTCCTTTGCAAACCAGGTATTCTTCACTAAAAATTCTAATTTTTCTCATTTTATTGGAAGCACTTATGTTTATCTATTTTGTGTGTGAAACCAAAAAATGCTAAACCATACCCATCATCATCAGGAATATTTATATGCAATTTTTTGCCAACTGCTTTCCCTAAAAACGATCAATGCATATTGTAGGTTTCAAATTTAACAAAATGCATGATTGATAACAAAATAAAATAAATGATCAGTAATGCATCCTTATGATTTCCCATGATAAGACCTGATAAAGTCATTCTTACAAATCAATGAAGAAACACAGGAAGGGGGGTTTAGTGTAAAGGAGTAACGGGGGTCACCTACTCCAATTGCATTTCACTTACAACGTTGTCCATCTAACAGTGCCAACAAACTGCACAAAACCCAAGTATGATTTGTATTGATAATGTCTTGAGATCTATTTACTTTCCAAGAAACTCAAAGATATTTTGCTTTGTGCTAGCCTCCTAGAACTGGGAGTACAGAAAGCTTTTGACTCTCGTTATGCAAATTGAAACCTAAGCTAGGGTTGGGTGCTTAACCATTGATCATAGGATCTGCATGCAAAATCCTTGCCAATTGAGTTTTCCTATAACCTCAAAGATGAAACTATAAAATCAGAAGTATCACATTTATAAGACAATGATTACTTATAAAATGCAATTTGACTGATCAAAATTAAATAGAAAATTGAATGGCTAAAATATTGTAATGACAATGAAATAACTGTGGTCAGATTTGAGGTTTGAGTTTTATGATCAGTTTCAAAAAGTAAGAAAAACCATAGGATGATGGTATTTGCAGAATTTTCTCTTGCAAATTTGATGCAATTGATAATTCAATGTGGTATCAATCAGTGGTTTCAAAACATAACCAAAGGAGAATGCTTAAAATATTTCCATCTTGCAAAAAATTAATCAAAATGCTGAAAAAGATAAGAAGTAGCTAATGGACATATCTCTCAATGTTTCAGAAATGATGGCAGTCACAACAGATTAATCTAGAAATTTTCACACAGATGCAAGCCTTGCTCAAGATAAGGCTCACATTTCCCTTTTCACCATTAAATATTCATAGCTGCTTAAAGTTTAGTGAAATCAACGAAAGAGTAGAACCAAGATGGAAAATATTTAAACAGCTGCAAATAAAAGGTTGTCCTAATTTGACCAGTTGAGTGAGGGCTGCCTATTTGACATTTGCAAGGAAGGAACTAATAGCAATATAGCTGTTTGACTTCAGTTTAAAAAGCAAAGCCCAATACCTAGCAGAAGCTTTTCGTGTTTTATATCAATTGATTCATGTAGGATTTAATTCATTTTACCCTAACAAGAACTTCACCGAGATAAGTTCTACCAAGATAGGTCAATCCCATAAAGAAGAGCTTGATGCACAAAATCTATATTGCACAAAACATATCTGCTTTCTTGTACAATATTTGTGTCAGATGCAAAAATCTCAAAATCTCAGTTTAATGGCCAGAAAATGGCTATCGATGATGAATGTAAAGTTGATGGCTGCTCAGATTTTATTGACATTCATCTGTCTAATGGCCAAAGGACTGATGCTGTGAATATGATTATGTCCATGGCAAAATTATATTGGAAATCCCCCTTCATGAATTCCTTTTTCTTTGCAACGATACATCGTGAAGGTCAAAATGACATTTAGTGAGAAGCAAACAAAATATGCCATACTTCCTTTTGGTCCAGACTTGAACTTCACCAAGACTTTTCTCACAGCAGACACGTCGCCATTTTTAATTGCATTCAAAAATTCATTATCCTTCCCCATTTTCAATAACACACTCTTGATCCTTTCAAATGTGCAAGATGAGTAATGTTATTTGACTTGGTACGTCTGCGCCATTCCGGCTGAGACAAGGTTTTGCTTTCCCAGTGTGATGAAAAACTGTGCTGGAATTATGCCTGACTCCTCATTCTAACGAAGTTCCCCAGAATTGACATATTCATCAATCAGAAACAATGATCTGCAAAAAATATACAGGTACAGTTATAGCTCTTTCAGTTTATTTGACAGAAAAAACTCAAGCCTTATGATCCAAAAATAGCCTCAATGCACAGGAACTGTATTCTTAGTAGCAGAAAACACACGTAATTCTCAAGTCAGTTGTATTTTCATCGAATAAAAATTCACAGATTTTATCGACGCTAAATATGTTTGTTAAGGCAGGCACCACTTGATGTGACCGTATGAAATCTGCGAACTACTTCGTATTTCGGCCTAAGGTCATATCAAATTACAAACATATTTCTGAGACCTTAAATGGCATTTAGCACGAGTGTTTTCCTGCTTTGCGCTCAGAGATTCACATCTAAAACAGCCCCTTTTTTCGATTTAAAATCGTTAAAAGTTGAGCAAACTTATTGATATTTCTGTGAAAGCACTGGTCTAATCTTCCGAAGGCAGAAAGCAATTAAATCTTGATCATCTATGACTAAGAGTAAAACGCATTTCCTTGAATTAGTCCTCTCCAGCAATGAAGCGAAAAAACATATATCTTCGCAAAAATAAATTATGTAATATCAAATCACCTTATAAGTGTCTCAATTAATCACCTCTGTAGTCGCCGTCTTTGTGCAACAAATGGATGACGGATACGTAAATGAACTACCTTTGAACTACGCCTATTTCGCGATTGCCATTCCATCCCTCGTGTGTTCAAATTCATAACAGTGTTACCACCTATGATGTGCCTACGCAGGGACTTACACACGATTATAGACTACCTGTACAGTTGACTGACCGAATTTTTCCAATTAAAGTTTACAATTGATTAAACGAATTCGTGACAACTTTAAAGGGATCAGCTAGGTCAACCATCACTACTAGCTCGTATTATTACAATTATTATATAGAAGGAATCGCGGAAATAAAATTATGCCCTACTTAAGATCTTTCCATCCGTCACTCATCAGAGTATGAAGCGTTGGACGATGGCCGAAATAAGACTTCTTCTCAGATGCGAAGGAAAGCGTGTGAAAGCAAGCAATTTGCCGCCTATTTGAACCAATCAATACCCACAGCCCTTCTCACGCGGTTAAAGAGCCCTACCTAGCAACTAGCTATGCATACCAGGCTGAAGCACAACTGCGTGCCACCGAAGGTCTCTTTCACCGGCACACAAAATGGCATAAAGCGTTGTCACAATTCACTGTCAGCCGTGTTATTGATTTCAAGCTAATTTACGATATCCTCCGATTTTTGTATCCAACTGGTCTGTATTTTCAGATTCATTCATACATTTGTAATCTTTCTATCGTCAATAGAACAGGAATAGCTTTAGTTTAGATCTCTGAATTTAGTGTTCACTAATCCTCCGATAATAACTGACGAACGTGAAACTCAGATTTATAAGCTTGGGCCTATTTTCTTACTCTTCACTGACATATTGCTCCAGTTTTTATCATTGATTAAACTTTGTGATTTTCTCACTTGTCTTTTGGACAAATTCATACAAATACTGTATGCATTTAGTTAAAATATCACTCTTCGTCTCTTCATATTGAAGGCTTTGGGGTGATAATTTGCACTAATCACCGATTAATTCCGCAATGAAATTTTCAGGTGGGAAGATTGCCATCCTTCTCAAGAAAAGTTGCTAAAAATAGACCACTAATAGAATGTTGGGTGACAGCCAGATTTCAGTCAATAAATTCATTGATTTCTGGTGATTCTTTTAATAAATTGGGAGTAAGAAGTCATTAAGCAATTCATTCAAAAGTTTATTCAATGACAAACAATGAAGAATAGATCGATGTGAGTTACCTAGTGTCAGTTCTAGAAAGAAGAAGTTGATTCTGCTTTGTTCGCCTTTGAACAGGGAAGCTCTTTGGCTGGGGTGGAACACCACACCTACCGCAAATTGCCAGCTGATTTATCAAACGTGTCAGATTACGTGAAATGCACTGGGCAAGTGCTGGTGAGTTGTTCAAGGCCGCTATCGAACACGGAACCTCGAAATTTCAAAGCGAAAGCCGACGAATGAGCAATGACCCTAGTCATCTATCTATGATGTAAGGTAAACAGAAGTCATATTGCTCAAAAGCTTCTCGTGATACGTTTTTCGGGTCCCAAATCATCTAAGAATTAATCCAACTCTGTGAAAATTTCCAATCCACTTTTCCAGTTCTCCAAGCTTTTCCCTTCCATCATGGTTTATGGATGCAAATTTACAGAGGAGTAGGAAATCAAAGGCTAAATCATCCGAGCCGCGCTTTTAAGAGCTCTAAATCAGCATCTATGAATTAGAGGCGCCTGCCTGGATGATATTTGACGCTTTTGATAATCTAAATAGGAGCACCCTATGATTTGACCTGTTGTTGTCGTTGCTGTGCGTATTTGTCCCTTGGCCTAACGTGCGAGTTGTTATCGGGCGTGTTGTGTGTTGAGACGTGAGTTAACGGCATTCGTAAGTTGAGGTTGCAGGAAATGGCAAGCGAAAATAAAGCATCGAGGGTGATTTTGATGCCAGTTGATGGATCAGAGCATAGTGACCGTGCATTCGATTGGTATGTGCAGAACATGCATCGCAAAGGGGACCAGGTTGGTATCGTCAACATCGTAGAGCCGCCAAAAGTACCTGCTTCTTTCATGGTGATGGGGCCCCTTGTCACCCCAGACGAATGGCATAGACAGCTTCATGAAAACGTAGAAAAATCGAAGAAAGTTGCCGAAAATTACAAGATAATGTGCGAAAAAGCAGGCATTGACTGTTCTGTGTACATAGAGGGTACGGAAGACAATGCTGGGGAGAAGATCTGTCAAATGGTGAAAGAGAAGGAAGCTTCTGGGGTCATCATGGGCTCAAGAGGCTTGAATTTCCTTAGAAGGACATTCCTTGGAAGTGTCAGCTCTTACGTTGTGAATCATTCGAACGTGCCTGTGGTTGTGACCCCTCCGAAGGATAACTGAGGCCAGAATTAGCATGCCAAAGGGCAGAGGAGGCGATGACGAAGAAGATTTATAGACGATGTATTGATCGACAACTATTGACGATGTTAAGAATAATCAAGAAAAATGAAAAATCACTGTTCCGATAAAAGCTATTTCATATTGCGAATGAAAATCGCTGTGTGTCCTTCCCAGTGTTTTTTATTGACTCTGCTACTTTTTAATTGCAGTCACGCAGGGGGAGGCTGGTACTTCAATGGCGTCAATTGATTTTGTTTCAAAGTGCTTCAATGCACGATCTCAATCGTCGGTACTTTGATCATCTGCAAGGGACAAGCAATTTAACGAATGCCTCATCATTAGTTCTTGTCCGCCAAGAAGTTAGGCCTGTTTTTCAGTCGTTCATGACTTGCTTGCAAGATCTTGAAAAGTGTTCACATCGCCGGAAACACGAGAATATATAGATTTGATAATAGCTGGTCACATTTTGGAAGAAGAAATTGACAGAGCCTTGACGGTAAATGTGAACAAGGCAGCAAAATGGTAGGCTGTGTTGGCTGTGCGAAAGCCACGTGTTGATAGAAATTGACACCTTTAATAGTGCAAAGGAAAAAATACGAGTTGACGACCTCGCTAAATTTCATATTTTGATTTACAAGCAAAGCTAATGATCGAGTGAAGAAGGAAGAAATTTAATTAAATTGTGTTGATGATTAAAAGGCGATACAATATTAACTCGTTCTTTCATATCGATCATGGGTGAAAAGTGTCGATGCATTTAAATGTTCCAGAACGCCTTTTGCCTCTATTCCTTTTTATTTTCAAAGCAAATCAAAAACCGATTTCATTCAAACCTGAAAGAAAAAACAAAACCGTCTAGAAACCAATCGATAAATATTCACTTTTGAGCGCAACGGGAAATCTACGTGCGCGCTGGATAAAGATTTCAATTTGACGTAGTAAATCAACATGCTAAAGAAAGCGAAGAAGTCGATGAAAAAATCACCTAGCTTTTTAGGATCCTTAAAGGCCCAAGAAATACAGTAGTGTCGCAGCAGATCATGTAACAAATTCACTTCATCTAGAAATTCCAATTTCTCCATGCTGAAGAATAATGATAGCAACAATGATAGTAATACATGACTGCAGTTGGTGATCTACATTAACCAAGCATCATGTTATTTTCACAATACGGCCAAATGAAATTTGTTTAATCTATATATGCCAACAGGAATGTTATGTAGTAAATTCTTTAACGATCTGTAAATGGCCTATTAACGTTGAAACAGCAAAGGGTTTGCTGAATTTTAAGATGCTTTTTGCTGATGTTTTACGTCATTTGTTTCTTTTTGCTCGGAAACTGGACGAGGCCTTGCCGTTTCAAATCTACTTTTCTTGCTGATCTTGCGTCATTCTGCTGCACTTTTGCTAAAAGTGTGAGTCTATCAGAGAAGTAACTTAAGAAGGTCAACCTATTTGAAAATCTAAACATCATCATTGAAATGTTTTTCTAAGTTGCAAATCTAGAAAAATAAAGACTCAATTACGAGCAGACCAAAGTCAACTTGAGTCCTATACTCGATACAGCAGCAGACGTGCATGCCGCCAGAGGGCCAATTTCATGAAGCACAGCACCACGAGGTGCAACGAATAACACTTTGCCTTGCCGCTCTTTGCTCCCAGCCTTGCAACATGTACCCATTTACTACATACATAGCGGCCGGTTAGCGATAGCCTATAAACGTGTATAAGGCAGAAAACCGATTACCTTTGGCCACTGGCCCTAACTTCTTCAATAGAAGGAGAAATAAATCTTGCACAGAGCATTATGAATTAAAGAAATTTACAAAAATTTAATCACGAGGGCGGCTTAGTTTGGCCTCCATCCAGAATCTGAGGGTAGGTCTTAAGACACTGGAAAGCTAAGCTTATCATACAGTGTACTGATATTTCCTCCAAATGTGAAGTCAAATCAAGATTCTCATAATTCATGAATCATAAGGTAGGTTTTAGGGCGCTGAGAAGCTGTGCTTATCGAGCAGTGTACTGATGCTATCTCGTAACGTGACGACACCTCATGATTCCTATACGTCTGGAATTAAAGAGAGCTAGCGACTTCCTTGTGCTAGGTAGAAGACCAGCTCAAGATGGGAATCGATTCACTGGCCAAAGTAAGTACGAGCGAATGCCAATACCTTCCCACTGACCTATCCTGATGAGGCAACCCATGGACCAATAAGGAACGAGGAATGGAGCAAAACGAAGCTCCGTCAATCAAATGGGCCAAAAAAGAGAATGACGCTCTTTCCATTAATGATCTTATCAACTGAATAATACCATCAAAGATGACCCAATGGTTCATGTATGGAACTTTCCACTGCATTGATACTTCCATTTCTGCACAAAATTATGCCATAAAAACACTTTCAAAGTAAGACAAAGTTGAAAGACAAATACGAAACTTGAACTCACTTTGCAACGTCTTCATTTGGCAATGTCTTGTAAACTTCCATCATATCTTTGGCTTTAGCATCCTCCCAGCCATTTGACAAAAACATCTTCTCCTGGATGATATTGGAATTTAATGATGAACAAGAAAAGTTAAGGACAAATATAGAAAACTAATGATAAAGGTAGGAAGTCAATGATATAGTTGAGAGTACCTGCTATAGATAGAAAGTCTATAAAAAAGATTGACAATAAATACATTAATAATAGATACATTAATAACAAATATAGAATGTTAATGACAAGGATGCAGAATTCATGAAAAAGATAGGGGACTGAAGGGACACAAGAATGCTTAAGGTAGACAGTAAATGGTATAGATGGAAGGCTGATGATAAAAGATAGAGAATCTATAATGAAGATTTAATACTAATTACGCTTATTGAAGTATAATGCTATGAATAAATAGTGACCATATCTGAGGATCGTTTTTGCATGACGATGCCCCATTTCATTTCTGTAAATATGAATGATAATCAAAGCTTGCAATTGAAAACAGGATGAAACTGAAATAAAGCCACTGCAATCGATTGATGATGTGGAAAATGTAAAATGTAAATGCAGAAAATGAAGATGCAAGGCTTGGCAGTTACCTGATTATGCACAGTTGGGTTGCCCTTGGCTCCCAACAATGTGCATTGACGACTCTGAAACAAATGAATTTTACTAAAAAACTGATGCTAGATTGAAATGATTGGCAAATCTATAAAATGAAATTAATAATGAATTCAGGTAAATTTACTAGTGTATACATAGTAAACTAATAATATCAAAATATTTTCATACAAGATCCTTACTTCTATCATGCAATTTCTTATGCTCAAAAAATAATTTAAGCTACCCACCTGTAGATTTTCAAGCATAACATGGCCAAACCTGTCATTAAGATTCACCTAAATATAGAATTTAATCTGTCACATATTTTTCCGTACAAAATACAAGTGACTTTCGATTCTGATAGGATCAACTGATCTTTTTTAGTCATACCAATACAAGAGACTGAAGAAATCTTGAGATTCAAAAAAATACAAAAACTTAAAGAACGGATTCCAAACTGGATAATTTTCAAAAGATCAAAAGATGGGTGAATCTGTTGGCAGCATACCGGTTGATAATTGATAAACATGGCAGTCTCAAATCGATTAGCAATCCACTCCAACATGCTTTCTGTTTGTTTTGGATCCACATATATTAAGACACATTCAGCCAGAAACACTGTTGGAATACTTGAAGAAAATGCATAACACATTTGCTATATTAACCATAAAAGCAAACATGATAACAACAATCATCATCATCATTTTCATCATCATGATTATTCAAATCATCATAATCATAACCATTATCATCATCAATCATCCTCATTACCCTGTGGTCAGCACAATGAAACTACAATTAAACATGTACTTCATTGCATAATGACATTTTGAAGTTAAAGGTAATGAAAGCATTGAATAACCTTGGATTGAGTCCAGCTTCCAAGAGTTTTTCTTCCAATTGAGTTAGATTGGTTAAATCAGCAGCAAGGAGATGATACAGAGAGGAATGTGCTTCATCGTTTTCTATGAATTTAAAACCCAACTTTAAAATGAAATAAAATTAAAGTTCGTCAAAATAAATATGAATAATAGAAAACAAAAGAGGTTTCATCAAGGACAAATACAGAACAACTGAAGATAAATTTGTCATAGATTGATTACCAATTACAAGACCTCCTTCTGGAAATGCATCATGAAGCTGCCTTCTTGATCTAGAAATTGACAATCCCATTTCGTTGATTCAAATGAGAAATTAAATTAACCTGCAACATGCTTTTTGTCACAGTTGTTAATTTGATTTTATTTCTTTTGGGCATAAAAATCTTCAACAAATGAATAGAGTGTAGTCTGGTTTGGCCACCTCCAATACCATGGCATTGGAGTTCCTTTTGGCAATCAAATACAATTGCAGAATGATTTCATAGGAGCAAATAATCACCAGACACAACGATCATTAAGCCATGCTTCAAAAAATGGTCCTTTTTTGCTCCCTTTTCAATGTTTTATAGCCTTGTTTAATTTGTCTCTGACAATGATGCAAAAGCAATTCTTTATATTGCAAATTGACACTTTGCCCCACTACACAACAGAAAGAGTGCATATAACTATAACAAGGTTAAAACCCAAGGAACAGTTTCATTTGACCCATCTCAACAAACAATATGCTCTATGCTTATCTTAATGGAAAGGAAATGGATTTCTTTCACCCATGGCCTGCAATGACTGTATTTCTAATCAAGAAAGAAAGATTAACAGAGAGCCAAACGCTGAGATCTATCAGAAAAGGGAATTAGCAATGCTTTCTTTATGAAAGAACTGGATGCCTTTAGTCATTTAGAAAGGAAGATTTGTCTCTTTTTACACATGCTAAGAGTTTCTTTTTAAAGCTGATGTGGACATAGAACATACATTTTCCATTTTTGTTTGGCATAAACATTTGCTATTTGTATGAGCATGGGCCCCTTATTGCATCTTGTCCCACCAGTAAGGTTTTCTTAAAAGAGGTTTTGAATGCTAGGAAATGTCTTATGCTACAGTGAAGTCTTGGCTCTTGGTATTGGAACTTTCTCTACCCCTTGAATGAGGCTACATCCACACAACAGAGGCAAAAATGAAGGTCAAGTGATATACTAGTTACTTGATAGCCATGCATTTTCTAGTCACAACAGGCTTTAAATCAACTTCAAAGAAGCCTTGAGTTGGAAACATTTTATCAGCCTAGAAAAGAAAATTTCATCACATGTTAAAAACAACTTGCAAAGATAAGAAAAATTGTCTTTTTCAGAGTGACATCAGAAAAAAGTTGATTGGCAAAGACAAAAAGAACTCAGTTGAAATGATGCAGATTAACTTTATTTGACATACATGCAGCTGCCAAAACAATGTATCAAAGCCAGCTCCGAGATTGACAACTTGGCAGTTTCTACCTGTTGTTTCAAGAAATTGATTCAATAGTAGTTTCATTCCTTCCACTCTTGCATAATACCCTTTAAAAACAAAATTTAAGGGAATTATAGAATTTTGAGGCAAAAAACTTTCACAATTTTTAAGGTGATATTTACCGTTAAAAGGAGGAAAAAGGAAGGAGAAAGTAGGAAAGGAAAAAAATACCTCTACTTATTTCAGGAGCTTTTCTTTCTGGCATCATTCTAACAAAATACTTTATGTAGTCATCTTTCCAATAACCCTTCTCCACTGCATACCTGTTAAATCAATACTTTGAGACTAAAAACTTGCTTTAAAGTTTCATCTACTGGACTTTTATCAAACAAGCTTCACCAAAGGAAACACTCATTCCCAGTAACAGGTGGTCCATAGGGAACTTTGGGCAGTGCCTCTCGTGTAAAATAAAGCAAACGCAGAAAATTTTTGCCTATCAATTCATAAAATTGGGAAAAAACATATTCAGGAAAATAAATTACCAACACGAGCTTTCTTGAAAGATCAGATGCGTTGGCCAGATCTCACAGGCAGTCAAACGACTGTACCCCCAGTTCTCAAGTGTGAATGGTGAACTTTTAACTCAATTGTTGATGCTGCATTCAAAGATTGTGAATGCAGTCAAAAATATGCTGTTCAAAAGTCCTTCCTCTAAGCTAACACTGACAGAGAAATTAGAGGTAAAGCTGGTAGGCCTTAATTGGCCAAAATTATTGATGAGGGAAATTTCTTCTAAATCATCTTATGTATCGTTAGTAACAAGCCTCTTGCAAGCTGATACCTCTTCCAGTGATGAGGGCAGCTCATTTTCAAATTTGAAGCAATTCATCCCAGCCACGACTAGAGAACAGCTGTCATACTTCTCCATTTTTTTGGTGAAGCAAAACAATATCTGAGCTGTCTGTGATTTACAGCTCCATTACTACAACTTCTCATTGAAACCAACCTAGGTTACATTTTCCCTGACACTGCATTGTCGCTGCATTGTTGCTGCTGAAGGCAATTATTTTATTCCATTGGAATCCTGTCATACAGGCGGGTGCTCAGCTTTTACAAGAAAACAATTTTTCTTAAGCAACACATTATCTGAAGACAGGCTCAATGCTTGGAACAGCATATCCCTGGAAAACGCTTCATAATTGAAGACTCAGCTGAATTAAATCAAAATTTAATTAAATCAAAAAGTAGAGACTCAGCTGAATTAAATCAAAATTTGGCAGAAAAAGCTGCTCAATTGAAAATAAGAGACCTAAGCTCCTATTTAAGTAGCTGAGAACCAAAAATTGCATAAGACAATTGCAAAGCAGTGCAACTGAATTTGAGTCTCTACTTATGCTTGCATTATATTATCTATATTTCAATAGCCATTATGTAAATACTTCTGATCAAAATCATAGCTTCAAAAAATTTGTTTTTTCTTGTCAGCAAAAAATTTGACCTCTGACAATTGCAATTTTCTAAAAACATACTTAATGGCTTTGTTTCTTATCATCTTGAGACTAGTGAGGGTTTGTTGCCCTCTAGATTATGTAATGAAAACCTTTGTTGCATCATTCCAAAATTTGTGTTGAACAACACCCCATTTTTGAAGATTTGCCACCTCCCATCCCTGTCAAAAATCCCACAAGCTGCCACTGCTGATGGCATGTAAAATCAAATGCCAGATAAGGGTTTTGAGCTCTCACCGGTTTCATATTTCAACTTTGTTGAAGTGCTGAATACATCAGAATGATCGGTCTTTAACTGAAACCCCTTACATCCGTAAATGTGAGAAATCTGACAATCCAAATTCAGAAAAAAGGCAAGGAGCGAATCATAAAGCAGGCTATTAGTCAGCTCAAAACGATCCAATGCCTGAAAATGGCACCCCGTTTTGGAGGATAGGTGTTCGAGAGGGTCTTTTTGCTCCCTCTAACTAGAAGGATTTTTGACAGGGCTACTGATCCTCTAGGCACAGACGCACACGAGAACGATGTATAAACAACCGACGCAAACCTACCCAAGGAATGCGGAAGAATCTGAGGGGCTTCACAATGAATCGACCTCATAAACGAAGAAAGATCCGTTTCGAAATACAAATATCTTAGGGGCAACTGCTTATTAATAAAAAAGAGCTGGTCTGAAATGTTTAATGAAGGTTGGATAAAGATATGAAAAAAATAAACAAAGGGTGTCACCCCCTGCAAAACATGCACTTAATGCAGTTTAACCTTTTGCAGCTTGAAGCATCGTCATTGGTTGCGATTACGCCATCTTCGTGTGACATTTTGTCGAATTTCTGTTACATAAATTCCATTCTATGTGCTTCTTCGGTAACTTAGGAGAAACACTGTCTCTCAGCTTAATTATATGTGAGCGAAAAGTTATCTGTTTGATTTGTCTCGTTTTCAATTCGAGTATTGCTACTAGAAACGGGATGGGCGTGGCTGTATAGTTGCAAAACATAAGTTAGGGTTAGTGCACTTTACCGAAAATGGGCAAAAATTTACTAAACCGAAATGAAAAGACTGCTTTTTCTATTCTTCGGACTAGAACATCTTAGGAAATATCACACAGCAACCATTTGGTGTTTATCCCGGAATGACGTAATAAGGACCTCACTTTCATCTTTCATGAAATGAATAGAGGCTAGTTCGAAAGAGTTTTTGTTGATGTGTAACTTCATCTGACAAAAATTTGCCTGACCAAGCGCAAATCTTAAAACTTCTTGGAAAGCTGAGAAATTTTCAAAAAATATATCGTGAGTATCAGTACAATCGGGCAAAGACATTGCTTGATCTAATAAAGTCTCAGTTAATTTGTAGCTTTTGAAACTGTTTATATTTACCATTTGCGCCATTTTTTATGAAGTTTGATTTTATAGTTTTTTTGAATAAAAGATGAAGGGCCACAACACAGCATTATTGTAAAAAATCGAAACAGTTATTTATTTATGTACTTTGAGCAGATAAATTTGTGTAAACACGCCAACTTCCAGTAAATTACCGGCCATTATGGTTACGAGGCCTACCATGATTGACTGTGTTGCATACTCGATTTCGAGCGTAGCAGAAACCAGAGCCAAAAAGCGTAGCAGAAAACAGTGCAAGTGTTCTCAGCAGTTGGAGTGCAAGTGCAAGTGTCCCACGACCCGATGGGCTAAGTCACTGATGTTGATGATGAAAAACCAGAGACAGGGCTGTGAGTTTTTTCTAGAGAAGTGGATTTTATGAGGTGGTTTCCAGTTGCCTTCCTCACCCACGGTGTGTTTTACTGTGACACATGGAGGATTCGAACTGACAACACCTGTGTCATGAGTCCGCACGCTTAAGCATTACGTCACGGCACCACTCCTACTACGATTAAGGAGCTCCGAATTAATGCATATCATTCACTACGGAGATTAAAAGCATGGAGCAAAAAGATCTGATCATTATACCAGAGTAATTCAATACATAGCCATGCATACATAGCCATACATTGTATACATAGTCATACATACATAGCCGTGCATACATAGCCATACATGCGTAGAAATACATACATAGCCATACATAGCCATACATACATAGCCATACATACATAGCCATACATAGCCATACATACATAGCCATACATACATAGCCATACATAGCCATACATACATAGCCATACATAGCCATACATACATAGCCATGCATAGCCATACATAGCCATAAATTCATAGTCATACATATATAGCAGTACATACATGGCCATACATGCATAGCCATACATACATAGCCATACATACATAGCCATACATACATAGCCATACATACATAGCCATACATACATGGCTGTACATTCATTTTTTCTTCTTTTTTTAGTGGGTTATGTTGAGGAAAGGCCATGGTGGCCTATACAAAGCCCCAACAAAGGAAGAAAAAAGAAAGCAAAAAGCTAAGAGGACAGAGAGATAAGATCAAGTTGATTGATCTTAGATTTTAAAGATGACAAGTTGTACAACTCAGGAAAGCAAGAAGAAGGCAAGACGTTCCATAAATTGCATGTTTTTGGGTTGAATGATGATTTTTGAGATAGAGTTCGTGGGTTAGGCAGTGAAACATGGAAAGGGTGTGAATGAGTTGAGCTTCTGGTGGTCCTGACACGCCTCAGAGGAACTGGAATAACATCCCTGATCTCCTGAGAACACTGTCTGTTAAAGTATCTGTAATAGATGGAAAGATCTCCAACTAAACGACGATGTGAAAGAGGTTGGAGCAATTTTATGAGGTTAGGATTATTGATGAGACGAATGGCTTTGGACTGGACTTTGTCAAGAAGACAGAGAGTAGATTTTGGAGCACCACTCCAGACGTGGGAGCAGTACTCTAAAAAAGGACGGATTTGGGACTTGTACATATATATAGATAGAAGGTGAGAAGATGAGAAAAACTCGCGGTCTCTCGCAAGGAAACCGAGCTTTTGAGATGCATGTTTAGCAAGGGAATGGATGTGAGTTTTCCAAGTGAGATTAGATGAAAGAGAAAGCCAAGTTGTGTGAAAGAAGCTGAAGTGTCCAGTTTATCACCATTCATGAAGACAGCTGGAAAGTTTTGATTACGTTTGCGTTAATGACAGCCTGTTTTGTCTTGCTTTGGTTGAACGAAACCAGGTTGTCTTTACCCCACTTCTCAATAACTGTCAGATCATTGGAGAGAAGCAAGGCTGAAATGTTTCTGTGGAGTTGGATATCGGTGGAAGCATGGTCATTTGGATTGAATGAAAATGAAGAACTTAGGAAGGTATCATCAGCAAAGGAGTGAATGCTAGAAGACGTGGAGGTGAGCAGGTCATTGATGAAGAGGATGAAGAGTACAGGGGAGATGACAGAGCCCTGGGGTACACCAGCATTGATAGAGTGCAGATTGGAGAGGAAGCCGTCCACTCTGACGGCTATTGACCTATCAGAGAGGAAACTACCAATCCAATAAATGAGAGTGTGATGGAGACCAAACATTGGCAGTTTAGCGAGAAGACCCTTGTGCCAAACGCGTTCAAAGGCCTTGGAAATATCGAGAGAGATCACTCTGCTCTCACCACTGGATTCTAGAGCAGAGGACCAGACATGGACAGCATAAGCAAGAAGATCACCAGTAGACCTGGCTTTTCGAAAGCCATACTGGTGATCAGAGAGAAGATTGTTTGTTTCAAGGAAGGTAAGAAGTTGTTTAGTGATGATGGTCTCTATTGTTTTAGAGATGAGTGAAGTGATTGCAATGGGACGATAGTTGAGTGGATTAGACTTGTCGTCTTTTTTTGGGATAGGAAAGACGTGGGCTTGTTTCCACGAGATTGGAAATGTGCCAAGAGTGTAGGAAAGCTGAAATAGTTTGTTAAGAATAGGGGCAAGTTCAGGAGCACAGGTTTTGAGAACTATTGCTGGAATACCATCAGGGCCTTAGGATTTGGAGGTGTCAAGCTGGAGAAGGGTTTGGCGAACTTTTCGTGTGGATAACTTAATGGGTGACATAGTAAATTTTGAAGGGGGGAAATGATGAGGTTGGACCCCTTGGTCGTCCAGGTTGGAGTTGGAGGCAAAGAATGACACAAAAAAGATTGGTCTTGGATGAAGGAGTGATGGAAGAAGAATCAGAGTGATTTTTAGTGGAGGGAAGGATGATTGGCAAAAGTTTTGGGAGACAACTTTGGCCATAGACCAAAAGGAGCGAGAGCCAGCCTGGCAGGAGGCGATTTTGTTGTTGATGCATTGGACAAAAGATGATTTGGCATTTTTGATGGTTTTGGAGCAAGTGTTGCATGAATGGATGAAAGAAGTTCTTGAGTGTTGGGTTTGAAGTCGCCTCCATTCCTTGAAGTAGTGGGTCTTTTATTCACAGCTTTTGTGCACTGCGAAGTGAACCACTTAGGGGAATTTTTTACCAGGCTTGTAAGAAGAGGGAATAAAAAGATCCATGCCAAGAAGTATTGCCTCGGTGATGAAAGAAGCAAAAGAGGAAGGATCATTTGAAAAGCCTGAAGACCAAGGGTAAGAAGAGTAAAAAGTGCAAAGGGAGTCCCAGTCAGCCTTGCTGTAGTGGAAGACTCTTTGTGGAGCGAAGGGTCTATCCAGGTGGGGGGGGGGGGAAGTCATGCCGTAAGGTTATGAGACAGTGATCAGCGTTACCAAGAGGAGAGCTAACGGTAGGAGAAAAGTAAATGCTAGGGTTTGGTGTGAGGAAAGATCAAGAGTATTTAGTTTGCCTCCTGCACAATCAGGAGCACGTGTTGGCTCTGATATTCCCTGTGTCAAGTCATTGACAATGGCAAAGGCAAAGGTAAAGGCCTCAGCGTCTCGAAGAGCAGGGTTGGTGACACTAGAAGAAAAGGTGAGCCAGTCGGAGCTGTGGATGTTGAAATCACAAAGAACAATGATTTCAGAGCATGGAGACTGTAGAGTGATGGTTCCAATTGATTTGGAAAGGTGGTCGAAAAGAAGTTCATGACTGTTTGAGTTATAAGAGTGGTATAGAGTGCAAATGTACTTTTGTGGCACAAGGAAGGGAAACTTTCAACCAGAAGAGTTGAAAGCCTGGATTAGAAAGATCAAATTGTTTGAGGTGTAAGGTCTGCACATCAGAGCAGATAAATGCACAAACCCCACCATTAGGGAAGAAGGAGGAAAATAACTCATAACCTGGGCATTTGAGATGAGGAGAGATAACGGTGCTGTACTGGGATCAAGAGGTTTGATTTTGGTTTCAGTGAGGAAGAGTGCATAGGGGTTTATGGATTGGAGATGATGATGCACTGGATTTATGCTGGAAGATTTTCCGTGGATTTTGCAGAATGAGATGGAAAAGAGTTTACGTGCCACGTTAGTTACTGCAGTTGAGCTGTTTTTTATATTATGTTGAAGCATGTTAAAGGAATAGTGACTGGTGGTTGGGACAGTCAAAATGACAATGGTAGCGGTAATCTGAAATCCCTTGAGAGTTTCCTTAGCTATCCTGTGACCTCAGAAGGGCCGCCGGAGCTGTGAGTGGCTCCAGTTGCGAACTGGCATAACAGGCAGCCCGGGATTATACACCAGCTGACGAGGCAACCTCCCAATGTGCTACCAATGGGTTTGGGCCTCTGTACTATCTGGCAGCAGGGCCTGCAGTGCACCCTTTCCAACGGTACCCTCAGGTATAGCCAGGGAACAGACTGGCAAGTCAGTCACCAGCAGACCCTGTTCACAATGACAAACCAACCACAAGCGCCGGCATCTCTACCCTAGAGCTGAAAGTGACATAGTCACTGAAGGCACCAAAAAGTAGAGTGGTGGTACTGCCCCGGACGATGAGTACAACCCATACATGCATAGTCATGCATACATAGCCATACATAGCCATACATAGCCATACATATCCATACATACACGCATATTTTATTTGATAAGCAGGTCTTACTACAATGCCAGCTGATGTAAAGAAATAAAAATTATGCTTTAAGTATAAAAAGCACTATTTTTCCTGTAAGATCCTTTTTTCCTATATCTGTTTTCTTTTTTAGCACCATGCTAGGATAATTAGATGAAATGAAATTGTTCAGCTTTGACTTATTGCTAACACTTTTCTTGCAATGCATAGTTTTGTATTTTATTTGACTTTCTGTTTAAATGCATTCCTCCTGTGGTCAGTTAATGTCAATTTTAGATTACCTTTCAGATTTTTATGACTCTGTTTTTAGCAATAATGCTGTTGATCTCTTTGGGGCAGTGATCATTGTAAGCTTACTTGTGAGGGAAATGGCATTTCCTTTGTAAATTTAACTGATCAGCATCCATTTGACTGATTGGAGCACTTTGCTGTCATGTATTTTTTGTGGTATTCTGTGAATTAGGCATGCTTCCCTAGACGTACTTTTCCTAATTTTCTATTTTGGCTATGAAAAAGTAACCCCAAACAGAGGTACCATATGTTATGCTTGGTAAATACCTTTGAAGTGAATTGTCTTAAGAATGCTAGATGGTTCGATTTTTCATCCTCATTAGCTGTTTTACCTTTGCATTCATGTTTGTCCTCATTTTATTCATATACATCTTAGCTCAGCACATTGTCAGGTATCATTTGCAGGCATTTTGACTCAGCCATTTTGCTTCTTCTTCATCTAATTGGATTTGTCTTGATGGTCCCATAAATGTCCTTCTTGTCAGAATCATGGCTTTGCTTGTGTCTGGATGTATTGCTAAACTGTTTTATGAGACCTTTTATAGATGTAAGTTAAGGCTTTTTGTCATCTGTAATGTCACCTCATTTACAGATTTTCAAATGTAATACCACTTTGCATCATCAGCATACATCTGCATACATACTGGATACAGACTTACCAAGTACCCCTTGCTGTTTTTCTTTCTCTGTAGGTGAAATGGAGGAGGAAATCGAAAAATTTCATAAAACTGATGATGGTAAAGAAGAGAAAAAAGAAGAGGCTGTTGAAGATGACTTTGTCTGCAGTTGTTGCTTTGAAATATTACTTGAACCAACAACTTTAACATGTGGGCATACGTTCTGTCGTTTCTGTTTAGCCAATTGGTGGGATATGTCGAGAAAAGCTGAGTGCTTGCAATGCAGGCGACCTTTCAATGAGTTTCCTAATGTCAATTTTACTTTGAGGTTGGTAGCAAAGTTTGCAAAGAAACCTTCTATTGTTATCAAATGAAAAAGATTACCATGTAATGCAGTTAATGTAAAACTATCTATAAATTTGGTTAGTCTAGTGTCAAGATTCACTGTATGTCTAAATTGAATAAAACATGTGTCCATTTTGTGGTGGAGCTTTCTAATGAGCATTTGCAGACACCAGTGTAGTCTTTGGTAGTGTTTGCATAGTTTTGAAAGTTCTGAATCGAATTCAACTTTAGTTAAATGCTATCTGAAAGCATTCCGACTGTTAGCAGATAATTTTCCTGAGCTGAGACCAATTTGTTTTCTCTTAGGAATACCCTTGAAAAGCTTTTTCCTGAGAAGATACGGGAAAGACACAAAGCTTTGGAGTCTCAGCCAAATTTTCCCAGTGTTTTGAATGCGTTTGAGAGCCATGCTGAGTCAGACAGGAGCCAAGCAAACGAGAGACGAAATGAAAATCATTTTAATTGTGGAACTTTGTGCATCATTTCATCATTGATAATTGCAATCATAATTGTGAGTAATATCTTGATTACTTATTCAGCTTTCTTTTGTGGAGCTATGTCATCAAAGAGGAATGCTGTATCAGTAAAAAGTCCAGTCCTGCTCTTCTTGCACCCGTTGGCAATCCAACCTTTCTCCTAACAAATCGCTTAAGTCTTGCTTAGAGAGTATGTGACACTAATCTGTTTGTAGGTTAAGGATCTTTTCTGTTGCTTTACAGCTAATTGCAATTGGAATGAGAACACTCTTTGGGGGCCCGGAGGTTCTGCTTGATGGCAAGGTAATAACAGAATGGAATTGTGAGGATGTTGCCTACTGGGTTGGGGAGCAAGGACCATGGGCCAAAGGAATTTATGATGACCGTTTTAGATCAGCTGATATTGATGGAAGCCTCCTTTTAAAAATGAAGGAGGAAGATCTCATTGGCCCTCCAATCAATATGCACCTTGGTCTGCATCGAAGGGTTTTAATTGAGGCTCTGAAGCAACTTCAGTCAAGGCAAAAGAACCGTCCTGGGGATTTCTGGGAATTCAAAGTAAGTTCACTCATGATTTCTAATTGAAACTTGATATGAATGCTAATCAAAGTTAATGACAAACGATGACTAGCTAAGCAAGATATCATTTAATTTGACTGCAATGAATCGTCTATATTCAAGTGGGAATGTGCATAGTGATCTAAAGTGGCGACCAACATGGGTTCAAGGCATTTGCATTTCGCTTTGCTCTTTATCAATCTGCCCAGCAGTAAATTTGTACTTGGCGCAAGGAAAGGAACTGGCCACCTTACCTGGTATTTTTCTTTGAATACAACTTACTTGTTTAATCACATCAATTGTGGCCAAAATATTTCATCGTTTTACTTCCAGGCTGCAAACAGAGCAAAAGCTTTATTCCTGTTGTTTGGCTTACGTCAATTCCCTAGAACAATGCTTCTTTATCTATATTTCTTTGATTACCATGAAATATTGCTGCCATTTTTGCATCAAACTTGCAAGTTGAATGCTGCAGATTCACTGCCACCCATTGATCCTGTCACTCAGGTATGCACATCTGTTCCCTTTCTTTTGATTTTTAGATCCAATCATTTTGCACATTGATGAGTAATCTATCAATGCCAAAATCTTTGAAACATTATTTGTTGCCATTCACACAATGGTTTCTTCATTATAGTGATTTAAAAGTGAACTTATCAAATAGTTTTGCATTCCATTCTTCCATCCAAGTTCAATGTCAATGAAATTAGGCGAGTATCATAATTTTGCTTTTCAGAAAGCACAGCCCGACTTGGAACAATGGCGTTCTTTTGTAATTAGGGCCATGTCATTTCCCTACTTCATGATTGGATATTACGCATCGGGATTTTTGTCAGTTAATTACTGGATATCAAGGATTGTGATTTTGCATTCAGTTGCTATGGGATTGCTGGAAGCTTCTAGCGTTTGGTGGCTTTTTAGCTCTGGGGGCTTCAGGTAAATTTTTAGCTGCATTTCTAACAGTAATCTTTTTTGAACTAATTGTGTGACACGATGGATTTGAAGCCTTGGAGAAAGTGATGCTGGGGCTCCACGTTTTCCTGGGAAGTGAATTTCAATGAGGTGGCTCTTGCATGCCTTCCTCACAGCTAGCATTTCCATAGAATTCAAGCGTATACTGTACTCCAAGGTCAGCAGAAATCAGAGGCAGTGCAGCAGGTGAAATGCCCTTACCGCTAATGTTGCATTGAGAACAGTCCTGGATTTGAAACCACAACTCCCTGCACCCCTTGCACTGTGGAATTGCACACTTCAGACAAAATATCCCTGCACTGCTTCACACAACAGAAGCACTTCAATCTCTTTTTGGTAGTTCTTAGAAATTCTTATTTCCAATCATGGAATCAAAAATTTGATTATTAAATTCTTCATTTGCTTTTTAAGAAGTGATGTCTTTTTATTCCTCTTCTTTTCCCATCTCAGAGCACTTCCAGGGATGCTGCTGAAAAATCTTATTTGGGTGCTAGGATGCAGCTTGTTACTCAAAATTCTTTGGCCTTTTGTTCCGTTTTTCATTTGTGACATGATATTTTCGTGGATGTTTTTCATCAGTCCATTTGATGCAGTAAATAGACTATTTCAAAAAATCAACAATTTCAGACATGCACCAATCCCTAGAGAGAGAAATGCTGGTTGGCAATTTGACTTCCACTTTCACAGAGAATAATAAAAACCCAGAGCTGTTTTAATGACAGAATCACAAAAATGTATTGCTATATTATGTCCAGTTTTAATAAAAATGCACTCATATGCTAGTTAATTAAAACTAATATTCCAGTTGATTGATCCTTTCTGAACAAATTATTTATTTACATGACCAATGCTTTATCATATGATTTAAATTTTCAATCCTTTCCCTTCGCCTTTTCTTCTTGTCTATCAATGTTGACTTAATTTGGTTTTTGAAACATTTAAACATTTGATGTCACCAAAGCTTCAAAATCTTTCAAGATATTTCTCCAAGATATTTTAACAAAGTAAAAGCTTTTAATGGAAATGATAAAAGGGAAATGCTGATAACAAATTATATAAAGATCATAAGAAAGACACATCAAGATTTTTTTGAAAATTAAAAACATCTCAAAAACTTGTGCAATTCTACAAAATTTCTAATCACAAATATATCCTTGTTTTTGAAAACCATGCAACACCACTTGATGCCTAGCTTTAACAGTCGGCCGAAAGGGCTCTTGACTGACCTTATTAGGTGCAACAAGTCAATCAAATCTTGATAAACAACGAATTACATATAAGTAATAAGTTATTCCAACATGACATGGAAAGTTCAAATGGTTTGGAATTATTTTGCATCAGAGTAGCATTGCTGAGCCGGTGAATTTCAACATATTTTGTGTAAGCTTTAGCGGTTCCATGTGTTTGGATTTTATTGATGTAAAGAGTATGAAAGATCTCGGCTAGAATTTCAGCTGAAATTTTTGGGAAACAATATGCAAAGGACAAAACATGCAAAACCAAGTAAAACCAGTTCTGCTTTTGTGAATGGTAGATGTTCAGCCATGTGTTTTTTGCATAATACAAAAATAATCCATCTTCAAAAATGCCATGATTGCTTGTTGCTAGCCTAGCAATACATTTGAAAGGCGAGGGTGATTATGAAAGGGTTGAGCGGTGCAACACTTGCATCAATTGCTCCCTTTTGAATTTCAAAATAAAAAACAATTAAGACAAAGTCCATTTGCCCTCAATTGTACATGAACAAAAGCTACACACAATGCCTTGTTCTTCTGGATCCTTTTGCAGAATGTTTCACAAACGGTACCTTGGATAGCATACCTAGCTACACCTAACTGACTAGCTGGCAGAAACATGACTCTCTTTGACATTGCTGTTCTTCTTTCAGTTTGCTTTCCATTTTCAAGCATCCAAACTTGAGCTTAGATGATCGGTTTTAGCAACATTTGCATTAGACGAGGGTCATGGAAGTTCTTGATGGTCCATCCATATAATCATCATCATTATCATCATCAATGTCATCGCCTGACCGTGCGTCGTACTGACTCTGTGAGCCGTAATCCCTTCGGTCTCCATTCTGACTCTGCTGTCTTTGTGGACGCCAGTTTCTCTTCATGCGATTATACCCTGGTCGTGATTCATCACTGCTTTCTTGGTGGGGGGTATACGCCGGGGGCGATCGTATGTCGACGTCATAGTTGTCTTCGTCCTCATACGGCGGCGGTGCATTGGTATAATAATTGGCAGCTTTGTCTAGTTCCGCTGCAAGATCTTTCTTCGCCCTGCTTGCTTCATCCAGGTTATCAATGCTTCCCTTCCTCAAACTCTGACGGGAGCCTTTCGTTGCACGCAGAAAGCTATTCTTCCTTCGTCTTGCATTTTCGTCTTCATAAGGAGGCGGGAATCGGTTTTCGCCATCTGAATCTGAGTCGTTCACATTAAGCGAAGGTTCTGACCTTGCTGCTGCTCGGTTAATTGGTCGTTTACCTGGTCGTTGACTTGGTCGTCCTACCACTGGTCTTTCTCCTTCTGCTGATGGACTGAAAGAACTGATACTTGGAGCTGGTTCTTGGTTCAGATAGGGATCTGACTGTGCAAGCTTTCGTTTTTCTGACAAATCTGTCTTTCCAGGGCGTGGCCGTCGGTGTGCTATGCGATCAAGGCCTTCTTCTGATGCCGATCGGTATGGCTTCGAACTCCCAAAACTTTCCACTGATGCATTCGCTGCGGCGGCGCCCTTTTTGTTTTTATCGTGGTACTCGGTGAGAATGGCCTTTCTCGTCTTCTTGTCCAACGAGTTTCTCCAATTCTTATAGAATGGATCATTTGCATAATGGCTTGCTATCGACGCCCCCGCAGCTGCACCTCTCAGTAGCTTCCCTTCTTCCTCCGATTCAAGATCTGACTTATCTGCGTCGTTATCTGATGGTTCCGAATGTTTTGAAATACTACTGGCTGTTCGATCCTCTAACGGATCCTTTGTTGATTTTCTGAAATCAAATATTCTGAAGTGAGATAAATTTCATTTGAAAACTGTGAGATTAGCGAGGTAGAGAAGTCAGAAGAGAAGGCAACTATAAAACATGATAATTCCATCGTGCTAGGACCCCTAAAAGGTTCTGGTGCCTTCTCAAAGATCCTACGGTCAGTGGCTTAATACCCACAAAGCAGCGCCTTCAGCTTAATTCTAGGTGTAAAATCAAATGGTGTAGTGGCATTGAGAAGAATGCCCAGGATAGGGTCCTGAGCTTCACCTATCTTCACATGCTGGTAGAACATATAAAACAAAATATTGCAATTTACATTTGGTACTGCACATTTGAGGCAGAAAGCTCTTCATGAAAAACTACTGTCAGACAGGCGCTACTGCATGGCGTGAGCAAGTTTTAGCTAATAGCAGAGTGGTTGCTTTTAAAACAAACACCTGTCCTCTGGAAATTAGCACACAGAAGGCATTTCTTAACAATATGATTCATTGCGGGCAGCCCTTCAGCAGAGCCTCCTTATAAGGGAACTTATATTTAATGTTTACTTATATACCATTTGAATCTCAAATACATAAAGACAATACATTTACCATTTTCCGACTTTTTCATTAGAAATTCCAATCTGTATTGCGTGGAGCCCGCAAATTACTTCCGGAATTTTTTATGAGCAATTCCGTAAGAAGACCAATCTCATTAGGACATATGAAATAATAAATCACTTATCATACCTATCAACAGTGATTTTTGATTTCTTTGATGCGATTGTTGATCGTGATTCGGTGTCTGAATTAACCAATCGCTGAGCACTACCCCCTTTGTTTTTAACCATCGCCAGTTCAAAGCTGCTGAGAGCGCCGTTGTTTCCATTTCTATTCACTTGATCTATGATAGAAAACAATCAATAACAATCACTTAGAACAATTAATCAATGACCATTCAAATCACTAATAATCGAGTATCACTTATTACCATTCAAAATAATGGCCCTGAATCACTGACAATCTCAATCACATAATCTTTAATAAATAATCACTGATCACCAGAGCAATTAATGATCACCAATCAATGATAATTGATGATAACTTACCAAAATCAATCACTAATCATCATAAATAATCAATAATCGATCATTCATAAAACAACCCGTATGAGTCTTCAATCATTATAAGAACCAAACTTTTACGAAGGTATTAAACCAGATCACCATAAACAAGGCTGGCAAATATTGGTTCGAAATTGATATGTGAAGTCAGTATGTACTACAAGGTACAATTCTGACCATTGGGCTGAAATCCTAGCTGATTATGGCGGCTATGAGATTGAAAAATATCAAAATATAACGAGACAAAAAACAAGTGAAATCTGCACGGCTAGAGGGGAAAATGACAAGAATCTCCTCGAATATGAAAGATTCATACTCTGTTGAGGCAATTCACCTTGACAGTATTCGAAGCAGGTTTAATCAATTAAACAACTGGCGATGGATTCTCGCTATTCCTGACCACAAGCTACAAAACACCACTAGTTGGTCACTATGAAATAATGTACATCTTTCCATGTTAGACGTGATACAAACCTCTACGACTTGTTGAGCGTGCTCGCTCCTCGCGATTTCTTTTTCCCAAGTGATTTTCACGAGGTGTTGGCGCTCTTCCTCGCGTGAGACCTTTCACTAATTGTTGATAATCATAATCATCTTCATCATTTCTAGATCTCATTCTTGTCCTTGAGTAATCATCAACATTCACTTCCCATTCATCATCATAGTCGCTGTCATCCGGACGTGACCGGTACGAAACTCTGTCCGACTTGTCGTCTGACCAGATATCTGATGTCTCACCTGCAAATCTGTCAGATTTCCTGGAAGATCTCCTGGTATCTCTACTTCCCGACTCACCACCAGACCTTAGTCCTGATCTATCCACTGACTTGGCTCTTGCATCAGATCTCCTGCCAGGCCTTCCACCAGATTTGATATCTGATCTGTTGCCCGATTTTTCATCCGATATTCTATTTGATCTCCCATCTGACCAAACATCCGACTTGTACCCTGACCTATCAAGAAACCTCCTATCCGACATTCTATCAAGTCTCTCATCGGATCTCCTGCCAGGCCTTCCACCAGATTTGATATCTGATCTGTTGCCCGATTTTTCATCCGATATTCCATTTGATCTCCCATCTGACCAAACATCCGACTTGCACCCTGACCTATCAAGAAACCTCCTATCTGACATTCTATCAAGTCTCTCATCGGATCTCTTGCCCGACCATTCCCTTGATTCTCTAAGAGACGTTCTAGAGAACTTTTCGTCCCCGCCGTTTGCAGAAGACCTATGATCAGGTCGTCTGTCAGGCCTTGCATCAGACAGTTGTGTTTCAGCATAGCCATTTTCGTTATACCTTCTTCCATAAAGAGTTCCATCAGAATGCCTTACGTTCTGTTCGTCGTGTCCACTCAAACTTTCCAGAGACCGCTTTCCTATCCTAGACAGTTCTCTTTGATTGACGAAAACATCATCATCAAAATCTGAAGAAAACTTTTTCAATGAAGTGCTGCTACGAGACCGACTTTTTACTAGCTGTGCATTGTATTTATCTCGCATTTCCCTTGAATCTTTCTCCCGGTTCGACACATCTGATACATCATTTTCGCTTCGATATTCACGTGCCATTTTATAATCTTCCCCGTTAGATGAAGGCGGTCTATGGAGGCTCCGCTTCCTAGCAATAATTTCATCTAGAAAAGAATCATTTGTTCTGGGTAACTGCTTGTTGACATTACTGTCTTCTGTTTTTCGCTCATTTTTTGACATTGGTTTAGGTGTCACATGGTGTAGGGTGCTCAACTCCAGTTTTTTAGGTGATAAACTTCCATTGAGTTCTTTAGATCCTCTCTCGACTTTTGACGATGCCATTTCATTGCCTGAGTTCACAAATGACTTAAACTGAATTTCATCTTCCAAAGTCTCGTTACTAGGAGGCTCAATAGGAAAATAAGGCTCACTCAGTCGAGAATCCTGTGTACGGGCATTTGCAGGGCGAGGGTGCCGTCGGATGACCGTCGGGTAATTTGCCTCAGCTGTTTCATTCCACTCCTCCCCACTTTCTGATAAATACTCTACAGATGATGGGTTCTTGCAATCTTCTGATTCTGAACATTGCGAATCATCGTAACTTCCCTTATTCGACTTCTTTCCTACCAATCCCATCCCACCACGGCTGTTTCTTTTCTCCTCTTCTCCTTCGGGGGCTCTTCTCTCACCCTTTTTCGTGACATCATCGGGCACCTTTGGTACTTCGAAGGCCATTGGTTGTAAATCAAGTTTCTCTAATCGATTTTTTCGATCTTTCATGGTACCTGTGTGACCAGACTGCAATTTTTCTTCGATTTCCTTCGGTAAAAACAGCTCAGAATTGGGTCTTTCAGAATCCTTCTTCATGGACACTGTCAAAGCCTCCTTGCCTTCCTCGTACCCATACGCTGATATGAATTCAGAATGAGGCCTTGATTGCAGTGACTTCAAATCGATTGCTTGTTGTTTAAGTCGTTGCTCTTTCACCGTTAAATGGGAATCTACGATAGATAGTGCGATAACACGTAAAAAGCACCCCTCTCCGATATAGCTATCGATAATTTTAGGCCTATTTTCTCTTTTCATTCAAAAATTTTACATAATGTGTTTTGGATATGTGAGCTTGAAAGTAGCTCCCTTTACTCAAATTGATGCATAGAAACTGTTTATATTGCTTCTACGGTTTATCGCACTATCTTTGCAAATTCGAGCACACTGCTGCGACGGTTCGGCACATGAAAAGTCTTCACGACAGCCCTCGTAACATCCCCTCGTAACATCCCCTCTAAACCTCCTTGGTAATTTCATCTCTTGACATCCCCTTACCAAGCTTCATCATAATTCCTCTTGTTACGTTCTATCGCTTCGTTTCAAATTTTCTTCCCCGAAACGATTCGACGTAATCGCCATAAAATTCTTCATGACAAAAAAAATTAATTAGAAAGTGAAAAATGATTCAAAGAATGTTTAAATATAATTTTCACAATTTATTAATACATGGTTTTAAGAAATTTTAATGTTTATCTTTATTTACAGATCAATAAGGAAAAATACTAGTAAAGAGGAAAGGATATGGTGACTGTGCCAGAATCTGATCCAACTTTTCCCTTCTACTTATATACATGTATTGTATGTATGTATACAAATAGGTAAATAAATCAAAAGATGGAAAAGTAAATGAACTAAAAGGTTAATAAATAGATACAGAAATAAATGCAGAACAACGAAGTTATCCATTGATGGTCAATTCCAGAGAAGGCAAATACAACATTCCATTTTCTCTAAACACGGAACAATTCAACTACACAACAGTGAAGAAAGTAACGGATGGATGACAGGCAAGCATACTTAACCAAAACACGCCACAAACTCAAATCAAATTGGAAAAAGCAGCAAACTTGTGAGAGCAAACTGATGGAATGTCCCATTGCCACTGAGTTAAACAGTAACGGACGTTCTCCCCTAACGGAAATAGGTTTCGGCGTATTCTAACGTCCTAGAAAACATCTGACGATATAACATAGAACAGGATATAAAGCAACAAGAGAATACGTACTATATTGGGTCTTTTGTTTATTTCTTCGTCGAATGCAAATGAATAAGACGAGCAAGGCAGCGATCAACAATGCAATCATGACAATCAACAAAATAAACCACAGCTCAGAATGGAATGGTTTATCAACTTTTTTCCCTACAAGCAATGAACAAAAATTTGAAAAATAATCAAATAATGAGGTGAAACTGAAAAATGGTGTATCATGGTCAGGCAAGCCGGAAAAAGTCATGCAAAACAAACTAACATGGATTGGAGAAGGAGAGGATTGATGTGTAGAGGAGGCACGTGATCAAGCAAGAGATTGCGTCGAGCGGAGGCAGCTGAGAAAAATGGCCTGCTATTCATCTTGCAATTGGAGAATTCCTGTGAATGTTGCTTTTGGCAGAAGGATTTTATAATGAATGAAACTGAAATAACCATTTTCATATCAGGATCAGAAGAACGAAATTGCACCAGGAAAGAAATTTACGACGTAGAATCATGCAAATTGAAAATACCTGTTTTAAATGTGGCAGTTGAATCACTTGAGAGAGAGGCACCCATTTTATTAACAGCTATTACCCTGAACGAATATTGCGTCTCTGGTTGCAAATTGGTAACTGTATATAATATGACATTGCCTTCACGACCCCATCTGTCGAAATGTACTTCCCATCCAGTCTTCCAGTTTCCATCTATAATCAACGAAGATTAAGAATAAGAAATTAACGCAAACAGAAACCCACAATCTCCTGTTATTAAACGACTTGCATTGAGTGACGAATTTTATCAGTTTTCTATGACTCAAGGAATCGTGAAGTTCGGAAATTTTGAGCGGAAGGACCAGGAACATGAAGGATAAGCATAGCTTCTCAATATCCTAAAATCTACTGGGGTAGTTATTGACGAAAACGAGTCATGAGAAGTGAAAGTTTCCAAGAAAAAATTGATTGACTAATTTAATATTTACCTGATTTGGCAAATTGAATATTATATTTCTTAATAGGAGCATATCCAATGTCGCCTTCTTTCCACCTTAACTTTGCTGTTGTTGATGTTAGCGCTGAAATCTCGGGCTTTCCAGGTTTACCAGGTAGAACTAAAACGGTAATATTCATCGTAATTAAAATGTAAATGAACCGAATCATGATTATGATCATCTTAATCACAGTCACGATCATCTTAATAGAAATTATCGTAATTTAAGTGAGAGGTACTTTGGAGAAGGAAAATTACGAAGGCTTTCGCTGCTGAGATAAAATGATTCATTTAGTCTACAAAGAATCATTAATCATAATCTTTCGTCTAGCGAGCAGGTAGCAAAAGAAACAATTATGAGATGGGGTAATACCTGGAACGCCTGTTCCAGTTTTTAGAGTAAACATTGCCGGATCACCAAAGCCACTTCTTGTGGCGGCCTTTAATTGGATTCTGTATAACGTCAAAGGTTTTAGTCCGGAGATTCGATCGGTTGATCGTTGATTATTGAACTGCCTTTTCTTTACATCAGTTTTTCCATCTTCCCAATACTGTACTTCATATGCAGTGATCTTTCCATTGGGGGAGCATGGCCACCTCCATTGAATGTCGATGTCATTGATGTAAGGCCTGCTCCAAAGAATAACCGGAGCACTGGGGGCTGCAGAAGAGCAAAAAAATATGAAAAACATGCAAACATTTCATCATCGCAAATCATACGCTATATGTATATAAATGTATGTAAGTATATATATATGTTTATATATACAAAAAATAGCCATAAATGCAGAAATGAAAATTTATTATAAAATACCTGTTCAGAGGAATTTAATATTCGAACCTTTTTTTTTTTAGTGGGTTATGTTGAGGAAAGGCCATGGTGACCTATACAAAGCCCCAGCAAAGGAAGAAAGAAGAAAGCGAGCAGCTAAGAGGATAGAGAGATAAGATCAAGTTTATTTACATTAGATTTGAAAGATGGCAAGTTGTAGGACTCAGGAAAGCAAGAAGAAGGCAAGACGTTCCATAAGTTGCATGCTCTTGGGATGAATGATGATTTGTGAGATAGAGTTCGTGGATTAGGCAGTGAAACTTGGAAAGGGTGTGAATGAGTTGAGCTTCTGGTGGTCCTGACACGCCTCAGAGGAACTGGAATAATATCCCTAAAATAATTATAAAATACATATGAAGATTCAAACCCAAAACCCCAGCGTTATGCCTTCGGGTGTTTAAGTCAATACACTAAGGCATCGCATAGTTATCTTTATATAAATATTTATATACAACTTCTCTACGTACTTCCTTCCGGTGTATTGATGTACTTTATCTCACTTCTAGGCCCATCATCAGCTCCGTTGTAAGCCCTTACGGTAACACTATAGCGCGAGTACTTTCCTG
Source organism: Pseudorhiza aurosa (assembly GCA_964026355.1). Lineage (NCBI taxonomy): Eukaryota > Metazoa > Cnidaria > Scyphozoa > Rhizostomeae > Lychnorhizidae > Pseudorhiza > Pseudorhiza aurosa. The sequence continues at coordinate 10,703,742 of OZ032119.1, forward strand.
CATTCCTTATCGTTTCCTCTTGCATATACGGCCCAGCAATCTTGGTCTTTAGCGCATCTTGTGGGGTAGGGCAAATACTTTTAGTCGCGCGTCGTTTTCTTCTTTTGGCAACAACCCCCAACTTGATGTATTCAATCTGAGATGAGAGATCAACAATAAAAAAATCAAAGAGAAACACATAACTCCAAATAGATAAATCACTTGCAGGACAAACCAAGATTTTTCAATAAATTAATCAGCTTAAGACGGAAAATTGCCCACGCAGGGGAGGATTTACAGAGACATAAAACAGACCATTTCTTTTTCCCAGGAAATAAAAAAAAGTACAGGCAAATAGAAGTATGCAGGCTGGTTGGAAAGAGAGGAGAAGGTTGAAGAAGTGACTGTATTACAGAGAGAATGGGAGCAATGGGGAGGAGAGGGGGTGACAGAGGTAGGGGTTGAGCACATAGCAGCTAAATACTTCCAATGCAGACAGGGGACCTTATCCAGGAAGAATAGATTCCGTGGAAGAAGCAAAAAATGAAAACAAATATTTTATACTAGAAAATATTGTAGACAATAAAAATATGTCCATGAAGCAGGAAATTTCAGATCCAAGACGGAAAAAACTATCTTCATGCATGAAATAGAAAAATGCAAAAATTGAAAATGAAAAAAGGCAAAGCATGAAACGATTAAATACTCTAAAGACATTAAATTGTGAAAATTGAGCAATGTGTTTTGAAAAACTCTACTTGTTACATTTGGATAGGACAATAAAACGTCATAGGAACCTTGTAGCCTAGTAGATTGCCTCGAATAGTTGAGAGTGGAGGAGCAGTCCACCGAACTTTGATTGTGGTCGAATCTTCAGTTGTTAAGATAATGTTGGTTGGAGCATGCGTTGGCTCTGAAAAAATCAAAAGAAATCGATCATGTTCTGTTCCTGGCTTGTGGCAGGCATTGACCAGTCAGTCTAGTTACTCTATGCACGCACGTTGGCCAGATTCCATTCGAATTTATCTCAGTAGCAAACGTTTGTCATTTCACAGGCAGTTTCAACAAACTAGTGCTATGGTAGGGTATGGTAGGGTATGGTAGGCTATGGGCTATAGGCTATGGGTGTATGTGACGCGATGAAACCCATTGGAAAGGGCCGCTTCACCATGACTATTCTCGTCCCATCAACGCGGCTTTCCAATGAGGAACTCTTTGATACTATTCATCACCTCCAACTGATTTAAAAGTTAGGCATATTACAGGAATTATCATCATCATCATCATGGGTCAGGCTTCTTCGTCGATCCTACCTGAATTCGCATGGCTACACCCAGGAGCCCTCCAGATTTTCCGGTCTCGAGGCCTCGGCGTAGCCATAAATTTGCATGACAGGAATTATAATAACAGCAGAATTATCAATTAGCTAAGAAATCAAATCATTCAACATGATGCTGTTAACATTCATCAAGGTGATTATGACTATGAATCATAACAACCAAGATCAACACAGTGGATAATCGAATGCAATCATTCACAATCAAGTCCTATTTCACGATGATAAACGTACTTGATTCTCCAGTGATTCCAGTTTTCTGCGCCCACGGGCCAGATCCTCGATCGTTTTTGGCAGCCATTGAAACCTCGTACGCAGTATATCCTTTAAGATTAGTAATGACCGCAAAAAGAGGCGCCTTCGGCAACTGCCTACTTGCAGACCACTGCGAAATGCCATACTCTCGATAGCGCAATAGAAATTGGACTGGCAAACCGCCTAAGTCCTCAAACGTCGGTGCCTAATGATAAAAACAAACCTATTGTCATGGATCTTCATGAAACAGTCGGTCTATCAACATTGAGCAACAAAATAGCAGCAAGGTAGGCATGAAACCAAGAGGTCAGTTGCAGAGGGATCGCCAACCTTACGATGGCGCTTTTTATATGAACAAGTTAGAGATTAAAGCCATGGAACACCAAATAAATGTGCTGCAATATGATTAATTCCAGCTAAACATGAGACAATGCAACCATTTGCAACTTATGGTAATTTCGTGTTATCAAATATTACATCACTTTGGGGTAATAAATGCATAGCAGCGGGAAAATGGCGTTTGTAACAAATAAAAAATTATCGATGTTAAAGAAAATAAAATTTTCTCACCTCCCATTCAATTCGGAGTGAAGTTGGGGACAGTGGCCTTATGCGAAGGTTTCGGGGTGCACCTTTTGGGGCTGCAAAATGAAATATGTAATTACTCCAACATTTTTTAATATGAAACCAATCAGCACAAATTTACCAATTTTGGGCATCAATTGACTGAGAGGAGGGGGAGGGATAGGAGAGGGAAGGAGATGGAAGGACAGGGTAGGGGGAGGGTAGGAGAGGGAAGGAGAAGGTAGGGGAGGGAAGGGGAGAAGGAGATGGAAGGAGAAAGTAGGGGAGGGAAGAAGAGAAAGAAAGGGAAGGAGAAAGTAGGGGAGGGAAGAAGAGAAGGAAAGGGAAGGAGAAGGTAGGGGAGAGAAGGAGAGGGAAGGAGAGGGTAGGAGCGAAGGACAGGGAAGGAGAGGGTAGGAGAGGAGCAGGAGATATGACTGATAATCACAACGTTGACAATGAAAATCGTACAGTATCAAAATCTTCTCATACCATCTGGGTGAGTCAATATCATATTCGATGAAGCACTCCACGCACTATCTCCAACATCATTAGTCGCTTTAATTCGGAAACTGTACGAACTGGAAGGCAACAGCCTCGTTACCAGTAATGACGTCACATTTGCATCTATATCAACACGACCAGTTACATTCGATAAATAGTCTTTCCAACCATCCGGTTGCTTGTTGTACTGCAAAGTATATGACCTAATCGGACTCATCCCATCGTAACGAGGTTTCCATTTAACAAGTACGGATGTTGAATCTACATCAGAAAGAGGTATCGGCAACATGACGGGACTTTCAGGAACCTCTGAAAATTGCGAAAAGTGATAAATGAAAATGAGATTAATGATGTCAGAGCAAAAATGAGCAAAAAAACTTGAAAGAGCTTCCACTAAGTCTTCAATTCCATTCTTCTTTCAGTCACTCATCATACAACAATCTTTATCTGATTCTCGCTTCCATACGTCTTGCATATCTCCGTTATAAACATTCTACTTAACAACTGACGGAGGACTTCAGAAAACTGAGAACCTATTTCTATCGTAGTTTTCATAAAGGGTCTTTGTCGATAACAGTATTTAGCGTCCAAGAGGTTTCTTTCCATTGTTATTACAGTTATTATTGCTATTATCATGCTAAATTCATCTTTTCATACATGCATAGTATAAACCATTCTTTTAGATTCATCTTGAAACCCTAGAACAGGCTAGGCAATCTAAAACCATCCTCTTATAAGGGATGCTTGCAACTGCAGTTTCCTTAAAACTTTGATGAGAATTCCATTAGTTCTATTGTCCTAATCAAAATGAAAGCCACTCTGATACATTTGGAATCAGATTGACACTCACGTCTGTTGGGTGATGTGAAAACAAGCTCTTCTGCAGGAACCCCACGACCTAGCCTCGTTTTGGCATAAACCCTAAACACATAATACCGATTGCCAATCAAGCCATCGACATCAGCACTTCTAATATCGGGTCCATTTCGAGGCTGGTTAACGACTGCAAAGTCATCTGAGGTCCCTTGGACTTTGTGACGAACTTCGTAACTCACAATCGCACCATTCGGTCGCAATGGAGGCAGCCAGGTGACTCGAACGAAATCCGTACGAACCACAGGGAAACGAACTCTGTACGGTGCCCCAGCAACTGAAAAGTAGACAAGGTGAGTTCTTATCTGATAATCCCAAATGAAATGCAGTCATCTCTAAACATCAAAGCGACATCATACAGTGTATCGCAAATGCTCTGGGCAGTGAAGAATGAAATCATTTTCAAATGGATGTTATAATCTAGAAAGCAAGAAAATCTCTATAGAGAAAGAACTTATGAAGGAACCCTATTTTCAACACTAAACGGAAATCAAATGGCTCGTGTTTGGCATGGTGATAGCGTTCTGTCTTTTATATATATTTCAAACAATTTCTTAGCGCGCGCGCAAGAGCTTTAATGATAGCAGTACTTACGTATTGAGCATGCCAGTCTATAGATATACGCATATGTGGTGATTTTTATCAATGAAATTATTACGTCGCTTAAGTGGAGTCCTACATTACATGAACGATGATTGAATCCAATGGGTTAAAGGAGGTGAATTCTCATTGTGTAAAAATTTACATCATCTTGAGCGGGGAGAAGGCATGGAGGAACAACAACTAAATTCAATTACATCCTATGTCACGACAAAGTAGACTTCTCTATTCTCTCTTTTTGTTTTCAGTGAATTATGTTGAGGAAAGGCCATGGCGGCCTATACAAAGCCCCAACAAAGGAAGAAAGAAGAAAGCAAAAGGCTAAGAGGAGGAGAGAGATCAGATCAAGTTTATTGATGTTAAATTTGAAAGATGGCAGGTTGTAAGATTCAGGAAAGCGAGAATTACATACTTCCATCAGGAGTAACAAATTCTTCTGGATCGGTTTTCTTCCCTTCTCCTGACTTTGTGTAAGCTGCAATTCTCACTTCATATCTTGCATAACCCGCCAATCCAGTTAAAACTGTTGCTAATGTGTTTCCACCAATAATTGTCTTTCTATGCACAACCAATTTCTCTGTCTTTATATTGTAATATACCTAAAAATAGATAATAAAGACAGTAAATTCTCAAAGGATTTTTCAATGTCTGTTAGAATTTAGAAAAAATTCCATTTTTACTGCAGATAGGTTTAGACAAAGAAAAGGCGGCAAACTTAATGTGATTTCATTATGCGGTACCAATAACTTCTTCCATTTTTATGACTCTTCAGCCTAATATGGAAAATGAAGGGCAAGATAAGTCATTAGCTACAAAACCCAAATTGGATGTCCAAATAATCGTCAGCTTAAGATATACATGAAAAATTTCCAGTAAAATTTATTCTCTCAAGCTTCATTGACAGTTGATGGTACTCTCCGTTCTTGATTTCCAACGAGCGTTGGGGAGCCCTTTGTTATAAAAATACTATTCTGAAATCCTGAGTCATGGCACTGTGAGGTGGGGTGGCGTGCCCCATTCCTAGGCTAATTTTGCCCTCAATTTTAGATAAAACAAGTGAGTGAATTTCAAACAAACAGATGGGTTGCATGGATTGGTCGTAACTTACAAAGTATCCAAGGATGACTCCATTTCGAAGCTCTGGGGGCACAGGAGTCCAGGTAACATTGGCAACTGAGCTACTGACCACAGAGACTTTAATGGTTGCGGGACCATTGTCAGGAACTGGAAAAATACACAAAGCAACGTAAGAATTAAAGCGAGCTGATATTGATAGAGCTGATGTTTGATAGCTGAGGAAAGAATACGAGTATGGAGGACGACATAGGAAGTTGCGAAAATACTTGACGGATGCCAAAATTAGTTGCAGTTTCAGGTAAATTGGTACAATATGGTACAATATGGTACAATATGCTACAACGTTCATGACGAATGCTAGGCCTTTACATCTAATGAAATCAAAAAGAATCCCACAGCGTCGTCAATAAGGATTATAATTTAATTCAGATTCTAAATTTCTGAACATAATTGCATGGATTAACCATCTTTAAACAAAAGTAAACAATGATTTACAAAAATAATGAATATCTAATAAAAATCGAAATCTATAAAAAAAGAGAAAATTCTGATGAATATGATACGCATGAATTGCAAATATGATGTGTAATAAGCTTGGTGGCCATTGCTACCAAAGAGTTCATATGTTCCTGTGCCCCAAACTTTGGCATTCTCATAGATAATTTTCTTCACTTGGTCGATCCAAGAATATCATATTCAATCTTATCTTATCATAGCGTCTCTATCAAAGTGAACCAGGAAAGATAAAGCATAAAAGAGTCTAGATTAATGCACTCACCATCCTCAGCTGTCCTTGCTGTGACAGGCCAACTCGTTGGTCCATTGCCAACACTGTTATAAACTGTTACCGTTACATTAAACCAAGTCCATTTGGCCAAACCAACCGCAATATATTGTCTCGATTGGCTGTCTCTCTGATGAACGATTCTCTCATCACGATCTCGCTTTCCAATCGAGACTAACTTTATTTTGTAGAAAATAGTGCTACTGCCCCACGTATACTTCGGAGGAGGCTGGAAAGAACACGAAAGTGATGAAGATGGCTGAAATTAAACTGCAAGGATAGAAAGGGACGAATATGCAACAACGCCTATTTCATTTCATTTGAACGTCGACCTGAATAGAAAACACAATGAATACGTACCACCCATTGAATGAGCAGAGACTGGCGCTCGTAAGCCGTTGCTCGTAAATTTGTAGGTGCAACTGCTGGACCTATCACAAAATATGAGGTGAAATTAACTGGGATGGGAAGAACACATAACAAATAATGATATGAATCTAAAAATTTACTCAAATATCTTGTCTCCCTTTTTCTCTGCATGACATGGCACAGAATGGTCCAAAAACTATGGAAATGAAGTTGAAAGAAAGACGAATACAATTAATAAAAATGAAAGAAAAATGCCACTCAGGTGAATTCGAAGTTGCAACTTCTCTTGCAGCTAAAATACTGCAATTCATCGGATCATCAAGAAAAACTTAATTCTAATTTCTCTGAAAATACGATTGGAACTACAAAGTAGTAATGAAACCAGAGATGAACTTACGAGATTCGGCAGTAAGAATGTCCTGAGAAACATTACTTGTGGGACCACGGCCAACAGAATTGACGGGTGTAACACGAAAACGATAAACGGTGTTTGTCGTGAGGTTCTTGATGCGTGTTGGAATATCTTGTATACGTGTTAAATTAACAACCAGATACCAATCCCGATATGCTTCGGGTAGATTATTATAGTTCGTCTGATTGTTTGCTTCTATCAAGTAATAACTCATCAGAGTCCCCCCTGTCTCTCTTATTACCCAACTCAAGGTAATTGACGTGCCATTGTTCTCTACCAAAATTGGTTTGCTTGGCTTCCCTGGCAATGTGGGAGCAGTCTTTCTTGTTTGGGCATCGACAAGTACCCTTGGTCCATCTCCGGCACTTGTGTATGCAAGAACATAGAATTCGTATCTTGTGTTTAATAAAAGGTTTCTGAAAACCGCTCCACCAGACTCTGCTGGCTCTGGATCCTTGCGGGGAATCCATCTCCCTCCTCCCCATTGATAAACTCTATGACCAACTTTGTATCCAAGAAGAATACCATTTCTTTCGTTCGGTGGGCTCCACCTCAAAAGAATGGAATGCGCGAAAGTTTCTGATACCATAAAATTTCTCGGTGAGCCAGGACTCCCCTCTTGCATCCTAAAGTAGACAGGAGCACTTTTTGGGCCAGCTCCAGATGCTGTCACAACTGCAACTCTTAATGCATAGGGGGTGTTTGGTTTTAACCCCCTCATAATGAATGTTTGATTGTACCTGGTGGCATGGTTGTAGCTTGCATCATACGTGTATGGATCAAGAGGGCTTTCAGATTCATAAGCATACCCCCGGCTTGCGATCAATTGTCCATTCCAAAATACTTGATTCGGTGCCAGATAACTTACACTCGCGGCAGTCGAATTTACGACGTCAATCGAAACCTTTCTTGGCGCAACGCTCGGAATCCCTGGCTTTGTTTCTCCTGTTATCAACGCAGTTCTAACACCGACCCCCGCGTCATTGAAGGCAGCAACTTTGATTTCATACACAGTAAATGTGAGTAGATTACCTAGCTCGTAAGTTATGAAAGTCTCTGTAATCAACCCGGGGGGAGCAACCCTGATTGTAAATGCTGAGTTAGTGTAGCCTTGCACTCTGTAATATATATTGTATCCTCGCAACCGACCATTGTGGAATTCTAAAGGTGGTGGCTGAAAAAGACAAAAATAGTCCATGATACTGACAATACGAAACGGAACACTGAGTGGAATACCAACAGATTTTTACCATCACTACATTCAATATACATTCTGGAATTACGAGACAAGTTCGTAGCATGACAATTTTTTGCAAACAACAGTCAATCAAATAGAGCAAATTGGGCCAAAATGATTCGCATGTGAAAGCTACCCTACTCTCATTTGGTTCGAACCCATTCCATTTTGTAAATCTGTAAATAAATATCTATCATTGCAAGTCACTAAACAATTAGAAAAGAAAAACTCACCTTAATTCTCACAAGGCGCAGTTTGGAGAACCTTGTCAGATTTACTATCCTGAGATTTACGGCATTTTGGGATAGGATGGCTAACCCCTATCGCATCGCATTTTTACCCCATGTTTGTGGTTGGGTTGACAGACGGGGCATTTATAGAGGGCAGATAAGCATGGGAACAGCCGCGGACGCTATAGAACCGTCGATGCGTGCTTTAAACAGTATGTTAACTACATCTCACACGCAAATGTCAAAGATAGTAAATTACTGATACAAAAAGACAATAAGCCGAAGAATCAGAATCAGTTGCAAAGGAGAATACAAAAGATGAAATATCATACCGTCCATCGAAGAGTGATTGATGTCTTTTTTGTTGAAACGATATGAAGATTAGATGGAGGTCTGGAAGGGGCTGTAGAAAAAAAGGATTAAAATGAAAATAAAGGAAAATGTCGAAGACAAATCGAATGACGAAAGCAAAGAACATCAACTTTTGGTAACTCGTCCAACTATTTCTCGATGGTTCACGATTATCAATGCGCTTCCTAACGTGGCTCCTTCACACCCAGCTACTTTTACATGGTTATTAGGGAAAACCACCTTGTGTCCCTTAATCATTCCACGCAGTTCCATCGACGTCTTAGCATACATAGCTCCATTTGAATAAAACAATATCTTCCGATTATCCATATTATTCTCTGTAATTCTACATCCTTCAGTTTGGACCAGTCTTTATCAAAATGCTTAACATTCGACAAATTCATCGGCCATGAAAAAATGGTGGGCTATCTCTGCGTGGAATGATGCTTACGACGTCACATACAGTTTAGAAAATCGTCAACTTCTTCCCCCACCCCCTGGGTGAACATGGCGGGGCCCAACTCCGTACTTTCAGCTTTTATGCATGGTGAAAAATACTGCTGGGGCTGGTCAAGTTGAGGAGTCGAAAACCAGAAAATCTGATCAATGACAAGGAAGGTGCGTGTGGACAGAAAAATCACAACACTTACATTATTATTACAACTATATATAGGGCTGAGTTTCCATACCTTCTACTTTCATGAGTATAAATCGAGTCGCCGCACTCCACCTTCCTCTTCCAAGCTCATTTCTAGCTGCTACTCTGAATGAGTATTCGACCCCTGCTAAAAGTCTCTTCACTTCGACACTTGATCGGGTTGAAAACATCAATAATCTGAAAACGTTTGAAGTCTTGTTCTTTATCTGCAATTCGTAGTCCTTCAGAGGTATTCCACCATTGTACTCTGGGGCAAGCCAAGTCAATCGTAGCGAATTCGTCCTAATGTCGGAAGCAGTTGGAGTTGAGGGAGAAAGAGGAAGAGCTGAAATATGAAGGATGGATTGCATTAAGGCTTAAAATATAAACGAGGAAACTACTATAGAAATTGGAAGAATAAGAAGCAAACAAAATCCTGCAACTAAAATGATTTTATCGTTATGATGCATCAATGTTTCAAAAACTGGCTTCAATTAATTTGGCCTATGGAAAACATCGAAGCAAAAGATTTGGCAAATGAATTGGAAAACAAAATTGAATACTGAACAGCAAAGAACTTGAAAAATGAGAAGGAAATATTCAATGATGGAAAGGAATTAAACTTACAAACTATTTTCAAGACGGTGCTGACGGTTGCATTTCCTCCATTTGAAAAAACATGGCATGAAAAGGTAGCAGTATCGGCCTCTTGTGGACTCACGATTTGCAATGTTCCATCCGCAAGAACAGTGTACCTCGAATCAGAAAGACGAGCTGTGTTCTTCCTCCATTCCCACGTCACATTCACGGTGGGGTCGTGGCTCACTTTACAAGGTAGCAATATAGTGACAGCTTTTTGCACCATGGTTGTCGCGTTCGGTCCTTTCGTTACCACGGTCGGATCTAAAATGCGAAGTTTAGAAATATGGATAGACAAAAGGGAAAGCAAAAACGTATTAAGAACATGTTCATATTACACAGAAGCACGAAGACTGGGAGCTCAAAGCAGAAGCATTTGCTGTCGTTGAGGTTGCGTCGGTCTCAATCTCAAGGGAGGACTGTCATACTCGACTCACCAACAATGCCTACGTAGGCTGCAGACATGGCATCCGCCCCACCATTATTTGCAATGCAAGTAAATCTGCCACTGTCAGCTTTGACTGAATTGATTATTTGTAGATATCCTTGCGAAGTGGTGGAGAAACGCCTTTCACTCTGTAAATCGTTAAAACGTAACAAAATATCAAAAATGAGCCAATAAGCAAGTATTACCAAATTTGCATGTATTTCTACCTAGCATCCGTAACACTCATAGGCATGTTGGAGCAAATCAATGATTGATATGATTAGAAGCATGTGCAATCAAAGTGGGACCAAAACGTTAACCAGACAGCATCGAAAATCACGTTGAAGATTGTTCATGGCACTACTTGAATCTTCTAACCTCAAATGCTACTCCTTTCTTATATTTAGCTTACGTCGGATGGTCAGTCCAAAACATCGTTTTTGCACTGCTTCTTTTAGATCTGGTTTCCGATAAGACTGTGCTGGGCTAAATAAATATGTATTTTACAAGGTATGAATATGGGGCTTGAAACTTGGCCATGTAATAGCATACAGCTGGTGACGTGAATTCTGATCAGTCAAAGGCTATCAAGTAATAGTAATGTATAATTTGCTGCACGCCTTTCTGATCCGTTTTATGACCCATTAGACACTTCCTCTTCATTCCATTGCCAAATATTTTATTAAAACACTCAAAAAAGTACCTCCATTACTGTATAGCACTATCAGAAACCCCATAAACGGTTTGAACAGTCCTTAAGGTGCCAGCTTTTGGCGACAAAAATCAAAGATTCAGAACATGCTTAGAAATAACCTTTATGACCATTAGCAATAATATGCATTGCAAAACTGCCATGAACCGTATTTCGTGATAATTTAAAACTATTATTATTGTGAACAACTAAATTTAACATCTTACGCACGTTAAATTTTGCATGGAAAGAAATCGCCAACTCTAAGTCACTAGTATGACATTTTGCTTATCTTTCACTGCCAACATTTCTATCACAAATGAAGGCAATTTAAGACAGGGCGCTGAGGTTTGCCAATTGCATTCCTCTTCCAAAAGCTAACACTTTAAACTTACCGGTGGTATAGCTAGGCCATTCCTAAGCCAGCGAATGGTCGGTTTCGGGGCTCCTTCCACGTAACAAGGAACAACAGCAGTAGAGCCAACAGGGAAATAAATGTCTCTCAAGGGCGTCAATATACGGGCGGTTATATCTGAAGGAATGCAAAAATTTGTAACAAAAATTAAAGAGAAAATTAAAAACAATGTTACGGGCAGATTGGGAAAAGATCATAAAGAGAATGTTCCTATGCAGCCACTTTACCAAAGAAAACAAATAAAAGAATTCCAAATATACATTAAATTGCATAAACCTAAATAAAAGCAAGGTGAAAACTGTAATAATTCTTGTTGACGAGTACAAAAAAGTTCTGGTAAAAGAGCAGGAAACAAAGAAATTTTCGGAAAAACTTCAATTATGAAAGACTTGACTCATTTACAGATTATGTAATGGTCAGACTAAAATTGTTACTCACTGAGAACGTTCAGTCGAGTTAGGGCCATTGCTTGGCCAGCTTTGTTTGCTACCACACATTGGTATACCCCAGAGTCACGCCATGACAACTGCTTAACAAAAAGTGTACCATTTGGGAAGATTATGACTCTGCTGGTTGAAGCAAGGATTTGCTTGCCATTATGATACCATTTCAACTGAGCAAGTATGGTTGCGTTGCACCAAATGAAGGTTGAGTTGCCACTAAAAGCATTGGTTGTCATCTCCTTTGTAAGAAACGCAGGTGGGACTGAAAAAGAGGGCAAGGGTTTGAAAAATTTACCTTGGCAATGATCATTTGCTATAAGAATTTCAATAATAAGTGGAAGGAAATTGAAAATGAGACAGATAAAACTTCTGGAATGATAAAATAGAACTGACTCACCAATCACAAGAAGCTGTCCTGACCCAGAAACTTTATGGGTCAAGTATGAAGATTCACAGGAGTATTGTGCTTGATCAATTGTTTGTGGATCAACTATTGTCAGCCTTTTTCTTGACGAATCAAACCTATATTTTGTGCTTGGTCTAAGTATCACACCATTTTTTGTCCAAATTATAGCTGTATTGCTGAAAATGTATAGATGCATTAAATCAAAAAATGAGCATGCAACACATATAGACAACCAATCTTTCTTTTTACTAGAATTGTGAACTACTTCTGAAGAATTGTGAACTACCTTCTGAAGAATTGTGAACTACTTCTGAAGAATTGTGAACTACCTTCTATTAGGGAAGCATTCTAAATGGACTGTTGGATCCATCCCAAGATATGCTTTTGTATTCTGCAAACTCCTCATCAGAGCAACTCCGTCATACAAGGGGACAGCATCTGGAAAAAAAGATTCCTTTGTCATCAAAACTGCTTTAAGATATATCACTAACAAGTGCTGAAACATACCATGAAAAATTAAGACTGACAGAGTGTCTTAGTGTCTTGTCCAGATCTCTCAAATGGGCAATAATTAAAATTGACCTGTTATCATTGACATGACTGGTTAAGGCAACCAAATTGTAGAATGGAAAAATTTTTATCAGCACAACTTTCAAACCAGAAAATACCAAGAGAGTGCAAGAATGAAACATTTGATTTAGCATCTTAGCCTCAATTAGCCACAAGTGAGTCTCATCTGCTGATGAGTCACACTGCATTGTGGGGCAGCACCTTGAGTGGATAACCTCAATAAGACATTGCCTCAATCAACGGGCAAGGGAAGTAAGCAATGGAGACTCAAGAACTGATAGATGCATTGAAGTGAGGAGAAGAAGTGAGATGAAGAAAAGGAATGTATTCTTACTCTGTCTGCAAGAGACAACAATAAAAGCAAAGGTACAAATCATAGCAGAGAGATTAGCATTCTATGCTACTTTTGGTTCATCAAGAACAAATAGATAACTTATACTGCATCTACATATTTGATTTACTTTCAAATTATCATGAATGAAGAAAAGAGCATAGAATAGCTACAGATCAAGTAATTCAAATATTTTGTAAAAGAATAACAAACCAGAGACTGTAAGTTGAAATTGTCCAATGGTTTGCTTGGCATTTATCTTGCCAGCCGTTTTCATGACTGGGTTCTCCACTTCACATGTGTACCTCCCTGCATCTGATGTTTTCAGATCTGCTATGTACAGAGCATGGTCGACTGATATACCAATTCGTCCATCCTCAACTAACTTCACACCATTTTTCTTCCATGTGTATACTGGTTTTGGTAACTGGTTGATAGTGACACTTGGACTAACTTCTATGAAACTAGTTCTAGCATTTTTGGTTCGATATTGTAACAGACTGAAAACTTGATCAAAATCTACAAGCAAAAATAAGTTGATAGCATAGAGTGAGGAGAGTCAGTGCTTCAAAATCAACCTTATGATTTATGAACAATAGGAATTCTCGCATGACATCACAATATGTAAAATGAATAGCATACTGCTGAATAATAACAGCTTCTCAGTGGTCAAAAGATCAATTGTAGGAGCCACACATTATGTTGTATGAAGTCAAGCGTAAGGGCGAAGAAACTTATTAATGTCCTAAACTTCTTTTAAGAGGTTAGACTGAACAAACACAAAAATAGATTTCACTTGCTATTGTAGCCAAATGCATGAAAAGGGCTGAAGGGCTAGTGCAAAGTACATCACAACTGCTCTGAACATAGCAGGCTTTGACTTAGAAGATTAAAATGCATGAAATATTGTGACAAAAGATGACTTGACATAAACAACAGTCCTGGTTACGTAAGGTGCAACAGAGCTGAAATTTGTTCTAATAAACAGTTAATAGAATTGAAAGATTGAGCATACAGGCCACATTGAGTTTTGCCCTTCGTGAGATCACGGATGCAATACTGTTTCGTGCCACACATTGGTAATAACCATCGTCAGACCTTGAAACATAGCTAATGCGCAGGTTGCCAGGAGCAACAATTGATTTCCCTCCTCCAAATATGATTGGTTGGCCGTTTTTAAGCCATGATACCACGGTTGATGCTGGAATACCGGTTGCAGAGCAAGCGATAGACGCCACATCAGATTCAACGACATTGGTATCTGAAGGCTGCACTTGAAACCTTGGAATCTCTTGCCCTAAATCGAGAAATGAGAAAATTCAAATTTCCCATTGCAGGAGATGGTTTTACTATTCAGCTTACAAGTGGATTCAATTTACATTGAGAAAACAATTAATCAAGCTAATCTATCGCTTAAAAAAGGTCAAGTGGAAGATCTTATGACTAAAGGCTTCTCAGGAAAACTAAGCTTTCTTAGCCTGAGATAAAGCCATGAAAAACTTATTCTCAAATACAAATAGTGCAACAAAATTACTCAGCCTACCCATCTTTTATCTTCAGTTCAAAATCAATACAAAGTTTCATCAGGGAAGTTTGAAATCAATCCTTTCTAAAACATTGACAATTTTTACATTCCTTCAGAGTCTTCATCATCTAATCGTGGAACAAACTCTTGTAACAAATCAAATCATTTTCAATTTGAAAATACCTTTCAAAATTTTTTAGAATTTTGACTTGTATCGTTTCTCTATGTTTGCCATATTTTCCTGTTTTTTAATTACTACTTTAGATCAAACAAATGAATGTGTTTGAGACCTGATGACAAATGGTCTGTGACAAGATAATCTACCCTGCGGACTAAATCTATCTTGCAATACCCTGGCGATCAAAACGTGATTCTCAAAACCTCAAAAACAGAAATCCTGGAACATGATTTCTCGTTGTGGTAAAGACTGTTGAGTTTAGTTGTCTGAATTTGACTATAACTATAGGAAGGCTGATTTGTGGGCACAATCTCCCATTTCTGTGGGATAGCGCAGAAATCTTCCGGAAATATCGACTGCCACAAGAATAGACAAACTACTCAATTTGCATGTGCCTAGTTATAACAAGTTATAATAAAACAGAGCGGACATTACCAGTTGTAAATATTGAAACGGATAATGCTATCATGATTTGCAAGGCGGCCATCTTGTTCCGTTTGTTTTCCTTCTCTTCAATGAAACAAACTGATGAAGCAAAAATGAAACAGCAAACTTTATGAGATCAGCAGCTTTCAAAACAAATCTTCGCCTACAAGCATCTTGACAAACTCTTCTTACGAGTTTCTACTGCCGTTCACCGATAATCTTTCATGGAGTTCTCCCAGCAGCTAACAATATCCGATTATGGGCAACTGATGTAATATATAATACAACTCGTTTATTTCACAGGAAAAACAACGAAACCAGCAACTATGAGGCAATGGATCAAGACTTCCGTTGTAAGTAGTGTGATTTTTATTCTTGACTGAAGCAGAATTTGGTTTATACACAAAGTGAGTGATTTTCTTTCTTCCGCACTACAAACAGCGCGCCAATTCGTTGAATGGTTTGGTTGGTGAAATCCACGTTACATGAAAACTGCCGTTGACAAACGCGCAGACTGATGAATCTGCATCGATCAAGGAAGTCCTCCGATCACGAAAAATCTCACAAACTTTGGCTTGAAAACACTCGAACAACCTGCCACAGTTTATGGCAAGTTATCCTCATAACCAACACGTTCTTCAACGCTTGATGAAGATGACACGAAGTGGTGGGAACTGCTTAACGATGCATAAAATCGCTTTAATATTCAATCGCTGTTTATGTGCTTTAGTCCCTCTCTTTGTCAACTTTTGTTCGCCATTTCTTAGCGCCCTGCAACTCGTTTTCTGAAGAGGTAAATTCAAATGCAAAACATCCATTGACTCAGTCTCGGTACGAATCTTAAGTTACTACAATTTGATTGGTTAAAAGGTACAATACCCTTCCAAGAACAATAGGCCTTAAACAATCGTTTTGCTCCTTCGCAGATGCGATGCCTCGCCCCCTGCTCGCCATCAACCGGCAGGCAATGAAAGGTTTGTTGTTGTGTGCGCCACCGCAGTAAGAAATGAATCAGTCCTTAGCATCACGTGACTCAAGGCACAGTAAAACTTGATGACTGGGTGTGTTTCATGGTGCTCTATTGAAGCAAGGTGCGCTTGAAAAGCTGCTTGGAATGCAGGTTAAATGCATGTGCACCATAATCATGTTGGGTTTGTCATGCTTTTCTCCTCCATGAAGTCACTGGGAGGATTATCATGTATACATGCACTGTCACTGCGTTGCATTCTCGATTTCGAGCGTACCAGAAACCAGAGACAGGAATCTGATTTTTCTGGGGAAGTGGCATTGATGAGGTGGTTTTCCATAGCCTTCTTTGCCAATGGCATTTTTATTGTGCCACTTTTTGGATTCGAACTCACAACCCATGTGCCATGATTCGACATGCTTAACCACAACACCACGGCACCAATCTGTGCTTTGGTTACTGTATATGTTTTAAATGGAATAGCAAGGATAAATACGATCAAAAGTTAGTGCAAACAAATCTATTGGGAAAGACATTTTCCTTTTCAAAGAAACTTTTCTATCGAGGGTAAAATATCTTATTTTGAAGGCAGGCACTCAGTCCAAGTCGGTGCTAAGCAGGGAAAAAAGGGAAGGGCGGTAGGAAGGGGTATCTGGCCGTTTCCAACCATCAGCACAATGGAAATTTTTGAACAAAGACAGAGCAATTGCTTCAAGCAGTCTTCCTGCTAAGGGAGAAACCAGAGGCCACGGAGATGTTTTGGGGACACTTACGGGACTGCATAAGCATCAATAATGGCAAAAATTGATTGGGAGCCAGGTAAATTATGAAAAAAGGTTTCATTTTTGCTGAATTAACTGAAATTCATAAAAAACCATTGGTATTAAATGAGAAATTTTGCTAACAGAAGACATCGAAAGCATAATTTGAAGCAAATTTTGCGTCTGATAAGTTAAAATATATTAATCATAGTTGTTTTCTAAAAATATGCGTATCAAATTATTTCATTAAACTACCAGCATAATTGACAACAATAGCTCATGCGTGAATAACAGATGTAGATTAAATTTTAAAGAAACTTTGATTCGTAACAATAATTCTTTATGCTCTATAGACGTTGATTTAGTGGGGCTTGGCGCTCGAGCTCCCACTTTGATAAATTACGGGGCTAAGGGGCTGGAAAACTACAGCATAAAATCAGATGGTGTCCCCATTGGATTTAACAATATGGTATTTTTTGCTGGACTGTGCTGAATAAGAATTGGAGAGGTCACTCAAAGGGCCTATCCAGTGAAAAGTTTTTACTTTAGAATATGGTATAATCAAGTGTCCTGATCTCGAATCTGCAGTTATTTTTTTCGATTTCTTGTAACGTTTCCATGTTATAAGCGTTTTACATCAGACTTCACCGAAAAAAACGAGAAAAAACGAAAATATCAAAGTATACTTAGTGACGTCACAGAGAATAATCACGACAAGCCCCGAGAATTTGTGAATCTCGGTTAAGCGACTTGCATTTAAAGGTGGCGTCAGATTATAAGAAATTGAATCCGTCATTTCGTTCTTAAGCCGATGCTCGTGAGATAAACGAATGACCGAAAAAATGTTGCACGTCACGTTGATGTCACTGAGTACATCTCCGAGAGTTTTTCTGAGAACAAAGTCTGAACTCGAAAACAAACTTTCAACTCTTATAAAATGAAAACGGTACGATAATAATTGCAGATTCAAAATCAGGGAACTCAACTAAATCTAATTCAAAAACAAAAACTTTTCACTGGAGAGGCCCTTTCAACATTTGCACCCCGTGAGTGTTTCAATGTACTATCTTCCATATGGTGCATTTACTTACATAACGATTTGAAGTTATTGCGAAATTGAGATTAGGTCGATGGATAAGCTCGAAGCAAATGCATAAGGATTCATATATTCAATTTCTAATTTTCGTTTTTATTTCCTGAATTCAATAAATGGAAATCGAGCAATATTGAATTTGAAAAAACTGTTTTCATTCCATCCCTAAAAGAATACGACCAGCTTTAAGAAGCATGTCTCTATTCTTATGCAAATAGACCCTAGTCTCCCATATCGTGTTGATCAATACCTTGTCATCTACTTCATCCAATTCAACGTCTTCTGACAAGGGTGGATTAAATCTGAAATAACTCAGTCCAACCATTTCGCACCAACATTTCGCTCTTTCCACAACGTGGTCATCTGAATTTGTCACCTTATGAAAAAGGAATTAAATTCAAATAATTACTGGTAAAATTTTAGTGAGTTGTGTTGGAGGAAAGCAATGGTGGCCTATGCAAAGCCCCCAAAAATGAGGAAAGTGAAAGGCTGAGAGGAGAGGGAGACCAGATCAAGTTTATCGATTTTACAATTCAAAGAAGACAAGTTGGGTAATTCAGGAAAGGAAGAAGAAGGCAAGACTTTCCGTACATTGTATGTTCTTGGGATGAATGATGATTTGTAGGATGGAGGTAAAGGATTAAGAAAGGGGGTGAATGGGTTGAGCTTCTGGTGGTCCTGAAACGCCTCAGAGGAACTGGTATAATATCCCTGATCTCCTGAGAACAATGTCCGTGAAAGTATCTGCAATAGATGGAAAGATCTCCAACTAAACGACGATGGGAAAGAGGTTGGAGCGATTTGGTGAAGTTAGGATTATTGATGAGACGAATGGCTTTGGACTGGACATTTTCAAGGAGGACTTTGTCGAGAAGACAGAGAGTGGATTTTTGAGCACCACCCGACGTGGGAGCAGTACTCTAAAGAAGGAAGGATTCGGGACTTGCATATAGATAGAAGGTGAGAAGATGAGAAAAACCCGCGGGCTCTGGCGAGGAAACCGAGCTTTGGAGATGCATGTTTAGCAAGGGAATTGATGTGGGTTTACAAATAAGATAAGTAGGGAGAGAAAGACCAAGTTGTGTGAAACAAGTTGAAGTGTCCAGTTCATCACCATTCATGAGGACAGGTGGAAAGTCTTGGTTGCGTTTAGATGAAATGACAAGCCTGTATCGTCTTGCTTTGATTGAACAGAACTAGGTTGTCTTTACCCCACTTCTCAATAACTGTCAGATCATTGGAGAGAAGAGAGGCTGAGATGTTTCTATGGAGTGGGATATCGCAGGAAGCATGGTCGTGTGGGTTGAATGAAAAAGAAGAACTTAGGAAGGTATAATCATAATCATATATTATCAGCAAAGGAGTGAATGGTAGAATACGAAGATAAGGGCAGATCATTCATGAAGAGAATGAAGATTACAGGAGAGATGACCGACTCCTGGGGCACACCAGCATTGATTAAGTGCACATTAGAGAGGGAGCCGTCCAATCTGATGGCAATTGACCTATCAAAGAGGGGATTTCCAATCCATTTAATGAGAGTGTGATGGAGACCAAACATCGGTAGTGTAGCAAGACCCCTGTGCCAGACGCGATTAAAGGACATGAAAATATCGAGAGAGATCACTTTGCTCTTACCATAGGATTGTAGAGCAGAGGAACAAACATGGACGGCATAAGTGAGAAAATCACCAGTGGACCTGGCTTCTCAAAAGTAATACTGGTGGTCAGAGAGAAGGTTGTTTGCTTCAAGAAATGTAAGGAGCTGTTTAGTGACAATGGTCTCCATTGTTGTAGAGACAAATGAACTAATTGTAATGGGACAGTAGTTTGATGGGTCAGATTTGTCCCTTTTTTGAGATAAGGAAGATGTGGGCTGGTTTCCAGTACGTAGGCAATGCTTCAAGAGTAAAGGAAAACTGAAACAGCTTCTTAAGAAAAGTTCAGGAGCACAGGTTTAAGAACTATTGCTGGAATACCATGTGGGCCTTTAGGTCTTAGATGTTGAGCTGGAGAATGGTTTCATGAACTTCTCTTTTGTAGAACTTAATGGATGACAAAAATTTTTGATTTTAATTCTGTATTCTAATTCATTTTATATTAATTTCTGAAATAAACAGATATAGAAAATCTTATTTCATCTAAAACCAATCACACATCATTGAATTAATGGATGTATACTTGATGCCAATCATTATCGAATACATTCGGCATAATTTAGCTAGAAATCAGCATTGATGCAGGGAGCAACAAGTGGAGGGATCATTTTCAAAAAGCAGAACATAAAATGAGGTAAGCAACGACAATCATCCTTATCATGTTCGACAAATTCTTCTTTCTAACATTACCAGTAGATTATGACATGCTAATAGTTGTATAAAGACTTCCAATGGCTAAACTAGGGCATGCTTTAGTTCCTATATCAATATGTTTTCCTCAACTGGAAATGTCAAAAAAAAGTAATTGTCATATGTTATTAGGATGATTGTCGACGCTTGCCTCGTTTCACGGTCTAGCGTCAAACTGCGCTCTACAACTGAAATACAACCCTGCCAAATATCATGAGTAAAGTAGGTTTAGTATAAATTAATTATAAGCGAGATCTGTATTTTAATTATCTAATTTTAGGAAATGAAATGATGAAGTTGGGTGGTATAGATTGAATGGATTAATAGCGTATATTTTCAGGAAATCAAGTTTATCAAATAAATTACATTAAGTTATGCAATAGAGATAACAGCGTGCTACGTTATTGCAGATCTACACTATACGTCGAAACAGAGCAGTCGGGATGAAAAAGAAAAGGTTGCATCCAAATCAATTTAGGCCCTAAATGCATCACTCGTTATCATGAATGCCCAGCACATGTTTGCAATAGTGAAGGGAACTCGCAAGCAGGGCAGACCAAAAGCAGAATGGTAAAAGTTTGCAGAGAATAGTACTAGAATAAAGCTTGCAGAAACGATTTCCGAAATGAGAGATCGGGGGGGGGGGGAGAAGACAATCCTACGAGTCAATGACCTGAAAGGTTAACATGACATTACACTGATATCATCATGGCTCAACGTGATTTGAATTAGCATTTACAGGCGGGATTAACGACAAGAATAGTTCAAATTTTCGTATGAAGAAAAATGAGGAAAGGAAACCGTCCCAAGAAATCAAACAATTAATATCTTGAAACATAACAGTAGTTGATAAAAGCAAAGCAGGCATGGCTTCGATTGGTTCTGAAATGAGAACTGGAATGAGTGACCAAATGTCCTTATATTCAAAAATGAATGCGTTCCAACGTACCTGATCTATCAGCAATTCGCCAAAATCTCGAGCATTGTTCAAGAGCTCAGTTGTTTCCCAAATGGAAGATGGCTTGAATATGTCAATACCTTTTAAGGGAACTTGGGGTGCACGACCAGTTCCTGAGAAATTAGAGAAGGGATCGGATCGAAAGTGATGATGTGGTCATCTTTATACTTTAACATTTAATAATAACCATGATACATCATAATTATCATCATCATAATCATAGCCATCGTCAAACTCATCATCATAATCATAACCATCATCAAACTCATCATCATAATCATAACCATCATCAAACTCGCCATCATAATCATAACTATCATCATATCAGTATAACTTGTAAGAATCACCTATTTCACATTTATTTTTTACCCTCTCGGTTGATTAGCAAATCACTTTCTTACAAATAAGACTTACTTGCTTAGGACAGCCCCCCCCCCCCCCCGCCCCCCGCCATCTTTGGTAAAATAATATAGCTGAAGAAAACCCTTGATCAGAATTGCAATGCTACTCTCTATTCTTCATACCGAGAGAAATGACCACTCCAAGGTCATTATTGGTTCCCTTTACAGTGACGTCAGATGCCATCGCAATGTCCTTTGGCGTTGCCGTCTGCGTGGCCTCTTTTCTTTCCTTTATTTCATTGTGCTTTTTGTAATTATGAATTTCTGTGAGGACGTCCAATGTTGGGTTGTTTGCAATGATCCCGCCATCCAAGTAACCATCCATTGAACGGAAATACGAAGGAGCAGCGCCTGAGCAGCGTGCAGCACGCCACAATTCAAGTTCTACAAAAGCAAAGAAACCTTTGATCAGTCGTTGAAAGCTTGGAATGATCATCAGCAGATCGTCTCCATGGATGGCAGCCATAGATTGAATGCGATTTTAATAAATTGATTGATCGATTGATTGATTCATCCATATATTGATTCACCTATCTAATGACTGATTAATCGATCAATTTATCAATCGATTGACTGATGGCTTTATCTATATCCCTGATTGACTGATCTACTGATCAATTAACTGGTCGATTGGTTGGCTAATTAAACTATCACTTGAGTTATACATTCACTGATTGAATGATCAAATTATTGAATGATTGACAGACTGAATAGCTGATTGATTGATTGGCAGGATCGTTGGATGCTCAAGTTTGTATCAAACAAGCCATCAAAATGCGTGAACTTTGAAGTGCAGAAGAAAAATTGACTATCTTCTGCATGATGGAATGAACATTCATGAGCTATGAAAATGAGGCTGGAATGAAACAAAATTAAAACTATTGCATAGAAACAATATTGCTAAACAAACGTGAGATCAACCTTCAGGTTTTCTTGGTCGCTTGAATCTTGTATCTCTCGACCAAAAATGTTCGTCGTAAGGTGCATCGTAATTACGAAACAAATGGAGTGCGGCTGGTTTACGATTTGCTATTATGGCGGGAATTATCACTCTGATGAAAAGAAAGATCACAATAAATCAATGAATTAATGAATCAATTTATAAATGAATGAATAAATGAACTAATAACGAAATCAATGAACCATTCAATCAATCAATCAATCAATAACTGAATTGAAAATTGAATAAACTAAAGAATTAAAGAATTAATGTAGCTGACTTGGGAACCTGCATTGACAATGACGGAAAACAGGGGAAAATATTTTGATGAAAAAGAACTGGTTAAATTGAATAAAATGACTGGAATTATCATTTACCGGGGGTGGGTGAATGAATCCATCATTGCTTCTTTTCCGAATTCATTGATAAGGAAATTTTCCAACGGTTCTGAGGCAAACGGTCTACCTCCTTGGAAAACCATTTCCTTTAATCGGAAATAGGCCCGTTGAGTATGTTGGATAGTTTTGCCTGTCGCGAAAAAATTCAATCACTTTGACATGTGACTATTGAAAACCATTCTATCAACAAATCAGATGACAGTATTTTGACACAGCCTTGCTGTCCAGCAAATAAAATACACGAATGCCAGTGCATAAACAGTAACTACGTCGTCGTCGTGCAAGACATACGTAGATAACACGTGCTCGAGTATTTTGGGAGATGAATATCAGTGTTTGATCGTTATCTTATGGATGAATCATAGTTTGCATGCAGGGTCCTTACGTTGAATGTGCAGAACAAAAATATGAAATGATGTTGCTGAACTACCTGTGGCCAAAGCTAGTGCCAAAAAGGAACCAGTACTTGTCCCTGATACCCAATCAAACAATTCCGAGATAGGTTGCCCTGTGACTTCTTCCAACGCAAATAATAACTCAGTCAGTACCAGGCCCTTTATTCCTCCACCATCCATGCACAAAACAGCCTCTTTTCCAGTCTTGTTTTTAAGAAACGAGGCACCGATAGAGTCTTTCTTTTGAATAGATTTTTTTACTTTCAGTTTCACACCAACGTAGGCAGCCTTTGCTTGACCCAAAAACCCATGTCTTGTGACTTCTTCAGTCGCAGGTCCTGTCGAAAAGACGATATTGATCAGGACTGACCAGAGAATGAAACAATCCAATGAGTTGGCAAAATTCAATCGGCTATTTGAGCAGTGTATAGATGTAGAGATAGGTCAGTGGACAACATGCTTGCTCTCCTCCAATCATATCGTCAGTGTTTCGACTCCCGTCTCACGCAAGATAAATTTTAAAAAAAATTGAAAACTTCATTTTGATAGATAAATATACATATATACACAATATACATAGCTTATACATTTTGATATACAAACTAAACATACCAATACAGATCTTTCTAACAATAGGTAATCGGCTGGCCTACTTACAGGTATATCTAGCGAAAAAGAAAAAAGAATAAAATCATCTTTATACAGGTTTTAACTTGTTGAGCAAATGCTCTTATCAACAAAGCACCTGTCTTAAGTATACAAAAGTTGCAAAAAAAAACTAAAAGTTAAACCTTAAAATTTTTGCAGAGAGTCTTGAATCTTAAGATGGACGTTTCAGATTTCATTTCGTCGGTCAAATTATTGAATAACATAGCTTCTTGATAGGAAAAGGTATTCCTTCCTGTTTCCTATCTAACCTTATGCAAGAGGATGTTCTTTGTTTTGCAAGAGTACAACGGCTGTGGTTGAATCTCATAACTTCATAGCACAACTCCCCCTTACAGTAAGGATAACTGCCAGGTGAGGTCACAGCAATGGAAATTAACCAGGAAATTACTCGATAAGCGCAGCCCCTCAATTATTTAAATTCAGCTTCAAATAATAGGGAGAAAGCATAAAAAATGAATAAAACTTTTTGAACCATTCAAAAATTTTCATTCTGCTTGTTAACATACATAAGAATGTGCTCTTTCTACTGAAAACTTTTGATTTAGCAGGAAGCGAAAGATAACATTGCAACTGACCTCTGTCAATACTTGAAAACATCTTTAATGCACTTTTGATTTCGTTCATGATTGAAGGCTCTTGTTTTTGCTCAGCAAGTTCATAAGCAGTTAGTCCTTGGTTGTCCTTTAGATTTTGATCAACACCAAACAACAGCAACGCTTTCACTACGTCAAGATCTTCTCGCTTGAAAGAAAATCCACATAATTTCAACTCAAAATGCAAAAAAATGAACTGTGCTGTAAACCTACTAAACCTACTAGCATCTAAAGGTAGATATAACGATAACGAGACGGTATGATTTAATTGTCCTTTCTTTCGATGTAACCACACCTCCTGATATATAGGCCTAGCATTACAAAAGGCTAGTGACTCTCTTTACTCTAAGTGAAAGTTAAGCCATGAGTCTCCTTCAAACAATGAACCATTGTGTTGCTAACCAAGCACTGTCACCATTCAGCCATCATAACCTTTCATTTATATCTATATTCATTCTTGCTTTGAAACTTTAATAAATCACTTCAGGATAATTGCCTAGACTACTATTCACCTCAACTGCTAAATGCAACGAATTCCTCCCATCTTTGTTCACCGTTTTGATATCAGCGCCGTTTGCGATCAATGCAACAATGCAACTCAGTCGCCTTTTCCGTGCCATCACTAACAATGGCGTTTCATCATTGCTGTTCTTGCCATTCAGTTCAGCGCCATTTTGTAAAAGCAGCTCAACTGACTTGAAAAGGAACAATAAATAAACTTCAAAATAAAAAAAATTGAAAAGGAAGAAAATGTAGCATGGTCTAGCATTTGAAAACGGACGGAGGAAGGTTTTTCCTCCCCTATACCGACGTCATTTAGACCCTCGCGTTTTTCCGAATTTGTCACTATTGTCTCTAGCGAAAATGCTTTTCAGTATGAAAGATATTTTTAACAGCCATGAAATAAATCCTTATTGGGCTTCATGAATGGTGGCCTTCTCGCTGTTGAACCCTTTGAGTAACGGCGTCAAGCAGGAAACCTAATTCCTTCACCTCTCTCTTACCATGCTATATATGTTCAACATATTGAGAGAGACCGAATATTACGTCCCTACCGTTTCAATTCCACCACGAAAACGGAGGCATTTCGGTAGTAGAGAAACTCACAAAAGGTGCTATGAAAGAAAGATTTTTCATAATCGAATACGAATGAAATGAGGACTGACAGTCAATTATTTCCATTATTCTGACGAGTGACGGATTCCTTAAAAGCTTTTGCTTCTGAACAGTATTTGGCTTTGTCATTGAAATGAATATTCAGTGATACCTTTGAAGTCTTTGCCCAATGCAAAGGTGCAGAATCGTACTTAAGATCTTTATCGTTGATGCAATCTTTACGATGCTTAATGAGGATAGTAACGCAGCCAAAACTGTTGTGTTTCAACGCGAGATGTATGGCGTACATGTGGCCACAAAGCAGTCTGTCATCAGCGCCTTTCTCAATCAACAGACTCAGCACTTTGTCTTGGGATAAGCGGATGGCAACATGAATTGGGGATTCACTGTATTTGTTTAGCGTGTCCATACTCTCTTTAAATTGGTCCCCTTGACAAGAGAGATACAGAATGGAAAATAGGAGGGAAGGAAGGAAGGAGCACACGATGAAAACAAATTTAAAGACAACACCTGGCTATCACCAGAGAAATACGTAGATAAACCCTAACGGAAAATCAACAAGGCAAGACATCATTTAAAAAACGACATTAAATTGATTGATGTAGCAAATAAGAACGACATTGTTCAGTGATTTAATGCGAGAGAATCTACTTAATGAATGCACTAGCATTCATATTTCACAGAAAGAGCGGAAACATAATTTTATCGAAGTGGATATTTCTTGATCCGACACGCATCAGATGACATTTCTTGATCCGACACTCATCAGGGGATGAAACGTGACGGAAATACCAACAAAAGGCACTTATGTTTTATGACGATCGCTGAGAATTCCCTTGAGGGGCAAAATTTGAAGTGCTGTCTGCTGTCCTTGGTCTTTGCTATGCTCGGGATTGAGTATGCTATGCAATTCAATGAGACATTGCAATAAAGTTTGACAAAATCAACAAATCAACATTGGGCAGCAGAATGAGATTATGAAGATCCAAAAAAACAGTTATAATATAATCACATCGAATTTCAGAAATCAAATCAAAAGTAAAAATCTAACATACCGATGCTTGTTGCAAAGGAAGATGCTGCTTCTATCAAATCCGGACGGCTCTCTATCAAATAATGCAAAGGAGTATTGCCAAGGAAATCTTTTGAGAATCTGGGACCAAGCTCCATCAATTTTTTTATCGTTTTGCTTTTACCATCCTTTATGATTAAATAAAAATGCTACAAATTAATTATGTGAAATTTAATAACATAATTTTTCTTATGGGACTAAATTTCAATAGGTTGACTGGATTCCAAGACAAATTTGCTTGCTTTTACTAAGATTCTTGATAGAAAATACTTATTAGAAAGCATTTGAAAACTAAAAAATACATGGCAAAGTTCTAGAATCTAGAAAGCAAGAAAACACATGAATAGCATCATATCTTAAGGGTCCTTTAGCATTTTCCTGTAAGTTACTCCAAACAATTTCTTTTTTTTTTAGTGGGTTATGTTGAGAAAAGGGCATGGTGGCCTATACAAAGCCCCAAAAAAGGAAGAAAGAAGAAAGCGAGCAGCTAAGAGGATAGAGAGATAAGATCCAGTCTATTGATCTTAGAATGGATCCCAAAGGCCACTAAAAAGTTAAGAGTTGCAGGCAAAAACTAGGAAGGGACCACAAAAGAGCTCAGAAAAAACCACCATTAGATTTGAAAAGAGAACTGTCCTACTCTTCAGAGAGGCAAGAAGATGCAAAAGAATTCCAGAGCATTAAACAATGTGGGATGAAACTATCATCATGTAAAGCCTTCTTAAAATGCTTCTCTTGGTATGGCCTAACGATACTTCAAAATCTATCAGCAACTAGAAATTGCTTCATCAGCCATCATGTCCCATGTTATGGATATTGGAAAAACTATCAAGACATATCATAAACAAAAAGATGGAATGATGAAAGAAGTGGGCTAGAACTGAATACCTTGCAGGCAACATGCAATGGAGTTATCTCTTCATCCTTGAGGCAACCTTCCATTTCCTTCATGAAATCATCATTTTCGAAGCACTCGACAATCTCCAGTTCAGCAGCAACATGAGCTGCAGTCCATTTTTTGTTATTTTTGAATTGAATTAGAATATTCTGCAGTGCCTCAGCATTATATATGCATTTGATGTATTTTGCAAATGGTCCAATGTGACTAGCAAGTTGTCTGAAAAAGGCAATTCTTTCTCCATTAAACCTTATCAAGTTTTACCATGAGGAAAGAAGTGGAATAGGAGATTTAGGGAGTTGATTTGAAGAGGAAAGATAGCAAAAAGGAGTGAGAGCAATTATCATGGGGTGTGAGGTGAATCCAGCCACCCTTGTTTACAGAGTCAACCCTGACTCAAAACTGGATAACTTATCTTACAACTATCAGTGAGAAAGGTTTTAATTCAACATTTGATTTGAAGTAGCAGCAAGGCACGAAAATATAACTTCAAAAATCGCTGGCAATAGCAGCTGCATCATTTCAGTCATATTAGTCTGGTTGACCACGCCCATCGACGGACAACTTTCAAATTTCAACAGGGTAATGCAAGAATGATCAATTTTAGAGACTGCTACCTTACCGATCGCGAGTTTCTTTAAATAAACCAGTTTTCCTTGCAGTTGTGGAGCACTAGACGTATCATCTTAATAACCAAACCTCGCGCTAACCCGACAAACGTTGATCAGTTGTAGCCTTTCTTGCTTATAGCATCAAAACGCCTAAATAAATTTCAATTTGCTTTCAAAAACATCTAATTTCTAGATGAATTCTTAGTTTACATAAACCAGACCACTGTTTTTAAACACAATCAAATATGACCACAATTAAGGCCTTTCTTTTTGCCTCCGTGGACAGGTGGGTGGCATCTCTTTCCTTTACTGGGTCCAATTGCTAGCACTTTTGTCACATTTAAAGGTATCTAATGAGATACAACCAATTTCATAATACCTGAAATTTTCCTTGGCTTCAGAACTATCCTGTATTTCTAACAGACGGAAACTTTTGGCTGAAAAAATGGGATTGTACAAGACAATTTCAAAGCAGCCGCCAGTGTTGTTTTCAAACAAGAATAAGATATAGTTCCCCTCCTGCGATTTCATCGACTTATCAAAAGCCTTTGAAAAGTCATATCTAACTGGATTCTCTTCTGTCACGTTGCTAGAACTTGATCCAATACCCATGACTGGACTCGTTCTCTCAGGAGCCTCCTCACTGACAAAAATATCGCGGGAAGCTCTTTTGAAATAGCCTCTAGTTGATTTGCATAGGCGCGGTGGTTGTCACAGACGCCAATATCATTGCTAGTTTTCAACAACCGCTGTGTTTACGTGAAGAGTGGTCCTTTTAGGACAGCAAATGCTTGACTATATCTTCAAATAACTAAAAATTCCAAGAAAATTTCTCCTTCTGAGGAGTGATAGAATTGCAAGTGAAATAAGGGACAAGAATACAACAGTATTTGTGAATCAAGTAGTCCTGTGAAAGCTACTTGTATCATGACATCAACCAGGGCAGAGTCCATTTCACTTGAAAGAGCGTGCAGACTGAAATTAAAGCTAATGAAATTTGGCCAAAGCTTCCCCACGAATTTATAAGCTATTTGTAATAATAATTATAGGGAATAATCTTATACAGTAGATTGTGATATCAAAGAGAAAAATCGGTGTCGATATAATTGCATGAGTAGAATGGTTGATGAGCAGAACAGAGAAGAGAAACTGCAATTTGATAGAGAAGAATGAAGCAAGTGAGACAAACAATTAAGAGAGAATCGTTCATTTAGAAACCATGTGCTGAGAACAGTGTGTGGAAGGGAATCCATTCAACCTTGACATGATTACAATCAAAAAACTTTTAAGCATGTTTTTCATCTCATAACTTTTGAAATATGTTAGAAACAGGGAAAGATATCGAGCACTAAAGCCTCTAACATCATACTAAGCGTAATTTGAGCCTGCTGGTAATTTCTTGCGATCTAAATGTCCTTTTCTTCACCAAAGAGCAGAGCAGCTGTACTCCGGTCAACACAATCAGTTTTTCATCTGTCAGAAGATTTACTGCTTAACCAACCGTAATTAATCTAAGTTTGGGTCCAGCTCTAATCTGCCTTATTATGCAGTATTATTTTGTTGTGTGTTTTGCATGTCAAGCATACCTTCCTAATTCTGTTAGAAATATCTCATAAGAGTCCACATTCAAAGGTCAGATGCAATAGGTGGCTGCAACAGCCCAGCCATCAACATGTTCAAGTTTAGATACTTGCAGCATCTATTTTTGGCAGCTCTCGTGTGCTCAACATTAGCTTACTATGAAGAAAAAGTAGACGGAGAATATGTGCTTGGGGCCATGTTTCCAGTTCACAAGGCTGAGAAGAACTCTTCAAGCAACGCAACATGTGGTGAGTTAAACTGGGGAGGTGTAGCTGCAGCGGAAGCCTTCCGCTTGGCTGTGGACACCATCAACAAGAGGTCTCCTCTCGCAAGTGGAATCTTCCCTCGAATTTTTGGTTACGACCTTAAGGATACCTGTAGCTCATCGCAAGGAGCAATGGATATTGCTTACAACTTTAACCTTCGGTTTCGACAGTATCGGAAACGCAAGTTAGGGTCGAAACCTGTATCGGTCGTAATCGCAAGTTTCGATAAATCTGAGAGGGCAGCTTTGCAGCTTCTAACAATAGAGAGACTTCCTCAACTTAGTTACACCTCTGATAACATCAAACTTTCCCCAAATGTTGAACTGAAAAAGGGTGACATGCTTTTGTCTGCTTACCCTGGCGATTCCTTCAAAGTTATAGCAGTGATAGATGCCATGAAGAAATTGAAAATCGAGTATTTTACAGCTGTCGTTTCAGATGATGCCAATGGAAAGGATGGAGCAGTAGTCATCCAAAAAGCATTTACAGAAAACCCAGAATTTTGTTCATCAAAGATTTACGTTGTCACGTCTAAGCCTTCTGCAACGAGTATTGTGTCGGAAATTGGAAAAAATCCATTGGCAACAGCAGTTCTACTTCATTTAGATAAGGAAAAAAGCTTCTGGGTGTTTGCAGAAGCAAAAAGACAAAATCTGACGAAGTTGATCTGGTTTAGCACGCGTTTATGGAATGCAATGGATCTGCAACCTTATCTTCGTGAAGTAGAAGGCTTGGTTAGTGTAGGAAACAAACAGCAAGACCCAACAGGATTCAAGCTTCATATCGACCGACTTAGATTACCGTATAACGGAAATGATTTCTTGAAATACGTATTTATCAAGCTAGGAGGCCGTCAAGACTGTTTGAAAGCCAATGCAAGTTTATCAAATGAACTCAAGAAACAATGTGAGGAAAAACATCAAAGAATCAAGACAGAGCTATCAAGCTACAGCGCAAAAATATCGTATTTGATCGATGCAGTGTTTATATTTGAAGAAGGACTCAGCAAAATGCTGGATGAGGGTGGTGGCATTTCCTTACTTGACGCCATGAAGGCGGTTGAGTTTACGTCGTCTTTGACTCAGAATATCATCCAATTCAATACAAATGGAGTTCTGCTTGATGTAGTTAACATAGTGTACAACATGCAAGTGAATGCAGTGACGTCAGCAGGAGAAATGATCAGAGCCGGTCGATACAATAACAAAGTCGACCCAAAACTATATTTGAACAATGGGGTGTTGAAGTGGAAGAACGGGTCCAAAGCCATCTCCATTTCAAAATGCAGTCCAGATTGTGGTAAGGGCTGGCAACGCATCTTACCCCAGTCCGGTCCTAAATGTTGTTGGAGTTGTACTAGATGTCCAAATCAATCAGCAAGCGTTGATATAAATTCCGCAACATGTCGGAAATGCGACGCAATGTCAGTTGCAAATCCTCCGCAAACATCTTGCGTTAAATTCAAAACAACCTCGTTCAGATGGTTTGATCCAGTTGGCGAATTCATGATTTTTCTCATCACTGCTGGCCTTTGCGCAACTTTCTTCACGTTGGGGATCTTCAGTCAGAATCGTGATTGTTCTGTAGTGAAATCAGCTGATTACAAAATGATGACTTTCGTGTTATTTGGTCTCGCTTTGTGCTTTTTTACCCCCGTCCCGTTGTTGCTTGAGCCTTCTTCTGCAACGTGCATTTCATACGTCATCATGTTCAATTTCGGACTCACAATTCCCTTGGCAGTTCTTTTCATCAAATCTGCAGCTGTAAGGCATCGCTTTTTTGATGAAAATTTGGAACTAGTGAATGGATCTCTGGGTTCCATGCCTCATTTGGTAATTGTTGGCATCATAATTGCCATCCAAGCAGTAATACTTGCAATTGGCATCAACTTTACTGCTACCTCTGTCGTATATTACCCAACTGAGCAGTGGGATTTAAAATATGCCGAATGCTCATACGTAAAGAATGCAGTATTCTGGGCTGCCTTTGGTTACAATGTCGTTGTGAGTATTGTGATGAATATTGCGTCATGCAATTCCGTCAAAATGAAGGAGGACTTCAAAGAGCAGAAGTGGATATGCATTACAACATGCACCTTCTACCTCGTCTCCTATCTCTTTGTCACATGCATTTACAGTGTGTATGGCGCGAATGTAGTCGAGGCTGCGAGTGTCATCATCATTCTATTTGGCTTTGTCTTCATCTTCGCGTATTTTGTTCCAAAGCTTCGTCTTATTCTCTTCCATCAAAAGCCAAAACCGGAATTCGGGCCTGATGGACAACCATTGATATCAAAAGAAGAGCCCTCCCAAAAAGCACTCACACCGCACATGTCAGGGGTGGAAGGGCTGAAAAAACACGAGAAGCACAAGATCCTTGGCATGAAGGTAAAAGAGGGGCCGTCAACAGCATGATGATCTCACGGAGGTAAGTTCAGAATGAATGAGGATTTTGTCATGCTGATGTGCAAAATCATATGTGTTAGCTACATACGAAGTCAAAGAGCATTTATACAAATGACCAACTAATCAATCATTCATGAAATGAATCAATCAGCAAATTAAAAATTTATTCAATCATTTTGCCAATCTACTATTTCTACACCCTTCTCCCAACAAATGAAGCAGTGGATCTATGTATTCATTATGTTTGGCGTCAATTGCTGCTGATGTCGTCCTGCCAGTAGCCTTATTTAGTCACATTTTATGGCATGCATAGTATAAGCTTGTCCTACTCTATTCTGATATCGTTACAGGTAATCGGTTGATCCTTCTATTTGCTAACAATTTGAGCAGTGTAGCGGCCAATTGTCCATGTAATACTTGAGTCAATCTATTGCCGAACTGCGTATTCAAATTTCGTTGCTAAATAATTGTATTTGCACTGCCATCGCAATTGCTTATAGATCATTGCAATTACTGATGACGATGCAAAATCAGCTTCCTTACTGTCCTTTGATTATTGATGAATCTCCTTCAAACTCGATCCATGTTCGAGCTCAGTTTGTGGTGCAATAAAAGCTGCGTTGCAATTTTTCAATTTCCATGTGAATCCAAGTCTTCTCTCGTAGTTTAATCAATATCACTTTCCTCTTTAGTCTTTCAGGAAAGCAGAGGGATGGAAACATGTAGAATGGTATTCGAGATCTGAAATGAAAGCATGACACCAAAAGAATTCTATGAAATAAGATCAGCAAAAAACTTGATGGATTTTTATCATAATTATCATTACTATCAATCATTTTTATTTACTTTCCTCCTTTCATGCATGGTCTATCTATTTGCATTATTTGCCTGTCAGTGACTATCATCATGTACAGAGATCACCATGCCTATCATACCTGGAAGTGTGGCCGAGTGCTTAAGGCGCAGTGTTTCGCAGCTTATGGGTCCACCCAGGTGGGTTCGAATCCTCTTGGTTGGAACCACTAACTAACCACAAGCCAACAGCCAACTCAGCTGCCCATCCTTCGGAGGCCGGTAAATGAGTACTCAATGGAAACTCTGAGGCTACAAGCAGTAATGTCGCAGCCCCACATCAACTGGATAATTGTCCATACACTAAGTCTGCGTTGACAAATAAAGAGATACCAACAAAGGGCAGCATATACCCTATTAATTCTATCCTTACGTTATTCATAAAAAATAATCTATTTGATTTTCCTACCTTTAATCCTATTTTCATTTTGGTTTCCATATTTTTTGTCAATACTGTGTCCATGAATTCTCTTGATTTTGACATACTTTCTATAATGATTGCCAATAGATTAATAATCACAGTTCCTTCCTCGCCGTGTTTGTTGAATAGGGTGGCGCCCATCTTCACTTCTTCAGCCCTTTGGCCACACAGCTGGGTAAGAACAGTGAGCATCACAGTTAGTGTCTGACCACCTTGTAACACTGTGTGCTGATTTCCAAAGAAAATTCCCAAAGCGGTGAATGCTGAGCAGGGAAGTAGAACGTGCTTTTCTGGAAGTCTTTGGTGTGAAGCGATCCGAGCATCGTGCCCAACCTTCCGTGTGTAAAGCAAGCATACCAACACAGGGACACAGAGCAACTAATACACGCTGAATGAAAATGATATTTTTATTACAAGAAACTTAAAAACGGCATTATCTGACTGAAATTAAAAAGGAATAAGCTATCAACAAACCATCCAAGCATTTCTTGTCAAGTCAGCATTTCTATATTTCCTCAGAAAGCCTGACGAAGAATCAGGAATGGCGAAGATCAAAATAAAAGCACTCGTCACCGTGGTTCTCAAATCAGTCGTGGACAGAAAAATGACAGTTTATTAAATCCTTAAAAGATCTTTCCACATATAATGAAGAGAATTCCTTTAAACTGCCCTGAAAAGTTTAAACATGAGAAGAATCACCGTGCTGCGCAATTGCTCTGTAGCAATAGCTTGTATTTTCACCTTGCTGTTTATCTTAACAACAGAAGCAAGAAACGAAAAAATGATTTTATATTTGTCCCTAATGAATAGATAAGAAAATATCACAGCTTGGCACCAAAGGGGAGCGTTCTTGCCCCACCTTGCTCAGCTTTCGTCAGCAGGCCTGTCCCCCTATCAGAAGGAAATAATCTTAAATGCTGTAAAATTTGAAAGTTCGATTTTACTACATCAATCTACCCAGTTAACTCGTTTAGAAGCCAAAAGCCCTTTTCGAAAGTTGAATGGAGAATGATCCTTCGTAATCTGTAAGGATTTAGCTACTCTGACAATAAAAGTTGCTTTGAATAAAGATTAAAAAAAACATATGGCTACTTCAATGGAAACATCATAATTCGCATGAGGTTGCCCATTGGAAGTAACAAATGTTGGCATTCTCCATGCTAGTCAGAGGTGGAAATTATCCAGTTAACGTGCTGGTTGTTATGCATTTTCATGCCGAGAAAAGGGACAGGTCGAGAACCCACTTCATTTCAAAGCGGCATTGTCTCTCTCATTGTCCTGTAATAAGCATTAGGAAACTAATCTTCGCTTTCGATAAAAGATCCCGATTTAGGAGAGTGAAATATTTGCTATTAAGGACGGGTTTTTGTATTGGAGAGCATTTGGTCGGAACGACAACCGCTAAACGTAAGTTGGCCTCAATTATTACTCGATCTGTTGCCAGCAAACTAGCACAGAAAATTCCGTATCAATTTTAATGGTAAGTTAAGCCTATTTCAATTTTTCATCAAACGCTTATCAAGCTGGTGCTTGCCCAGACTTAATGATGAAAACTTTCATTCGATCTTGTTCTGGTATTTCCTGTGAAAATTATGCATCATGGCTGCATTGCACGACAAGGGGTTAGCGTTGTGTCATGAAGGAGCAAGCTAATACCTACCAATGATTAGAAACTTACTCAACTCGGCCATTTATTAGTTGCTATGTTTCAAATTTACCACATCTGTAAAAGAATCATGATTTCTTATGATGATCAGTCCCAAGAAACATTTTCCTACCTGAAGTTTTGCCATTTAGTCGAAACAATGAATGGGTGCAGATGGCTGATGCCAATTCAAGTGAAATGGAAGGGATGGCTTTTTCCAATTTTACATGTGAATACCTCGATGAGATTGATTCGCCCAAACTCTCTGCCTTTTCGTTTCCGTTTTGTCCAGAATCAAAGAAAGCCTTTTGAGGAAATTGTTCATTCTCTTTCAATTTAACTATACGCTCTTTGCATGACATGCCGCAATTGTAAATCTTTGCGAATTGTCAGCAGCCTTAAAACATTCTTCCTTTCCTAGGACCAAACCATTAGATTCAGCTAGATGAAATCGTAAATGAGTTGTTTGCATCGGAAAACAGCTCTTTGATTTGACCAAAGATGCATCAACTATAAACATTCTAAGAGATTACATAAAGTTTTTCTTAAAAAGCAACATATGGCAAGTTTAGGAGAAGAATGATTTGATCTTTAGGATATCGATAAAAATAATGATAATAATAATAATAAGGGGCTTCTTTGTCTTGAAGGAAATCTAGTAAGACTGGAATCGCGTGGAGAGACGATGACCACAATGCCTTTTGGGATTGTTACACTTCTTCTTCTGAGTGTAGTTGGAATCGAGGCTGAGAGAAAGGATGGCGATCTTTTAATTGGAGCAGTGATCCCAATCAGAAGGACAGAGAATGGAAGCTGCGGAGGACTGAACTACGAAGGAATAGCTGTAAGTGAAGCTATTCGATTCGCCATTGAAGAAATCAACAAAGATAACAAATTGCTAGGTGAACTCACGATCGATCGTAAACTTGGCTACGACATCCAGGATACATGCGGAAGTATAGAGGTTGAGAAAGACATCGCTTATCTTTTCAATGGAGATCGGCGTAACTACAAATCGAAAAGCCCAGGCGGGAGAAAACCAGTATCTGCTGTCATTGGAGAATTCAAAAAAGCTTCTGTTG
Source organism: Pseudorhiza aurosa (assembly GCA_964026355.1). Lineage (NCBI taxonomy): Eukaryota > Metazoa > Cnidaria > Scyphozoa > Rhizostomeae > Lychnorhizidae > Pseudorhiza > Pseudorhiza aurosa. Next base: position 10,740,473 of record OZ032119.1, read on the forward strand.
AATCAATGAAACTGTTGAATTTTGAGAGTATTGCTCAGGTCAGTTATGCACCACAGAATGCGCGATTAATGCCAGATGGGATGGAAGCTGAAGACTTGATTGGTTTGTTGTCAGTTCATCCTGAAGATGTGACAAAAATGAAAGCAGTTGCCGCGACATTGAACAAATTGAAAATCGAATACACAACACTGATTTCAAGTGATGACGTAAGAGGGAAAGATGGCGAGAAGCTACTAAAAGATCGCCTTGATAGCTTGAACATGTGCCTGTCGGATAAAAATTTGGCAAAGAGCGAGGACGATGTCAAAGATCTGGTGAGAAAGCTTAAACGCAAATCAGAAGCTAAAATGGTCGTACTTCATTGTGATGAAGAAGATGCATTTACCGCAATGGTTGAAGCAGCGCGTCTAAACATGACAGATATTGTATGGATGAGTACTGTCTCCATGAAAGACAGAAGAGACAAACTCAGTCCCATTGCTGAACAAGCCAATGGTTTGATTTACATAGAGTTACATGACCCGATCTCACAGGGATTCAAAAGTTTTGTGGAAAACAAAGGTGGCAACTTTTACAATGAAAGCGAATGGATAAAAAAGGCGATGATCGAAGAAGGAGGGATGGAAAAGTGTTTGGCAAAAGGCGAGGCTCTTACAAAAACTGAACAGGAAAAGTGTGATGTGGCAATGGATAAAGTCGTGAAGAATGTGATGAATCAAAGCACTCAGGCGGCTTATGCCATTGATGCAGTATACGCAATTGCAAGTGGACTACAAGCTATGCTGGTAAAAACGACTCCTTCTTCATTGTTTGATAGCATCAGCGAACTCGATTTCCAATCGCCTCTCACTCAAAGTAAAATTCACTTCAACTCAGATGGACAAGCAATCGCTCAGTCATTCAGCCTTCGCAACATTGAGGCGAATTCAACATACAAAGACAAGGAAGTTGGAACATGGAAACGAGATAATGAGCCTAGCCTCGATCTCAGTATGGAGAAATTGCGCTTCAAAAAAGGAGAAAAAATGGCCCCAGTTTCAAAATGCAGCAAGGATTGTGTTCCAAGCAAAGAGATTGTATACCCTGAACGTGGACCAAAGTGTTGTTGGGCGTGCGAAAAATGTCCCAATGCAACTATTTCAAATGAAACTAACTCAAAATGTTTCAAATGTAACGATCATCAAACTGCCAATCGCCAACAAACCGCCTGCTACGATTTCAAAAAGCTTCACCTGAAGGCTAAAAATCCTGTCTCTGAATTCACTTTTTTTCTGTTGACAATTTGTCTACTTTTCACTCTTTTTACCATGTTCATTTTTAATCAAAACAAAGACTGCGAAGTGATGCAGATGGCTGACAATGCCACAATGCAAGCCCTTTTGTTAGGCATCATCATAGTCCTCACTTCTTCTGTTGTTCTTATGTTCATGCCCACTTTCTCAGTCTGCATAACTTATGCCGCCATGTTTAATGTCGGCCTCACTATCATTATCTCTTCATTGCTGACGAAAACATGGCTGTTTCGTTGCCTCTTCTACGGATCAAATGAGACTTCAACAGCTTGTGGATCTAGACCTGGTCTGCTTTTTGGATTTTTCTTAGTCCTCATCCAAGGAGCCATAATTGGAGGGGGGGTGTACCTTGAAAATTGGACTGTATTGTATGAAGAAACTGAGCAATGGAATGTGAGATATGTCGAATGTTCCAGCTTTCGTGGCATCATCTTCTGGGTATCATACGGCTTTAATATCCTTCTCAGTGTTCTGCTCAATTTCTTTAACTGTGGTGCTCCAAATGTCGAGGCTAGGTTTGGTGAATACAATTGGCTCTGTGTCACGGCCTGTTCATACTACGCCATTTCTTTCACCTACATTGCGTCACTTTGGGCTTTCCCATTGTTACAGAAGATTGAGGCGGCCACAGTTTTGACCGTTTTGCATTGCGTGGTATTCCTTTTGGCATACTGTTACCCCAAGCTCCACATGGTTCTCTTCATGAACAGTGAGCAGATGAAAGAGGTTGCCAAGTCTGAGCGGGCCAATCTCATCTATCGCCACGATGATGATGATGACGAAACGGCCCATTCCCCGACTTCTGGAATCGATGTCTTTAAGAATCGAATCGTACAACTGAACATGGAAACGGATGAAGACAAACATGACAGTAAATGAGGTATACACTAAAGAAACATTATAATGCGCATGGACTTTATAACTGGTATATTGCATGGCATACTTGATTCAAGGATTAGCAGAAACTAAGGTATTGCTTAGGGGATATCCTAGGAAAACGGATTTGATAAGGTGGTTATTAGTTGTCTTTCTTACTGAGAGTTTTTTTCTATTAGGAATCGGGCAGGTTTTGAACCCAACGCCATGGATCTTAAATTGCGACACTTATTCCCTACTTACTTTACTTTTCTTATATACTACTTTACTTTTAGCAATTTTTTGAGTAGCACATTTAGAATCACACACTAACGATTCTATGAAAACAATTCTCACTGCTTTCAGAAATACATTTGCAAATAAAAATCATGGCTTTTGGGAAATCAAACAATCAATCAAAGAATAATTTTAGCAGTCATTTTGTTGTATGGTCAAAATTATTGATGTGCGAATACTTGCTGCATTATTAAGAGATTCAATTCTTTTGCAGCAAATGGAAACAGCTCGAAGTGTACTGTAAAGAAACGTCCTGGGCCCTTTCTGCATTTGTGTGTTTAGAGTGAAGACAAACTATGTTTGGCTAAAATCGATTCAATCATATGAACATGGAAGAAATTGAACGAGTACATCTTAATCGTAGAAATTCACATGGAGAACATAGCGTGTTGTTATTATAATTAATAATAAGTGACAGACCATTTTAGATACTTACTTTTTTTCTCAAATTGCTAGTCAAGAGTAGCTTTCTAAAAATTTGCTAAAGATTTTATTGAAAAAATAAATTTCAACGCAACTGACTGAAATTGTTGAAATTCTTGCTTCAGATAAATCAATTCATGAATCAACGCATTCAATTTTTGGTCATTATGATGAAACAGCTGAACTCTATTCCTCTTTAAAATTTGCTGCTAGTTTCGAATATTGCATGACAGAGCAATATTTAAAAATCTAGGAACAGCCTATCAATACACCCAGATTGCTTCACAGTGAATTCTCGTATGTTTCGGTGAGTTCCCTCTGTCAGCAATATCAACAGCTAGCAATCCAACAATATGAATAAGTAACCGCCCTGAGTCATTCTGCAAATCCACTAAAAGTGGTGTGAAGTCGGCATAACGTAAATGGTTTGAAAATTACGAAGGCGAGATTATTTTGAAAATTTGCGCAATTCAGACTGAAAAGTTGCATGATCAACAGTGCGTGTTTCCACTTTTGCATATTTTCATTAATCATATTAAGAAAAACGTGACCATCTGACCATGTTTTTTTCAAACTGAAATTTTCTAAAAAGCATTTCGACTCGCAAACTAAAAAGTAATAGATTATTTCATTTTGCTATATTTCTTTATATATGTCTATGTTTGTATGGGTATGCATGTATGGCTGTGTATGATTATGCATGTATGCCTGTGTATGGCTATGATGTATGGCTAGCATATGTTATGTTTGCATGATCCTGTGTGCTAGTTTTATGCTATATGTATGGCTATGTATGTATGGCTATCTATGTATGGCTATGTATGTATGGCTATGTGTGCATTGCTATGCATGTATGGCTATGTATGTATGGCTATGTATGTATGGCTATTGATGCATGGCTATGTATCTATAGCTATGTATGGCTATGCATGTATAACCATGTTTGTATGGCTTTGTGTATGTATGTTTATGTATATGTGAGGAGATGTACATGTACATGTCAATCGGCAAATGTTGATTTCGGTATCATGAAAAAAGCGAAATCACTTTCCTTTTCACATTGACTAAATCGTTTCTTCAGCTTTACTAATAACACCACTTAATCAAGGCAATCTATGTCACTTAATCGATGCAATCTATATCACTTAATCGAGGCAATCTATATCACTTAATCGAGGCAATCTATATCACTAAGTCAAGGCAACTGAAGAGATATTAAGTTTGACTTTCAATAAGCGAATTTTTTTGCGTGAAGCGAGTTCTTCGCCACGAACTTTTCTCTGCAAACGAAATTTTTCGAAGAAACGGCGCCAAAATCACTTGATATGTCGGCACTTTCGAAGCGGAGCTTGTTACGAGTTGCCATTGCAGAAAAACTAGCAATATTGTTAGAAATTCATAAATTGCAAAGAGCACAACGACATAAAAAGAGGTTCTGGTATCGTCAAATACATCGAGAACAGGAAGGAAAGGGAGGGTGCAATTTACTTGTCAGGGAAATGATGCAACATGACGCAGAGTTTTTATTCAGTCTTACAGGATGTCCCCAATTACATACGAACAGCTTCAATCGCTCCTTTGACCACAAAACAATGCACTAAAATGAGGGATCCAATTGGACGAAGTGAAAGGCTGATGGCCACTCAGAAATCTCGTGCGATGCTCAATCAACAATCCCTGGGTCTCCTCGTCTTCGAGCTCACATGCACCAGTCGCTGTTTGATGTTCAAACCCTTGACTGGCAAAAGGCATTTCAGTACTGAAACACAAACAAATTAGGAAGCATTCGGCATTAAGGCGTTTCACTATTTTCCTATAAAATAGAACACGTGTTGATCGATGGGAAGATACTACGAGCAGATCGGCATGAGCTGTTTCTAGGACGGCCCTGAGTCAAGCTGGAATTTCCTGATCTTCTATATTCTTCGCGACTATGTTTTCACAAAAAGGTCACTGATTGGCCACTTTGCAAAAGCGAATAAAGTCGTGACATCAAAGTAGACCAGCGATCAACTTCCTGCGACCCGAATTTTGAAATCACGACGCTGCTCAGGCTCATTGGCTAGAATTCTCTTCGGGCGAAAGAATTCGCCTAGTGGAAATGAGCCCTTACAGGACAAATGATTTTCATATTTCACTTCATCCATGTGGTTGAAGCACACGGTGGAATTGCAAACTGTGCAGTGGTCAATGATCACTTAAGTTTAAGTCACGTGATCGCACAGGAAATCGTAGACGATAGAATTTCTGTAGTTCGATAAACGCCTTTCTAGATTCGAAACCAACGACCTGGAATAGAGGTAGCAACCTGGTATGATGGCCGATTCCCGATTCACTGTCCCACGTTACCCCATCTCTGTGTCAGAAACCAATTTCTGCGGAGGAGCGGGAGAGCGTGCCTTGAACCGGGGGTCCTCATCACTGTAAATAAGTGCTTGAACTCAGGTTTGTCCAGCATTTTTTAAAGAGGACCACTTAAACATTTAAGCTGGAGACGGGGGGCCACGGCCACTTTCTAAGTGAAAATCTATAACTGTTTATCATCCGTGCTGTCCCACCAATGTATGCCAAATACCCCCTCGTACTGTATAATTTAGGCTTAATCAATGATGCATGAATTACAACTTCTGCCCAAATTATGCCTAAATCTTTCCAATCACATCCTAAGACCTCATTAAAATTGAATTAAAATGGCTTACTAACAACTGAGAATATTCCCCGTCAGCCCCCTTGAAATAATTCCAATTTTAAATGACGAATATCAAATTTTCGACCTGTGGCACACCTCAGTCGTGGTAACAAAATTAATTTTGCTATATTGATGAACACAAGAGCCAAATCGCAGTGTATTCAAAGCGAACAAAGAGCGAAAACAACAAAGCACGAACGTGAGTTACATGTGTCTTCATAAACAATTCACTGAACAGGCAGATGTGAAGACAGCGTGGTAATTCAACTCAACCACTTACCGTAAAAGGCAGGTTGATTTGCAATGGATTAAATGACCCACTCAAGAAAGGATTCAGGAAGTCAAAATTGACAAACGAGAATTTTGATGAATTGTTTTATTCACAGGAAGTAGAGGTGAGCTCGGACGTGTATTTGCCAAGGAAATTCCATTTGAAACCTATTGTTGCGTAGTCTGGAGTCAGTGACAGAGCCCAGGGTTTTGATCTAGTGAAATCCCCTCAGCGAAGGACATCACAGTTGAGAGGACAATTAAGCATACTGTGAGTTGACAGACGTACTTTTGACGTGTGGGTCAGTATTAAAGATAGCGAAATGATGCCAGTTGAAGTGAACGGGGAAAGAAAGTTGAGTAGTGAAGAAATGGCTAACATGAAGCTTCAATTTGGACTGGTGAATCCTGATGGAAAATACCTAACGGCTGAATCGTTTGGGTTCAAGATCAATGCAAATGGCCTGGCCTTACGGAAGAAACAGATGTGGTCATTTGAGCAAGAAGCTGGGACCAATGCCGGTTATTTGAAAAGTTCACAAGGAAGATATGTCGTGGCTGATAAAAATGGGAATATAAGATGCGATGGAGAAGAAAAAGAAGAAGATGGAAAATTCGAAATTGAAGTTGGAAATGACGGATGTTGGGGAATAAAAAGCCATTTTGGTCATTACTTAGTTGGCAATGGGGATCTTGTCAATTGCCCAACAAGGAAATTAGAAGATCGGGCAAAATGGGCAGTCCATTTGTCACTGCACCCACAAGTCAATCTGAAGAGTGTCTCAAGGAAACGCTTTATTCGGATGGACGGGACCGAACTACATGCCGATGAAGACGTCCCATGGGGCTCAGATGCTGTGTTAACCCTCCAGTTCTTGGGGGCAAGGTATGCACTACAGACGTCCGATGGGAAGTTTTTAAGCAGAAATGGGAAACTGGTTGATAAAGTGGATGGAGACTGTGAATTAGTATTGGAATTCCACGACAATTTAGTTGCATTCAAGGATTGTGAGGGGAAGTACTTGATTCCTTATGGGCCTAAGGGAAAAATCCAAGCAGGAAAAGCAACCCTTACACCATCGAAAGATGAATTGTATCAAATGGGGACCAGCCACGCCCAAGTTAGGCTAGTTTCGCACAATGGGAAAAACGTGTCAATCAAGCAAGGTAAGTTATTTTCCAAGTTTTCACGCAAACAGAACTTCAGCTCCTTTAAAAAGGAACAGGAGATTGCACATGACCAATAAAGGATTCAAGAGAATCAGTGTTTTTGATGGTCGAATCTTGATACCTTGTGTAATTCTCTTAAAGCCCTTCGCCCCCCATAACGCAGGATGCATTTTCCCGTTAGTCGTCTTTTTCTTTGCAAATACCGTACGGCTCCTTGATTTCAGACCAGGAAGTGGGAGGTAGATTGTCTTCACTCATGCGGCCTAGTATCAATGTGATTATGTTATCATTCAACAGATATTTGGTCTCACCCCGCAAATTACAAAATGCTCATTGTCTTAAGTGGCTAAAATTGTTGTTTCTTATGAAAAATGGTGGTTTCCTCCTAAAGGACGCCTTTAACATAGGCTATTCTCACTGAGTGGATTTCCGGGTTGAGTGGCCACACACAGGAAACCAAAACTCGTCTAATACATCATTGAATTTGTTGTCCATTCATTTAAATTTCAATAGTTAATATGATTTACCATGCCAAATTAGTTGTCACGTTGCTAATTATGTGAAGGTAGGCCCCGTGTGGACCATGCAAGCTGCTTCGCATTCTCAAGTCCTAGTTTTGCAGAAACGAGAGACAGAGCTTCCTTTTTTCTAAGGAAGCGAACTTTCATGATGTGGTTTCCCATAGCCTTTTTCGCTGCTGTCGTTTTTGTTGTGAGCCGTACAGGATTTGAACCCACAGCCGCTGGAAGCATTCTTGTTATCTATTACCGTGGCTTTCAAAGCACAATTTGATCACTTCTCATTCTCCATTCGAAATCAAAGTATCGTTCCAACTCTTAAATATCTCCTTTGCCCATTCCGCCATCCTTACCACTCGTTGAGATGTAAAGTTGCTGTCAGAGCAAACTGACCAACCCACTGACAAGGAGGGTTTTCTGACCATATAAAACTTGGAATTCACGCGTACGCGCAAATATGCTCATGAATAGAATTAAATGCATTCTATAATCAATTACTTTCAGTAGGATAAGTGATTATTTCCAAGTATTTGGAGTCTCTATATGTATTCATTATATGTTAGCAATGGCATTTTTATAAACGACTGGAATCTTGTCTTCTTGGGGAAACCTCGTTTGTGCTTCACCAGGCCATATCGAAGCAACGTATTGTTCAGGCCACTGCCTCTCTCAACTCATTTGATTTGCGTAACTATGCAAAACGTTGTTGACCAACTGCATGGCAACCGTCATTACCGGCAAAAGTAAAGCAACTGAAATTGTTTCTAGCAAAGGATCGATATTGTTGAGAAGGGGCAAATGTTTCAGCTATGGAGTACCTCTCACAACTAAGATTATCTGTTGGTATTATCACGAGTTGTGCCATCCACCATAATTGGGAAGACTGGAGATCTCACGTCACAAGAAATGTCTTTGTGAGCTGACAGAAGTCAAGGAAAGTCGCTGTTCTCCAGCTTAGAAAGGCATTTGCGCAGGTTTCATAGCTTGTCCTCTTAGCCCATCCCTCCCCCCTGATATTTAAAATCCGATTGAAATTAGAAAATTGACGTTTGTCAGTAATGGGAAAGAAATGTCCCACAGCCTTCCGGTCCTGACATCGTGGAAATCAAAGCAGCCTAACTATAATCACTTTCTATCTTCCTTTATCCTCCATCCTTGTTTATCGATTTACGTTGACAATCCCTCCCACATCTTTCCCTATCTAGACCGCTCATCTACCCTTCTCCACTCTTTCCATTCGGTCCCCCTCTTTCGTCTCTCTTTCTCTCACTCATTTATCTATCGAATATGGTACACGTATTGCTGTTATGAAAAACCGAACAAGGGCCTTGCTAGATATTTCTCAATTTTTCGGGTTTTGCTCGTAAAGTTTTTATTTTCGCTCAGAGCCTTTCCTTTGGAATTTCCCATAGGCTGAATTCTGATAATTTGAAGTGTGTGTATACGGGTCCTATGAAGAACTCGTCCGTAATGTTCTTTGGCTATAACTGCAAGCAACATCTTCAGGGCGTGCTGCCATTATCAACTTTAATGACATCTTTCGGTTCTTTCGAGATTGTGCAGGATCCTCCAAATGTATTTGGGTACATGATGCTGCAAAACAATAGGATTTATTCTTAGCATGACATCCAATTAACTAACAAAAGAGATCTGTTATACGTTAAAAGGAGAACAATATAAGCATCAGGGCAACTTAAAGGTAAATGGTTGAATTAGAATTCGCCAGACCATTAAGCCCTGCGCATACCTGAGCTATCAGCCAAAGCTTAGCGCCACTCGTGACTGACTGTTCACGCAAGCTGTTCCAAGCGATCGTAACTGCGAAGGAGAAATGCTCACTCACTAGGTGTATCAGCGACCCATGCTCGATCATGGATCATGGAATTATGGATCATGGAATCATGGAATCATGGAATCAATAATACAAGGTAGTAAAAGGAAAATTGAAAGGCGGTCTTGATTCTATCAGAAAACTTAGACAAATCCTCCCTCAATCAAAAATTTTTCAAGTTTACCGGGCATTGGTGGAAAGTCACCTCAGATATGGCAATCTGCTATGGGGTCACCTTTCTGTAACTAAACTCCAAAATTTGCAACATTTACAGGATAGGGAGATTTCTATTATCCGGTCTGCACCTATTAAGGACACAGTACCATCTGCAACGTCAAATGTAAAAGAATTCATTAACCTTGACCAATCGGTGCATAAATTCTAATTGGGCAATGTCCAGACACCCATAAACAAGAGTTCAAGAGAAGATCTCAGATTTCAAAATATGAAACAAGGAAAGTGAATGACCTGCAGGTACCTAAACCTAGACTAGCATTAACTAGAAAGAGCTTTTCGTATAAGGGTGCCAAGGTGTGGAATGATATCTCAAATGTGGAATCAGCTGCACTTTTGAAAAAGCAGGTTAGAAACTATTTTCTGGGCCACTGAGACATCGAAGATCCTCCCGAAACATGACCTCCAGGAAGAACAGTTAGATTTAGATTTATATTTTGTTTAAATAAGCTGTAAATATTCTTCATATAATTTCCTTACTTTTGTAATTTATACTGATGGAGTTATCATGTATAAAAATGATTAAATGAAAAATGAATGAAAATGGTATTGTCAGTTTGGCTCATAGAGAATTGGTACGCAGTTCATATAATCAAAGTATAGGGCGGCTCCCATGTCCATGTCCTTTGGGTCACACAGGCCAGTGAATGCTACAATTGGGGGTTACCTGCGAACCTTGCTTGTTTAACCCCCATGCTCGTTCCACAAATGGAGAATGTTAAGCAGCGAAATAACATGCTCATCATACCATTTTTCAAGTCTTTGTTATGACGCAACCGTTTATTGAGCCCTATTTTCCGCACACAAAGCGAGCATTCGACCACTGGGTCATGGAGGTTGTGCCCCCATTGGATAAACAAACCAACGTTGAGTCCAGCACTCAACAGAGGCGCCTTATTAGAGAGGTGTCATCCTGAATCACGCCCTTTGTGAGGTAGGGTGGTGATTACCTTCCTCGCGTTGGGCAGCATACTAATTACCATACTATGGTTGCAATGTTTGCTGTTCATCCTCTTTCTTGTTCTCAAATTCGCTCCGCTGTTGTTTTCAATCATGTCAATCACGCTTAACCCTCGTACTGTTTTACAAAAGATTTTCATCCTGCATAGGATGCTACGATGCTATTTCGTCACAGTACCTCGCAACTGTCAGTGAACATGCACGCTCTCTCTTGCTTCTCTAGTCTTTATCGTATTGAGCTTTCTTGACTAGGCCTGTTGAAAATCAACAGAAGTTTTGAGCTGCTCGGACTAAATGCATGCAATAAAAGTTGCTTAACATTGTTTTGACTGCAACGTAAATGCCTCCAGGTTTACGCTAGGTCTCAATTCACTGCTGAGCAACAGATCAATTGCATTGAATGATAAAATCTTTGCCACAGCTATTGATTTTCGTGTCAAATGAAACATCCCAACGTAAATCTTGAAAAACGACAAAAGTTTGCTGACCTTTTCACCATATGGATACTTAAATTTTTACACGATGTTCGGTTATGGAGCACGGCAATGAATTGAATTAGTTAAAATGTCAGTAGAACGATCTAGAATGACAATAATAATGATAATAATAGCAATGCATCAAATTGTGTTATTAGGCGTTGATGTCACTGCGAATCAGTTGGAAGCAGAAGATACAGAAATATTTCAAATGGAGTACATCGCAGACAACAAAGTTGCATTCAAAACAAACACAAACAAGTACTGGATGATGGGCACTAAAGGCGCCATCACAGCCACAAGTTCGGAAGTCAAGAGCGAGGCACAGTTTGATCTGGAATGGTCTGGCGAGAAGATTGCTCTCAAAGCAAGTAACGGCAAATATTTGTCACCAAAAATGTCTGGTGCTCTTGTTGCTTCTGCGGAGGCTGTCGACGAGAAGGAGAAGTTCTTCCTTGGCATTGTCAATCGACCATTGCTAGTTTTGCGCGGAGAGTTTGGGTATATTGGAATGCGAAGCGGGATGAACAAAGTAGAATGCAATCGAGGCAACTATGACGTATTAGGCCTGGTGTTTGAAGACAATTATTACAAAATCAAAGCGAAAAACGGTAAATTCTTTGCATTGGATGATGGGAATGGTGTAATTGCATCAGGAGACGATGGAGAAAGCTTTGCTATTCTACTGCAGGATACAAAGCACATGTCAATAAAAGCCGTCAAGAATGGAATGTTTTTGCGCGGTGATCAAAGTGGGGGATTGAAGGCAACAGCAGCGGAAGTTGATAAGAATTGCATCTTTGAACATTGAATCAGTCAATTGAGATTTACTAACTGAGGTTATTGCTTGAAACAGCGTGACGTTGCTCGAATTAATGTTGATGAATATTTCGTTGCAAAATGCTCAATTTTGTCTGATAAAAGAATTAATGGGACATTTTAGGACTAATAGCAATCATGCTTACGATATAATTTAGTTACAAAGAATACTATGAAAAATGCATCTACAACTTAATGGATTTAAGCTCGAGAAATTTAATGTCAAAGCCTAGAAATCAATTATTGCGTGTTCCCCGTTCTCTGGTCTATTAATGGTCCTCTTTTTCGTGAATCGTTAATTAGGAATCAGAAATCAATCAACAAATCCAGCTCTCACCTCCATGTACCACTGTGTACTTGCAGTTTATATTTCTCCAAGCCCTGAGCATCCCATCTGCCTTACACAATTTCTCAACTTTGTAATGAACTTTGAACTTAGGCCCCGTTTTCACTGACCCGGGTAAATTTGAACATGGATAACAATTTCTTTTTTTGATTGTGTATCAGTGGAAACGGTGATCACAGGCGGATATTCATTTATCCGCTTTGGCCTGTGTCCGCCGATAGGATGATCCGAAACGAAGCCTTGGAATTACATCAATGTTATCCTAAAAGAGGCTGTTAGTGCCAAATTGTTGGATTTGCCTGCTTCTGCTGTCAACGATGCTTTTAAAATCGATGAACCCTTGTTGGTCTCTTGGTGTGTAAGCCTAACCTTCTTACACATGGCTTCCCATCTAGAAGCATCATGCTGAGTATCGCACGCTGTTTCCTTTTTTTATGAATTCTACTTACAACAGAAATTACTTCAACCAGACTTTGAAGCATTTTGAGACAGGTAATGATATGCTGCAAACAGAACAGGCATTCGGCATGCATTTTTCTCGCATACACTCAAACAGTGTATCATGAAAGAAAGAATTCAACATTTTTAGCGCCAAATTCACTCGGTAATTGTTGCTGCTGTTGCAGCGTATTCGAAAATATCCGGACACGGGTGTTTCCACTGAAACGGTGCGTATTCGAAAAATCAATTTCAAAAATATCCGTTTTTTGCGTTTTAGTGGAGCACAAGGCCAATTCAGATAGATTTTTATCCGCTTTCAAATTTAGCCGGGTCAGTGGAAACGGGGCCTTAATCAGACACAAAAGTTTTCGCACTTCTTCAGCCCCATTTTACAATGGCGGAAGCAAGTCTGGAAACTCCCAACATAATTTTTCTTTCAATAGCAGAGAGCAAATGAATCTCAACATTTACTAAAAAAATTTCCATTAAACAAGATCGCAATGATAAAAGCGAGAAGATCTGAGAACTGTGGTTATAACAATGATCCGGCAGAATTGCTGGTAACAAAAAACCTGGAAGTCGTAGGAAAAGAAATACAAAGAATGAATCTTATTGTTTGAAGACAGGTTTTGCGATAGCTTCCCATTGAATATTCCACTTGGAGTTTTGAAACATTTTCAGGTTGTCTCGATATCGAACCAATGTCTCGTTTTCTTTCGGAAATCCTCGTAACAATTCCTGGAAACGCAAAGATAACATGCTAAAATGGAAAAGCAATGAGATAGCAAGCGATTCAAATAATAAACAAAATTCAGTAAGTTAAATAGTTAGTAAAGAAGACTTTTTCCTCCTGTACAAAAGAATCAGAGGGGCCAAGAACCCCAAGAAGCATAGTATAACTACATAAATCAAGATAGTAGAAATAATAATTGTATAATGAGGTAAAAATTGAAAAAAGCGTTTGTTGTCCAAAACCTTTCTTTTCTACATTTACTTAACACTTTATTTAATATGATTGCAAGAAACCCATAAAAATGTTGATTTAAAGATTAACGAACCCAAGGGAGAAAGAGAACAATTTCTTTAGTGGATTATGTTGAGGAAAGCTATGGTGGCCTATACAAAGCCCCAACATAGGAAGAAAGAAGAAAGCGAACAGCTAAGAGGATAGAGAGATAAGATCAAGTTCATTGATCTTAGATTTGAAAGATGGCAAGTTGTAGGACGCAGGAAAGCAAGAAGAAGGCAAGACGTTCCATAAGTTGCATGTTCTTGGGATGAATGATGACTTGTGAGATAGAATTCGTGAAGTAGGCAGTGAAACTTGGAAAGGGTGTGAATGATTGAGCTTCTGGTGGTCTTTCTGGCAATGATATTGAAGGAAAGGGAAAGACTGGTTCTTTCATTTTAAAAGATAAAAAGATAAAATGATGGGTATTTTATCTGATAGATTTATTAATCGCAATCTGTTTGTCTCAAATATGTGCAGCTTCCTTCATACCTGTAATTGAGCAGCCAATCCCGACGAGGAGTGAAATACCCTTCCATTGACGTCATCAACGACCAACTCCTCAAGACTGAGTTTGAAAAAAACAGAAGGGAGAAATCAAGATACATCAGATCAAACATGGAAACTAACAGTTCGAAAGTAGACAGGAATCGAATTTAATTCCTAGCATGGAGGACTTCACGCCATCAAATATATTTGTATACTGAAAAAGGAAAATTGAAAGCCATACTCGATAGGAGAATATTTTTAGAAAGGTATTCCTGAGCCACGGCATTTCTGAGGTAGAGTACCCAGTTCCTTTTCCTCGCACCACTTTCCTCCAGCTATACGCCACGTACCAATTTACTACAGGGCTTATAGAAAGAGGGGACTTAGACATGAGAACGAGAATGAGGCCTCGTGTTGCCCTGCAGCACAGTAAAAATGTGCTCTAATCACCATGTTTTTAAAGTATTTGTAAATATTGAAAAGTTTGAAAGAATCCTCTTAAAATACAATCCGCTTGCTATAGTTTCGCCGAACGGTTTAAGAAATTACAAAGACAGCGGTAGGCAGCCTAAAGAAGGACTCCAGGCGAGTGAGGAGACGGGTGGCTTTCCCAATAGAAACAAGAATTAGGAATAAAAAGCAAGATGAAAAACCGAACATTGTCCCAAGATGTTTTTGGGATGTCTAAATGCTACGTCGAACAACGAAAAGTATTCGAGAAAACCCTTTCAATCTTTAAGCAGAAAATCTGTGACAACTGTACCATACATCTGACAATACTAACCACTGGAACCCGATGGCACAGACAGGAACACCACAGCTGAACATGTCAACTACCTAAAAAAAGGAGCAAAGTTGAGTGCTATAGAAGATGCAATCATTAGGAACGACCTTGCTAGAGTGGTGCCCTTCTCACCTATTCTATTGTGAGGAAGGGTGAGCAGCTTCTCTTTCCACCGTACTTTACCACCAGTTTGCGTCAGATGCCTGCTTCCAGCTGGGTTGAGGGGTGTGAGTATGCATGTATTTCAAATGGGATTCTTCCACGGTACATGCAGGAAAAGACAGGTGCAAATGAATCCCTTTACTGTCATTGGTAACAGTAGTTTAATCTGAATGATAAACATGGGATTGAGTTCCTGCAAATACAACAGTCGCTGAGCTCAGACTCCAAGAAATAGAATCCATCATTCTTATTCTAGGAATTGTCTTGCTGATTTGACGAGGTCTGAATATTAAAGAAGGATATTTAGAAGACAATGAATTTAAACCAGACAACTGGAAGTTGATTAATGTATGGCCTTGCCCTGCTTCAAAGTTCCAGCCAGTGGGAAATCTGAGTTCCACGCTTCAGTTTTCTGTTGGAGCTACAAGATCAAACTTTATAAACTGGCATTGTTGCGGATGATTTGATTGGGTTGGTACATTGTCAATAAGAAGGGGCTTTCTGTCATTGGCTTGCTACGGTCAATCCAATTGTCCCGACTGTATTGCACAAAAAGGACCAAATAGATGACCAAAATTGCTTGAAAGGGCCCTCCCATATTTTGCCTGCATCTGAAGGGTGTGATGACAAAAATCCAGGGTAATATTTCCAGGTCTCTCATTTTATGCTACAGTCAAATTCTTGTTGGACCTGCTCCTGCACTATGAGCAGTGTGCTTACCTTCATGGGAAGATCCAAGCCAGATGATGACGTATGAAGGCAAACTCCAAGGTCAGCAGACCCTAGAATAGGAAGGTTTAATCTTGATTAGGAAAGGAATAAATGAATGAAGGAATGAAAGAATGGAGGAGTTAATAAATGAAGAATAAAGCCAACCAATGAATGAAAATGTCACCAAGCACATAAATGGATCTACAAAGAATGGAAAGAGAAATGAATGGGCAAAGAAAAGAATAAAATAAGAAATTAATGAAATTAATAAAAAAATAAAAAAAATATTGCCACCAAAGTATCAAAGATTTATACTCTGATTTTGGCAGATCCAAGAAAATCTCTGAATAGTTTTATGATCATATTTTTCACTTAAAACAAGATAAAATTACCTTTGACTTGCTGTTGGTAAAAGGAATTTTACAATATTAAGTGAGATATAAGAAGGAGAAATAAATGCAAACAAAAGGTACCAATCATAGTCTGATAATCTTCTGCTGAGAGCCATGGTGTAATGATGCTCACATTTTCGAAGTTCATCTTTTGAATTTGCATAAGATAGTAATGCCTCAAGGGTCCTTTGCCTGTGAATAAAACCAGTAGATGTATCACTGAACTACATCACCTGTTTGCAGTTGGCATATTGGTTGCCACTGAAAATGCAGCAGAAATTTTCCACCCAGTTGCAAATGGGTACCTGGCATAATGCTAGTAGAAAGTGTGGCATGAAAAACTGGCCTCCCCAATTCACACATTGCCATAACTCAGGATTGCATCTCTCTGGCAAGCACTCATTTACATTTCCAAGTACAGGAGTCTACATTATTTCTTACATCACACAAAAGAAAGGTAGCATCATAGCGTACAATGATTCAGCGTGGAAACTGTTAACACAGAGGTTGTCGGTTCAAACACTGCATGGCTCACAACGAAGACGCTATCAATGAAGAAGAGAATGAGAAAGCTCATCATCTAAATTATTTTTCTAGAAAAAAGACACACATGCCTTATTGCTATGAAAATTATTTTCATTTCTGCTATTATCTTTTTTGAGTATTATATGCAGATTTTAGTACAACAAATACATGATTAGTAAAGATGAGACAAAAATAAGATCTAAAAACTACTATAAGAAATCGGTAATATTTTAATACCTGTTATGACACAAAGCACTTTGGGTAAAGAGTCATCTCCCTGTGTTTGTTTCTCGTATTCTGTGCAGGAAAGAATACTAATCAATCAAAATTATTGGGTGAATGCAACAAATCATCTGCAGGACCAATTAGCAAAATATTTTTTCAGTCAAAGATTTTCAAATAAGAGTTTACTTGCCATCTAAAGCAGATAACAGGATTCCAAAATCTTCATCCTCTAAAACAAGAAAAAAAACAAGGCTTCAAAAAATCATGAAGCTTCCATAGACCCCTTTTCCCTTGCTTAAGAATTGTTTGCTAAGACAAAACTCACCTGTCCAGCTTGTGCTACTTATCAGCAAAACAGGTCTGTCTTTCTTTAATCTTGCATCGCCACTCTGGTCCTTCACAGTAAATGTTGTTTCTTCTTTGTCCATTGAAATTTCACTGAAAAATCAAATGATCTGGTCATTCCTCCTTATCAAACAATTAGAAATATACATTTGAACAACAATTAAAATCCTAGATTGGCCTAAAAAGAATTTAGCTATTAAAATGTCTAAAGCAAAGAGCATAGAGATATCAAAATTGTTTGTACCATTGGCTGCTATAACATAATTTCTTCATGAACTATATGCAAAAATAGCCCCATTTTCGTGACTGAGATGTTTGTTCTGTATCACAAATGTTTTTAATCATCTGTAAACTTTATCCTGAGTTTTTTTCAGGATAAAGAATACAGATGATTAAAAAAAACTCAGAGCCCTGTCTCTGGTTCCTGCTACGCTCAAAATCGAGCATGCAACGCATACTTTATCCTGGGATGGTGACTTAAGCGCTAACTGAAAAGATCCTTGGTCCGACTGCATGAGAGAGGTGTCTTGATTTCAAGTCAATCTTCAGGTAAAAAATTGTAAGCTAAAATGCTAAATGATGAAAACATTTATGTCATCATGAAGAGAGGAAGACAAAAATGTTTAATGTTTTTTGGATCCAGTAATGAATCAATAAATCATTATAAATAAAAGACCAGAGATTTTTGGCAACTTCAGTTACCTTTCAGCATGAGAAAATGATTTGTATTCTTTTGATAGCCTCTTAAAGAGCTGCAATGATAATTCTTTTTAAAATTCCATCTTGATTTATAAACTTTACATACAAATACAAATCTCTCTAACAATAGGTAACTTGTATTTGGCTGACCTAATTACAGGTATTTCTAGTGTAACAAAATGCATCAATGAGTAACTGACAAAAGAAAAATGATTTTACTAAGAAGAATTAAAGGTTGGAAGAAGAATGTTAGTAGGATAGGAGGTCTAAGTTAGTCCAGGGTTTGTTGCGCATGCGGAATATTTAATGAGTTGTGCGAATGATTACAGTCGTCAATGTAGTAATGATGTAGTTAGTAGGTGCTTTGTCAATGGTTAGATCACTGCACATCAGAATGAACGAGTCGCAAGACTGTCCAAAGATTCCAAGGGAACCTATAGACAAGTTAACAAATTTAACATGGCGGTATTTCGATGTTCGGTCATTCAGAAGGTAGCGATATAGTAATGGAATCCCTTCATTCAAATTCAATTAAAACTAAAATTACAAACCTCTCTAATACATAGGTAATTTGACACTGGCTTGCTTGGGTTGGGGTTAAGTGAGAGGGATAAGTCTCAAGAACCGAATCAAGATCACAAAGGCAGTCGGGTGAGCAACCTTGTTATATGGCTGTGGAAGCTGGACACTGAGTCAGAAGTACGTAGACAAGCTGAAGGCGTTTGAAATGAGATGCTATAGGAGAATGTTGAAGATCACATGGAAGGAGAGAAGGATGAATGAGTACGTATGGAACAAAGTGACAGAAATCCTGGGAGAAAGGTCGGAACCAGTAATGGATGTGATAATGAGGAGGAAGTTGAAACACTTTGGACATCAAGTGAGGAGAAATGGAATGGCGAGAGCATTGATCGAGGGAAATGTTGAAGGTGAAAGGGGCAGAGGGAGACCGCGGAGACAGTGGAAGGATGACCTGAAGCAATGGACTGGGAGAGGTTTGGGAGAACTTAGAAAGTTGGCGGAGAACAGAGAGGAGTGGAGGTTCAATGTGCGTCGATGGGTGCACCAACGGCCTTGATAGGCTACGGAGAAGAAGAGAGAGAAGAAGAGGTTGGGGTTTACAATATAAAACTTTTCAAATGGGAAAAATAACGAAATAAATGGAAATACATATTAGATCGATATTAAATCGATAGAACAGGGCAGGTATAATAGGGAAGAAGGTCAGGATTGGTCCAAGTTTTATTTCTGCAACAAAAGATGTAGTAAATGGTACGAATGGATATAACGGAAAATTTGGAGATGAGGAAGCGTCTATGTTGTGGTTCAATGGAAAGGGAGTTGCACATGTCAAGAAAAGAGGTACAGGAGTTGCTGCAGATACCTAAAGCGCTGACGGAGAGATTTACAAAGTGGACAGATTTAAATTGTTTTTTGAGTTCGGATAGGAGAGGGCCGTACTTGTTCTTTTTCCCAGTAGAGTAAGAAGCAAGGTTAGTTTCGAAACCGACTGTTAGCTTTAATACGTAAAGGGAGTTATCGTTAGTTTTGAGCAATAATTCCGGCCGTAATTCGTGTCCAGATATAATGGATCGCGAATGAAAGCCTGGTATATCCGCATAAAGAGAAGATCTATTAATTGCTTTTAACGAGGTGGCGAGGAAATTTAAAACAGAGTCATGGCGCCATGTAAAGCGTCCTTGGTTGAGGTATACTTTACATCCCGCTACGATATGAAGAAGAGTTTCCGGAAGGCAAAAAGAGCAGTCAGAAGATCCGCTAAAATTCCATTTGCATGAATTTTATCGAGTAGGGAGAGAGTTTGAAAGATACTTGATAGTAAAGTTGACCATATTTCTAGGCAGTTTACCCTGAACATCAGACCAGGTCCTGTTGAGCTTTTGAAGAGAATGCGAAAACAATAATGAAAGAATAGCACCTTGGTACGGTAGATGGTGAGCCAGGCGTTCTTGGCTTTCGCTTCTAACAGCCTTTAAAACCTCCTTGGTATCACGGTAGATATTGTACTGGAGGCTCATGCTGTTATTGGTGTTTTTCCAAAGGGATTTAATATCATCGTTTTGAGAAGACCCAAGAGCATTTCAGCAGACAGTTTGGCATTGTGTAAATTTAACAGATGGAGGAAGAAGATTAAGACCAAAGTTGCTATTTGGGAGGACTAGGCCACTCAAAGTAGAGCTGACGGGGAGATCAAACCAATTGCGGACGTACTTTGAGACGAGGCTATCGAGATTTTCAACGACCCTTGTTTTTGATAATTCAGCAACGGTTAAGTGTCATGCAGCTTTGACAAAACATACCAACTATAAAGTTTAAGCTTATTTTTGGGATGGAGAGGTAGACAGTCAATTTGTTTAAGGAGATCAAAGAAGATTGAAATGGCTTTAGACTTGTGGATCTTGTTGGTCTTTTCGACATCGAAGAAGCGGCCAAGGTACTTGAAAGAGCTTAACTTCGGTGAAAGTTTAGGTTGGAGTTGAAGAGATCGTATGGAGAATTTCTTTATACAAAATTTCACGCATTTATCAACCCTAATGACGAATTTGGCCCAATTACACCATCAGGTGAAGCAGTTTAGCAAGAGCAGTTTATCTTTTTCCCCACTAGTAACAACTGCAGCATCGTCAGCCAAATGAAACCAATGTACTGGCTGAAACATACGGTTGTTGCTGTCGTGGAAAGAAAATCCAAGCTGCTTGTATTTTCAGCTTTTATGTATTGGATGAAGGTGCTAAAGCAAAGATTGAAGAGAAGAGGGCTGAGACAGTCACCTTGGAGAACGCCGCGGCGAATAGGGAGGGCTGGAGTATGAAACTGATCTGTGATAATTGATGTTCTGAAATCCTTGTACAATGATCAACGATTGAATGTGCAAAGGAATGTGGTGGTAAGAAAGAATGGTTGATATCAAGTTATGGTGGACTTCGCCGAATTTTTAAGGTCCAGCAGCGTTACAACTTGCTTAGTGCGAGCTTCGTTGATGACGTGGCTCATCATCGCAGTGTGTTCTAAAGTGCCGGATACGTTTGAAGTGAAACCCTTTTGAATTTGCTGTTCTACGAAACCGTTGTTTTTCAAGAATATAAATACTGAATTTGAGCGCAAGATGTGAATATTTTCAGAGGAACCGATTAGAGAGTGATAGGCCTAAAGTTAGAAGGATCATTAGTGGAGTTTTTCTTGTGGATTAGTATTGTAGCTGCTTTTTATTGCAGTGTAGATAATAATGATAATATTAATAATGATGACAATAATTATAATAATCTAGTTATTCATTCAAGGTCAGCTTGTCAACAAGTACTAGTATGAGCAACTTTACTATTGTCAACATGAAAAACCTTAGAAAAACTTAAAATCAATTTGAATTAGTACAAATGAAAGATAAAGATTCGCAGTTCTCTTCCAATCATCCCCAAGTTCCGGACGCTTTGCAATGAATAAATTCCCATAATAAAGTACCCATCTATTTGGCACAAAATATCAGTACAGACATTGGAGTAAAAGTCTACTATTGTATGTTACTACAGTACAGGCAGGTGGCTGTGAACTCTTCTTTAGCATTGATTTCTAGAAAATATATTACCTCATGCTTCTCATTAACTAGACAATTTTTATATCTTGCAACAGCTCGATCATAGAGTACCAATGCACTGTAGAATAAAAAGAATCCAAAAATCTTTGACTTGAAAAATTATCTTCATAATTATCTTTCTGCAGGATTGGTTGTTTTCTAAGGTTTCAACTAAAAGAAACTTTAACCAGAGTTCTCCCCACCAGAATCACTGGCACCAAATTTCATAGCTTCCAAAGTCACAGGGGACATGAGAGGTGACCATGGAGGTTGTGCCATTAGAGATAGCAGTGACTTCTTTACTAAAAAAGACAATGCTAGACCAATATGTTATGGTACCATTAGATCTCAACTTATAGCCACCTTGATTAAAATGCAAAGAAAAGACGTTGTGAGCAACCATCAAGTTGCTAAATGAGAGGGGAAAATATCTCATCAAGACTGAAAGAGAAAAGAATGACCTACAGATATGGGATGAAACGCGGAGATGAGAACACAAGCCTGATATTTTAAATTTCTACTTCATGTGAGGATGTTTCCTAGCTCAAAAGCCCAATGAAAATTTTCTTGTATGAACATGAATTTTTCCTGAGTCATTTTAAAATCACTTACCATTTTCAATATGTAGTGTTAGTACAAACTTTCATTTTTTGAGACATTTTGTAATTGGCTGTGATTAGAGTTGTTTTCGCCATGTCAACTTGTTTACGAAAATAGCTGTTTACGAAAATACTTGTTTACGCTCAAATACTTGTTTACCACTAGACTTATTTACCTTTTTCCTTTGTTTTTGAGTCGTTTTGCACGTATTGTCCTTGTCCCTGTAGACTTAATTTCCAGCGTAGTTGTGCGATACGAACTCTTTATTTGTTAGAAAAGGGTACTTAAAGCAAGATTGTTTATACCTTAGAGAGTCAAATTATGTATAAATATGTGAGCAGTTTCTTGGTAAGCAAGATGGAGCCTTCAGGGCTCAGCGACAGGCTACTGTGATGTGCTTAAGGCAAAGGAAGGATACAGTTGGTAGGGTTTGTAGCTCTGTGTCTGTTATGCATTTAACTTAATTCCGCTTAGCTACGAGAACTATTTAGTTTTAGTGACTTCTATCGTTTGTTGATTATTATCACATTGATCAATTTTAGTTAATCGATGGGAGAAATCGCATTATTCAAGCCCTGCATACTTTCTCAGTTGTCGCACTTGAAAAGCAATCACATGTAGGATTCTCTTGAGTTTGCATCACCATGTTGGCTAACAACAGACAATGAATTGTTTTGATATAGTAAGTGAAAACTCACTTGATATTCCATTTTTGTTTCAAATCATTTTGCATTGCTTTGGTGACACAAAAGTTTGCACTTGATTTTGCGCCAAAAAAACCTTCAAACCTGATAAAAAAGAGAAAATGAAGCAAAACCACAAAAAGTTAACACTTATTGCATATGGGCTAAAATATTTACTAAATTTGATGTCTAAAGAGCATGAATAAGGAAAGAAAAATAATTTTCTTAATTCTTACCACTTTGAAAATAAGACAAATGGATGAGTATTATGCTTAAAATTCATTGCCAAAATAGAATAGCCATAGTTATGCCAATCAATTACAAAGCAACTGCCTTTGATGCCGCAAACCAACCATGCCACAGAAAGTGCAGGAATAGATGGAGGGTTCTGTGAAAAATACATTTGACATTTAACAGCACCACCAGAAAACAGAAGAAAATGAAAAAATACACAATACTACTGAAAATTCTCTGGATTTGAGAAAATTTAATAATACACTTGGTAATAACGGTTTTATTCTGACTCATTTCAATCATACCAAACAAATTTACATCCAAGAATGAAGAGAGAGAACATTCATGAAATGTATAATTTCAAAATTGAATTAAAATACCTGCACTAGGATATGGCTAAATTTCTGTAACTTCAGCAGCAGGAAGAATAATAAATAAATTGTTTGAAGCACTGCTTTGAAAAATAATGAGAGTTTACGTGGAAACCCTGGTGAAAAAAAAATTTCAGGATGAACATAGTTAATATATGAAAATAATTAGTTAGTTAGTTAATTGAAAAATAATAAGTTAATAATAAATTTATAAAAATTCAAACAAAAAACAGACTTTCTCAAGTGATTCTACATTTTCTGCAGGTCTGCATAAGATTTTGGACAAAATCCTTCCAATTGTAAACTGAAATTCTACTATGTATTGTTTGTCCGTGAGTGTTGATCAAAGGGCAGCATCGATTTAGAAAGCATGTAGATTTTCTACCTCTCCAATTCACAGACAAAGAGGAAATTCATCAGCTGAAGTTCACCGTGCAATATTCTTGAGCTGAACGGCAGTCTAGAAATTCATCTTTATCTATTTCACCTTGTTCAAGCAAACAGATAAGTGAAGTTCATGGAACCCCACTTGGGGACCACCTGCCAGCAATTTTAAGAAATTGGATGGCCACATGATTTCAAGATGCAAACTTAGCTGTATAGAAATGAAGTCTCCCAAACGGATTTGAGCCAGCCAGTGAAATTTAAGATGACAAATTGATGATGCCTCTGACAACTGCCTATAACAGCTCAAATGCTATTAGCAAGCATCCAACAGTGCATCCTTAAACCCCCTGGCTCCTACCCCTAAGGGGACAGTGAGAGATAATCAAAGCATTAATGATATCTTAAGGCAGTGGATGCAGCAATGATGTTTCTGACGCCATCCACTGTTAATCTCAAACTCATGCTCTACCATTGTTTGAAGCTGTATCACTTGATCAAGACGCTGCAACAGTTATACTATTGCATAGAATCAGAATTCAGTTCTACAAACCTTTTATTTCAGACGGGAAGCTTCTTAAATGGTGGATTTTTATTTTTGGGCTTTGCAAAACTGCTTTAACAGGATTTGCGCCTGAAACAGACAACAAAACCTTCCCATTGAATATGTACGAAAATTGAAAAAACTTGCCTGCATATTGAGATTGAAGGAATAGATGGATTTGCTTGACTTGTTAACTATGGAAGAACTATATATTACATTAAATTAAGAGAGAACTTTTACCAGGTAGGCCAACAAAATCAACGGAATATCCAGCTTCTGCGAGGGACAACGCATGATTCTGCATCCTTGGGCTTCGTCCAATGTCACCAATAACAAGCACACATACTCTGTTTGACTTTTTCAATCTAAACATCAAACATGATATCATAATAATTGCAAGGACAGACTGGACCACAGCGATCACACACACACACAAGAAAAGCAGATCCTCCATTTTCAAAACCACTTGTTGTTGCTCCCTGTTAGCATAATATCTTGTTTCCCTGTGATGTACTAAGAGATGTCATCCTTCCCCATTTCCTTCAGAATTTCTGGACCATGGTGTATTTGTTTTAGAAAATAATATTTACAATTGGCATGAACTGAAAAATAATGATGATAAATTCAATAGAAATCCACATTATTCTCGTTTTTTAGAGCAGCTTCCACCATGATTTGCTTAATCAGCTTCCTCACAAATCAGATTTGTCTCTGATTCATTCACATGCATGACTTACTCAACCCCAAAATTTTTCATAACCCTTGGATGCATGACATTGAAGTGGTTTCGAGGAACGGTAGACTGACCTGACTCAAGCAACAGTTGGCTTTGGAATCTCGCGCCTAATTTCAAGTGCAAGAAATGCAGCATGGGTAAAAAGACTAATCCTTCCCAGGCCTCTCTCCTCGCTGTTCTTCTCGTCAAAAATGGCGTCGTTTGGAAATACTTCATTAAGAAATGTTGGCTCGTACCTCGCCACCAATGGTTCATTGACCAATGCAGTCGATGCAATTGGTAGATCAATTGGCAGATATCGTTCTAAATATATACATTGTAAGAGTGCAAGAATGACACCATTTTGGCATGTTGTTGGCTTTTGCATGGTTGTCAATTACTTCATCGAGTACCCTCACCTAAAAAGTATGCTTGTTTCAGAATTTATGTAACCTATGATCCTAAATGACTTATAATGCTTTTTTCATGCACTCCTATTCTCTGATATGCCTCTTTAAAAAGTAGTTAGCTATCAATGCAGATCATATTTGGTGTCAAGCGTGGTATCTTCCTGAGGTGGTGGCCCTAGCCTTGCTGTACAGAAACAGACGGACAACCAAAGTGTCTTTTAAAGAGCGAATTAGAGCATCTTTTAATGTATAGAACGTTATTCAAAACTTAAGGGAGCTTAGTAAGTTATAATCAAATTATCCCGTTTCTTTAGAAACTAAACATCTCGTTTCTGTTGCACACAGGTCATTCAAGACAGAGAAAGTATCATTAGAAATTTCATCCACCGGTGGCACATACTTGGTAACCATTTGGAGATGGATTTATTGTGAACTTAAGCAGTTGAATGACTTTTCATGAATAAAATGTGTGATAAAATTTACAAGTGCATGATTTAAGTCGAAAGTCAATTTTTTTCCAATTGTTGCTTTCCCTCTGATCTCCACTTTGATACTATAGCATTGAAGAATATCAGCTTCTTGTGCAACTTTATTTGGCTTTGTGCGATTTTGTGGAACCAGTTCATCTCTTTCTCGTGGCAAGTGAAAGTTGGCTTTAACCTCTGATTTGTTCAAAGTGAGAATTCCTATTTGGTAGCCATCTGTAAGCTTTTCTATTATAGATGCAAAGGAGAAAGGCTTGTTTGCTATCAAAGTCATTCATTTTAACAGTGTGTATAGATTTGTGTGGTCAATGCATTTCAGTTGTTGAAAGAATGTAGTGTGTCATTTTATCCTAAGTGTACTAAAAATGTTATGTTGTCATTCAATTCCCATTGTAAGGAGCAATAACCCAACAAACTCAATGTTTACCTCCAAGGATGAATCAAATTATTATAAAGCTATGGTAAATTTGAGTCTTATACTCCATCCTAGCTGGGGAGCCCCTTGTTAGAGAGGTAGCATTCTAGGCCATGGCCATGTTATGTGGGATACCAGCTCCCTTCCTTGCTGCACTTCCCCCCTATCTTTACATCAGTTACTCATTACTACCGGTAGGTCAGGAAAGAACTAGGCTTGGGCCTAGCATCTATAGAACAGCGGATGTGTCCCACCAACTAGGCCCCATAAAAATTTTTTAACAACACTTCGAAAAATTTGTCAACTACCAAAACATTGAGAACCTCTGAGACATGAATTTTGTGAGCTACATTGGCACTATGTAGTGCTGTATTCATTTGAAAAAGATCTAAATTTAATTTCATGCTGTGTCCAGTTCCTTGAAGTTGAAAGTTTCCACGAGTTCTAAAGTACAACACTTGAGGTACCAGAAAACAAATGTTCAACACTTGAATTTCAGTAAAAGTAACATTCAATGAATACGAGAGCTATTCTTATAGACACACATTATGATGATACATGGAATTGCTATTTCAACATAAACCAAAAAATACTGATTTAGAATATGACATTCAACACATGACATCACTCCAAAAAAGGATCAGTGTGAATGCAACCTGCTATCATATGTACAATGTTTTAAAAACATGCTGCACAAAAATATCCAAAAAAGCTATTAATCAGAGGTGGTTGAATAAACGAGAAAAAATTCAAATTTAAGATCTGCGACTTTTCTTGGTCTTGACATCTTCTTCACTGCTCTCTCCTCTATCATCATGCTCAAAATATGGCATTTTACTCCTCTTTCTAGGTTCCAGTTCTCTGTTTTCCTTTTGTAAATATGATCCCCTTTGATATTTCTTTGTTTCTGGTGTGTAAGAGAGACGTGGTGCATCTTGTTTTACCCTGGAACAAATTGTGCTTTTAAAGAAATGCAAGCAGATAGAAATATTTCTAATTTCCTATATATTCATCTATTCATGGTTAAATCAAATAAAATTCATCCATATTTCCCTCTGTTACCAAGGGAAGGGATGGCCTGATTGGAGCATGGAAGGTGCCAGCTCTGAGGAGTAAGACTTGATTGAAAAGCAGATTGATTTGATTGATTGGAACTTGGATGACCTTCCTGTTACCATTGATAGCACTAAGGGGATCTGAACTAGGAAGCTATGTAGAAGTTGTGCACATTAACCACAATGATGTTACACCGGGCTAAATTACACACATTAGTCAAAGAAAGTAAAATTCAAACCAGAGTGAGGCACTACAAAGAATGATGTACAAGCATACCTTCTTAAGATTATGACTGCTCTCCTTTTTACCGTATCTTGTGGTCTTATGCAATGTGTGACATTGTCGGCTGCATACCCACTTGAATAAAGAAACTACATTATAGCACATAAATGAATTTGATTTTTCCACATTTCAATTTAAAACTTTAAAAACAGCCCCAATGAAAGAGAGCAAAATTCCAAAGTACATTATGAGAGGAGGGTAGCTTTTCCCATGGTAGATTATTCCAAACAGACCAATTGGCTTAAACCAAAAAATGATTATCAATAACATTATTACAACATTTGGCTTGTCAGGTGTTGGTTTGGAAACGTTTCCATGATTGGCCTATCTTTGGAATGGTGTTTTCTGGGTGAGCTCAATCCACAGATATGCAGCAGGTTCTTTGCCTTTGGCACACAAACGTGTTCTTAGTTATATTGGTCTATCCAGTTGACTTAATCAGGACACATATTGATAATAGAATTACATATTGAAGTGCAAGCTCTTAGAATTCAATTTGTTAAAGTTATAGCATAAAATACTTAAGGCAACAAGGCAGGATGGGGCCAAACCTGAGGACATTGACGCATCCAATATCTAAAGGAATTGAGACTATTGGTTTGGAAGTGCGGATTGGATTGAATGAAAATTTGCATCCGAATGACAAAGCAGAGCTGCTGAAGAAGGTGATTGAGATGATCGGTCGTTCAAAGATGTGGATAGGATCAACATGTGACACGATGCATCCACCAGGCTGGTAATCATTGATAACAACACTGTTGACAAAGTCAGGCTCCACTATTTCTGCTTTCACCAATGGCTCTATCACTAATCTATGAATCCATTTCGGAATATCATCAATCTCTCCTTTCGGAAACAGTTTTTCTTGGCCTGGTCCTCTCTCGGACATTTGCTTTCCGTAAGTGTATCCTTCACCGAAAAAGTACTTGATACGCAAGGGTGCACGGTCTACAGAATGCTTTTTATAACAACCTTGGTCAGCTTGGTGTACAACTTTGTCAATTTTATCTTCAATAACTTTTATCTCTTCTTTTGAAAAGAACTTGTGTTGCCTAATACCAGATTGTATACGTTCCTTTTCTGAAGCTTGTTCATCATCGCTGTCTTCATCATGACGATAGCTTGGCGACTTTAGGCCACTTTTTCTTCGATCCTCTCTCTCAGATGAAGAGTCGTTGCCACTGCTGTTACTATAACGAGCGATTCTTCTCTTTTCGACTCTTGATTTTTTCATCGATGCATTTAGCTTCTCTCTAAGGTCTTTTACACCAACATCAGGGTATCTTTCACTCTCCATTCCGCAGAAGCAACTTGAAGTCAAAGCATGCCCAAGAGACTCGACTCCATTACCCCTCGCCCTATTGCAAGACTGCGGAGATGCGAAGGAGCTTCCAGCCATGGTTCTGAGTTTTTAGTTGTGGGTTTAGCTCCATGCGCGGTTTGCATTAAAAAATTAAAGTTTTACCTCTGGCTTCTGCTAACTTCTGAATCGAGTATGCTACGACGTTTAGTATGGGGAGTCAGTGGACAAGTATTGGGACCATGATAGGTTTTTGCATTGTGGAACTTTGTTTTGTTGGAATGAAAAGCCCTAAAATGTGATATGTTATTACAATGAATTTTTTTGAAGAGGTCGCTTTAGATATGATTTTATCTGTAAGCTGTCTCGTATACTTTTCCAAAGGACGAATAAAAATGTAAAGCTGTGTGTATTGAAAGTGTATTGTCTCTCTACGCAGACAGACAGAGATGCATCTAGATTCCTTATCAACAACTAAATTTGAACGGTTGCTAAATCCCTCAGTTTTTGTTTATTTAGAGAAAGCAAAACTCTTCAATTTTCCTAATTTCTTGCTAAAAGTCTCGTCCTGATAATGTTTGATTGCTCGTGTGATCGATTCTTGGGAAAGCTGATCAGGTACAGTCCCGTTCAACGTTGAAGGCGATGGATATCACTAAAGACTACGTGGACCGCTGGAAAAACGTATCCATCCAGGAAAAAACGGCAGCGTACGAGAGAAAGCTGGTGTCAGCTTTCAAAAAGGGACATGTCAGGGCTCTAGGACATTTCATGAGAATAGACCAGCTCAAGAACATGATTTTTTGTTTTGGGGAACCTTAGAGAACGTTCCCCTGGGGAACAAAGGTTAAAATTTCTGGACCAGTCAAGGAATGAGACTGGCCTCATATCGCAATAAAGTTTCATGCGTGCGACAAAAAAGCTTTGTTATTGATGCCAATTGATTTGCTAGAGAAAAAGAATAGATATGCTGCCTACGTTGTGGTTATTGATCGAAACAAAAAACCGTATTCTTATGATCTATTCTAGCCTTGTTAAATTCATTCGAGCGAATCGCTGCGTTAACAGAAAAGAGTTAGTTGATGTTGGAAGGACTGTATGCCACTCTTTCAAGAGCTGTTCGCTGACTGAATCAATCTTTTCAGTGGGAAGAAAATTTTTAGTTGCAGCGATCAAGTCTAATTGACATCAATCTAGATTCACGGATGGTAAGTTGACCTTTTTAGTTGACTTTCTACGAAGTACCTTCTCGTAATCCTTATTTGCATAAAAGTAAGATGATAATTAATAGCTGTTGCTAACAGGTAGCCATTGTCTTCAAATTCAAATAGTCATTCAATAGAAAAACTGACCGCTGGATTAGCAGAGCAGCATAAATGCAAATAGGACAACCGGTGGTATGACTTTTTGGTTGTTACTGGTCTGCTTTATTTCATAAAAATTGTAGATTCATCACCGCATATGGATGAGCAGAGCCGTCGCCATCATTTCTAATAGCCACTCAAAAAAGTTATGCTCCAAAGGCTGACAGTATTACGTAGTATTTTGCCTGTATCAACTGACTTAATTTGTCAAATTCCGTACAGAAATGGTTGAGTGGCCATGTACTAAACCGACTGTTGCCGAATTTCTTTGGACAAGATCCGATTTGATTTGTGACGAGAAATCAGTGCACTGCTCCGCTTCTCTAGATGTAACTGAATGATAGCGAGTTCCTCGGATACAAATATTCAAACTGCAACGAGGGAAAACATATACTGGATGCAAAATGGATATTGTAAGTCAAATCTAAAGCAAACGTTTCATCTTTACTGTAAAGTTTATTAAGTGTTTTGCGCTGATATCTCTATATCGCAATATTATTTCATAGTATCACATACAAAAAAACTACGTCATTGTTAAAAGGATGGTTTTGAGGGAATGCAGCGTTTTTGTCAATGCACATGGTTTTTATCTATTGTGCTACTATAATGGTTAAACGATTCATAAAGAAATAGTCAGATTACAAGTTATGCTACAGGCCACAAGGAATGAAAAATTTCCCAATCATTCATCTATTCTGTTTGAAATCTTTCGCAGGTGAAACATAATCTATTAACTGACAAATATTTTACTTCTGCATTATTCGATTTTTTCTGGTGGTTTACAAGTTTCAATCTTCCCACCCGCATTTGAAAGCATAGCCTTCCTACTTCTATTCCCACCGTGCTGTTGTGAGCTCCTTTTTCTTCTTGCTTTTGCTAAATATCTTATGAATAATGAAGGCAACCAACGCTAGTTTGTGGCAAGCAAGAATAGGCCTATTGCTAAAATCTTCCGCTCAAAGCAGAGGTACTTTTCCCACAAGTACGTTGTTTGTAAGACTGAATATCCATGGAGATTTTTAAGTATAATGCCAATGAAGCGATCAGCCTATTTTACATAAGCCCCTTTTGGAATTTTTCTTTTGAAAACTTTTCAACAGATTAAAGAGACGTTGTTCCGAGCATACTGTTATCTTGAAAAGACTTTTTGAATACGAAAGAATGACAGTGGAAGAGGCTGACATAATGCCTTTTAAGTGTATTTTGTCCTTCTGCTTTAGCTAGAAAGGACAGCAATGCTCTATTAAAAGCCAAAATGATGTTCTTTCTCTCTTCTGGCTTGTGATAATTGCAAATGCAGAAGCAAATGAAAAGACCTTGTAAAAGCCCTAAATTTCTCGATCAAAATCAAGTTTGAATCTTCTTTGGAGACTCCGTTGTCAAACTCAATTGTTTTAACATACATTCAAATGAAAAATTTGTGAACAACTAAGTCTTTCTTAACATATCTCTAACGTAGGCCTCTAATGGCAATCCACCGATTGGCCGATTCTATCGTCATTGGTACTATCCTTATCATTCTTAACTGCAAAAATCACCCACCTCGTATCCCTGTTGTTGCCCATGACTTCTTCTGTTCAAATTTATTGGCGGGAAATTAAGCAAGCAGTCATTGCTTTCTTGTGAAGCAATCAAATAAATTCAAATATTTTGATTAAGGGAAGCGAAGTGTGGTTTGATGATGGGACGAGTCTTGGGTACTTAGTTCTTGGCACAGTTACAGAACATTCAGGGACTCAGGTCAAGATCAAATATGAGAATAAGGTAAGACCTGACCATGAGCTGTTTTTCGATGTAAAACTTGCAAATTATTACACAAAAGTGATTCCAATACAACGGTGATTTTTAGAAAATCAGTATATTCCTGTATTAATCCTGGCTTTCAACTCTTCTGGTTGAAAATTTCCCTTCCTCATGCCACAAAGTACATTTGCACTCTATACCGCTCTCCTAACTCAAACAATCATGAACTTCTCTTCGACCACCTTTCTAAATCAATCGAAACCATCACTTTACAATCTCCACGCTCTGAAATCATCGTTCTTGGTGATTTCAACATCCACAACTCCGACTGGCTCTCCTATTCCTCCAATGTCACCAACCCTGCTGGTCGGGAAGCTGAGGCCTTTGCCATTGTCAATGACTTGACACAGGTAATTTCAGAGCCGACACGCGTTCCTGATCGTGCAGGAGACAAAGCAAATACTCTCGATCTTTTCCTCACATCTAATCCTAGCATCTACTCTCCTCCCACCGTTAGCTCTCCTCTTGGTAACTCTGATCATTGTCTCATAACCTTACGGCATGACTTCCTCCCTCACCTGGATAGACCCTTTGCTCCGCAAAGAGTCTTCCATTACAGCAAGGCTGACTGGGACTCCCTTCGCACTTTTTACTCTTCTTACCCTTGGTCTTCAGGCTTTTCAAATGATCCTTCCTCTCTTGCTTCTTTCATCACCGATGCAATACTTCTTGGCATGGATCTTTTTATTCCTTCTTCTTACAAGCCTGGTAAAAAAAATTCCCCTAAGTGGTTCAATTCACAGTGCGCCAAAGCTGTGAATAACAAAAACCACTACTTCAAGGAATGGAAGCGACTTCAAACCCAACACTCAAGAACTTCTTTCATCCAGTCACGCAATACTTGCTCCAAAACCATCAAAAATGCCAAATCATCTTTTGTCCAACGCATCAACAACAAAATCGCTTCCTGCCAGGCTGGCTCTCGCTCCTTTTGGTCTATGGCCAAAGTTGTATCCCAAAACTTTTGCCAATCATCTTTCCCTCCACTAAAAAACAACTCTGACTCTTCTTCTACAACTCCTTCATCCAAGGCTAATCTTTTTGCGTCAATCTTTGCCTCCAACTCCAACCTGGACGACCAAGGGGTCCAACCTCATCACTTCCCCCCTTCAAAATTCACTATGTCACCCATTAAGTTCTCCACACGTAAAGTTCGCCAAACCCTTCTCCAGCTTGACACCTCCAAATCCAAAGGCCCTGATGGTATTCCAGCAATAGTTCTCAAAACCTGTGCTCCTGAACTTGCCCCTATTCTTAACAAACTATTCCAGCTTTCCTACACTCTTGGCACATTTCCCACCTCGTGGAAACAAGCCCACGTCTTTCCTATCCCAAAAAAAGGCGACAAGTCTAATCCACTCAACTATCGTCCCATTGCAATCACTTCACTCATCTCTAAAACTATGGAGACCATCATCACGAAGCAACTTCTTACCTTCCTTGAAACAAACAATCTTCTCTCTGATCACCAGTATGGCTTTCGAAAAGCCAGGTCTACTGGTGATCTTCTTGCTTATGCTGTCCATGTCTGGTCCTCTGCTCTAGAATCCAGTGGTGAGAGCAGAGTGATCTCTCTCGATATCTCCAAGGCCTTTGATTGCGTTTGGCACAAGGGTCTCCTCGCTAAACTGCCGATGTTTGGTCTCCATCACACTCTCATTAATTGGATTGGTAGTTTCCTCTCCGATAGGTCAATTGCCGTCAGAGTGGACGGCTTCCTCTCCAATCTGCACTCTATCAATGCTGGTGTACCCCAGGGCTCTGTCATCTCTCCTGTACTCTTCATCCTCTTCATCAATGACCTGCTCACCTCCACGTCTTCTAGCATTCACTCCTTTGCTGATGATACCTTCCTAAGTTCCTCATTTTCATTCAATCCAAATGACCATGCTTCCACCGATATCCAACTCCATAGAAACATTTCAGCCTCGCTTCTCTCCAATGATCTGACAGTTATTGAGAAGTGGGGTAAAGACAACCTAGTTTCGTTCAACCAAAGCAAGACGAAACAGGCTGTCATTTCACGCAAACGTAATCAAAACTTTCCAGCTGTCTTCATGAATGGTGATGAACTGGACGCTTCAGCTTCTTTCACACAACTTGGTCTTTCTCTTTCATCTAATCTCACTTGGAAAACTCACATCCATTCCCTTGCTAAACATGCATCTCAAAAGCTCGGTTTCCTCACCAGAGCCCGTGGGTTTTTCTCATCTTCTAACCTTCTATCTATATACAAGTCCCAAATCCGTCCTTCTTTAGAGTACTGCTCCCACGTCTGGGGTGGTGCTCCAAAATCTACTCTCTGTCTTCTCGACAAAGTCCAGTCCAAAGCCATTCGTCTCATCAATAATCCTAACCTCACCAACTCGCTCCAACCTCTTTCCCATCGTCGTTTAGTTGGAGATCTTTCCATCTTTTACAGATACTTTAACGGACATTGTTCTCAGGAGATCAGGGATATTATTCCAGTTCCTCTGAGGCGTGTCAGGACCACCAGAAGCTCAACTCATTCACACCCTTTCCAAGTTTCACTGCCTAATCCACGAACTCTATCTCACAAATCATCATTCATCCCAAGAACATGCAACTTATGGAACGTCTTGCCCTCTTCTTGCTTTCCTGAGTCCTACAACTTGCCATCTTTCAAATCTAAGATAAATAAACTTGATCTTATCTCTCTATCCTCTTAGCTGCTCGCTTTCTTCTTTCTTCCTTTGTTGGGGCTTTGTATAGGTCACCATGGCCTTTCCTCAACATAACCCACTAAAAAAAAAAAAAAAAAAAAAAAAAAAAAAAAAAAAAACTTGGAATGAATTATTGTTCATAAAAATCAGTAACAAAAACAAAGGCGAGATTTTTACGCTCACGTCAGTATTCAAAAATTCATTTTGACTTTTCTTTTCATTAAAGTAATTAGCTTCTATATCCATTATAAATCTAATAATTCAATCTCTGACCGATTCATTCATTAAGACGTTCATTCATTCATTGATAAATTCATTCATTCATTGGGTAAAATCAGACATTAAGATTGCAATTAACTAATTTTTGCATTTATACCCTCATTAATTTCTGCATTCATTTTGCTTGATCTATTCGTTCACTCATTTTTTCATTCTTCCTTCCATTCAAATTCATCTATTCATTCAGAAATCAATTTATTCATTCAGAAATCAATTTATTCATTCAGAAATCCATTTATTCATTCAGAAATCCATTTATTCATCCCAAGAACAAGCAATTTATGGAACGTCTTGCCTTCTTCTTGCTTTCCTGAGTCCTACAACTTGCCATCTTTCAAATCTAAGATCAATAGACTTGGTCTTATCTCTCTCTCCTCTTAGCTGTTCGCTTTCTTCTTTCTTCCTTTGTTGGGGCTTTGTATAGGCCACCATAGCCTTTCCTCAACATAACCCACTAAAAAAAAAATTCGTTCAGAAATTCATTTTTTCATTCAGAAATCCATTTATTCATTCAGAAATTCATTTGTTCATTCAAAAATTCATTTATTCATTCAGAAATTCAATTATTCATTAATGTAACCAATGTATTTGCATTGAAGATACATTCTGTGCTTGCAAAGTTGGTCAAACCTGCTGATAAAACAGAAGTAGATGGATTTGATGACATGGTAAAAATGAGGTCTGTTTTTACAACGGTTTTCTTCCTCAATTATCAGTTGCCAGCAAATAATTTTATCCCCACGGCATTAACTTAGTATCAAAATGTACAAAACTTAGATAATTCACCTCATTTTGAATAAGACCAGTATTAGACCATCAATATGGACATCACAAGAAGTCAAGGTATCCCTCACAATCAACGCCTATTTTCTTGGTCGGCCTTTGAAATAAGCAATTATGCGCCAGAAAGAGGCTGATGATCATGGTCATAGGAAAGAAAGATTTACCACGAACAACAAAGACTGAAAAATATACTGAAATGAATGATCATAATTGATAGTAGGCTGTTTTAACTAATTATTGCTTCATATCAGAGATCTTCACGAGGGATCGATTCTTTGGAATTTAAAGACAAGGTACCATTTGGAAAAAATTTACGTGAGTCATATCTTTATTCAATAAAATCATGTTCCCTTCTAAACAATTTTCATCTTGAAAGCTGATTTATTATGTATTGATTATAACCCTTCTCCAGCTTGACACCTCCAAATCCTAAGACCCTGATGGTATTCCAGCAATAGTTTTCAAAACCTGTGCTCCTGAACTTGCCCCTATTCTTAACAAACTATTTCAGCTTTCCTACACTCTTGGCACATTTCCAATCTCGTGGAAACAAGCCCACGTCTTTCCTATCCCAAAAAAAGACGACAAGTCTAATCCACTCAACTATCGTCCCATTGCAATCACTTCACTCATCTCTAAAACAATGGAGACCATCATCACTAAACAACTTCTTACCTTCCTTGAAACAAACAATCTTCTCTCTGATCACCAGTATGGCATTCGAAAAGCCAGGTCTACTGGTGATCTTCTTGCTTATGCTGTCCATGTCTGGTCCTCTGCTCTAGAATCCAGTGGTGAGAGCAGAGTGATCTCTCTCGATATCTCCAAGGCCTTTGATCGCGTTTGGCACAAGGGTCTTCTCGCTAAACTGCCGATGTTTGGTCTCCATCACACTCTCATTAATTGGATTGGTAGTTTCCTCTCTGATAGGTCAATAGCCGTCAGAGTGGACGGCTTCCTCTCCAATCTGCACTCTATCAATGCTGGTGTACCCCAGGGCTCTGTCATCTCCCCTGTACTCTTCATCCTCTTCATCAATGACCTGCACACCTCCACGTCTTCTAGCATTCACTCCTTTGCTGATGATACCTTCCTAAGTTCTTCATTTTCATTCAATCCAAATGACCATGCTTCCACCGATATCCAACTCCACAGAAACATTTCAGCCTCGCTTCTCTCCAATGATCTGACAGTTATTGAGAAGTGGGGTAAAGACAACCTGGTTTCGTTCAACCAAAGCAAGACAAAACAGGCTGTCATTAACGCAAACGTAATCAAAACTTTCCAGCTGTCTTCATGAATGGTGATAAACTGGACACTTCAACTTTTTTCTAACAACTTGGTCTTTCTCTTTCATCTAATCTCACTTGGAGTACTCACATCCATTCTCTTGCTAAACATGCATTTCAAAAGTTCGGTTTCCTCGCCAGAGCCCGCGAGTTTTTCTCATCTTCTCATCTCTCAACAATATACAAGTCCCAAATCCGTCCTTCTTTAGAGTACTGCTCCCACGTCTGGGGTGGTGCTCCAAAATCTACTCTCTGTCTTCTCGACAAAGTCCAGTCCAAAGCCATTCGTCTCATCAATAATCCTAACCTCACCAAATCGCTCCAACCTCTTTCCCATCGTCGTTTAGTTGGAGATCTTTCCATCTATTACAGATACTTTAACAGACATTGTTTCGGGAGATCAGGGATATTATTCCAGTTCCTCTGAGGCGTGTCAGGACCACCAGAAGCTCAACTCATTCACACCCTTTCCATGTTTCACTGCCTAACCCACGAACTCTATCTCACAAATCATCATTCATCCCAAGAACAAGCAACTTATGGAACGTCTTGCCTTCTTTTTGCTTTCCTGAGTCCTACAACTTGCCATCTTTCAAATCTAAGATCAATAGACTTGGTCTTATCTCTCTCTCCTCTTAGCTGTTCGCTTTCTTCTTTCTTCCTTTGTTGGGGCTTTGTATAGGCCACCATAGCCTTTCCTCAACATAACCCACTAAAAAAAAATAAAAAAATAAAAATAACATCTATTTATGAATTTTCCAATTATAAGTTTTCTCAATTGAGTCTCACTTTCAATGTTTCAAACAATTTAGTGCGGTTTTGCATTTTAGACATACATTGGAAGCATCCTAATATCTGTCAATCCTTACAAAGTTTTCGGTATCTATGGCTTGGACACTGTTAGAAAATACCAAGGCCAATTTATTGGCAAGCTTCCGCCGTGAGTGTTTTTTCGTCTTTTTCCATTGTCGTCAACAACGTCAAATCGAGAAGAACTGTTTGATTTGAAAAATATTTTATATTTGGAGAAACATGATTTTGTCGCACTACTGACAATTTTTTCGTGAAGAAATACTTTGATGAGCAAAACTTCAATATTACCCATGTGAAAGACAGTTAACAGTTTTTTTACAGATCTTGTCGTCCTACGATCATCGTTGTAAGAAGCATCCAATAATGGCCGAATTAATAGCATTAGATTCATATTCAAATGCGGATTGACATATGTAATGTTAAGTAGTTGGGTTGCTTATCTTAACCAACCATTGTCATCCCCCTTCCAATGGCTGATAAATAATGCTAATTCATCTTTGATGATCAAAAATTTAATCTGTTTTTCAAAGCTTGACCTTGTTTGTTCTTATTACAGAATCCACTAATCTTAGCTGCACTAAGTTTTGTTGTGTCTTTTCATTATAAAAGATTCCGTCTGTTTTGCCATAGCCATATATTCGCAGTGGCTGAGAGTGCATTCTTTGAGCTGGTCAAGGAAAACAAAAATCAAGTGATGGTGGTTAGGTTTGTATTTCAACTTTGAATTAAAAATAAATCTCCATTCGATCTCTATATCGATCATGAATGATGGTTGGTATGTTCTATGCAGTTGTGGAAATATTGGGCTAACAACAACTAGGAATTTGGAATGTTTCAGACATAATGATGGAAGGGCGTGTGGAAGATGGAAGGATAATGTGAGGATATGGAGAAGGGAGGGTGCTTGCGACGTGATGAGACTAGTGCACATAAGGATAGGGCGGTTGGAGATGAGTGAAACATGGGTGCACCAACATAATGATGATGGGGATGATGATGATGATGATGATTGTAGCATCGAATGTTGGCTACAGCTACAACTCACTCCTAAGCCTCACTAGT
The DNA here is from genome assembly GCA_964026355.1 of Pseudorhiza aurosa. Taxonomy (NCBI): domain Eukaryota; kingdom Metazoa; phylum Cnidaria; class Scyphozoa; order Rhizostomeae; family Lychnorhizidae; genus Pseudorhiza; species Pseudorhiza aurosa. Next base: position 10,779,583 of record OZ032119.1, read on the forward strand.
CGCAGAAAACACAGCGAACAAAAAAAAATTATGTGATTATGAGAACTCGAGATATCGTTTGCTAAAGCAACAATGGAAAAATTAGAATTAATGTACAAGATAAGGAACTATACCCTAACGTAATAGAAATTGTAAACGAAATAAGCAAAACGAGACAGCGAAGCAACGAAAGAATAACAAAGTTCGAAACTTACAATCTGTGTTCCACTATGGGGAAACTATAAACTATCGTCCGAAAAATGATTCAGCAGACTGCAGATAATATGCCACGAACCTAAAAGCCCCGCCAATACACCTCAAATTTTTCTTTAAATAAAATTTCAGCAAAGAGTAACGGCCTATCTGGCAATCCTTGCCCTCGCTCAGCTTGTCCACGTGCTCTCCCAACAAAGCCAAAAACACTAACTCCCCTGGGTCCCAAATTGTGTAACAAAACAAAATATTAGTAAAATTAGTAGAAGAGTCATCTCCCTCGACTCTCGAGAGCCTCTTGCACGTTACAATGACGATGATTGATGATAAATGATGATAATTGATGATGATTGATGATGATGATAATAATAATGACTGATGATTGGGGATTTATGATGATAATTGATGATAATGATGATGATAATGATGACTGACGATGAATGATGATAATAATGACTGATTATTGATGATAATGATGATTGAAGATTGATGGTGGCTATTGATGATTATCATTGATGATGATGTTGATGTTGATGATGATTGATGGAAGATGATCTTCATGATCATGATGATTGGAAGTTAATCAATATCTATCAATATCTGAGCTATACGTAAGAAATCAGGACGATTCAAGGTTGAAAAGCCAGGAACCTGCAATTTAAGTCATCTCTTTGCTGAGAAATTCGTTCTTACTCAAATTCAGCGGAGAAAGTGGATCAGGAAAAACTGAAGCTACGAAGTTGATAATGCAATATTTGGCTGCTGTGAATCGAGCTCAAAACACTCCTGTTACAGAAAAGGTAAAAAATTTTTTGAATCGTTGAGTAGTTTAGATAATAAATCTTTATAAAATTATTGCCCTTTGTATTCATAATTGGGACAGAGATTTGATTTCTCTTATTCTCCTCTCAAATATTTTCCCTCTCTATTTTTCTACCGAAATATTATCATCCGTACCAATGTCATACCTGGCAAGCACCTTTTAGAAATTGTGACAAGCCCCATTGATAAAGCACACATAAGGTGCTCTTCCAGTGAGCGATTCATTATACATTTAGGTGCCCCTTTGCACATCTAACCACTGCCCTTTGGCCGCAGTGTTCTAGTAAGAATGAATTGTGCCATATGAGTACTTTGTCTTGCAGATTCTTGAAGCGAATCCTTTGCTAGAATCATTTGGAAATGCAAAAACAATTATGAATGACAACTCAAGCCGCTTTGGAAAATATATCGAAGTAATTTTTGATAGGTATGGCATAATGTATATATATATATATATATCTCTCTCTTTTCTCGTAACTAACAAGTGAATGTCGATATAAATTAAAAAGACAGTTAAGAAAAATGGAAAAACAACGGATGGAAAACTTTTGGTTATAATTTGGCAATGTACTTAAATCGTTTTGTAATTTTGACAAAAATAAATTTTCTATTACCAATTTTACAATGAGTAGCAATACGTATCAAGCGGTGCTCTGGTCCTCCTCTTGATGTGACCACATCCCGAGGTTCCTACGCTTGGAATTACAGATGGATGTTTGCATACGAGACTCGTTCTGCGCCTCGATTCAACTTTCTATTTCACTTTCTTGGGCAGCTATCACTACGTCATCTGTATTGAAGTCCGGAAGGTCATTATTTCACTGCTTCAGGTAGGTCACCTTGTGTCCTCTCCCCCTCTTGAGTGGCTTGTGGGACGCCTCCAGACTGACCCACGGGTTGATGTGAGCTACGGAAGCAGTACCCAGCAAACTTGAAAGACAGAGAGTAAGTGACTCTCCATACCGTAAATGGAAGTCTAGTGTGAGATGAGGAACAAGCCACTGGCCATAATATTAATGATCAAGGAACCATATCCTCTGAGCTTTCAATACATTCCCTTTAGGGGTGCCATCTGCGGTGCAAAAGTCTCTGAATATCTTCTTGAAAAGTCGAGAATTGTTTACCAGGTGTGTATATCCACAATTCCTGTACCTCCAGTTGTCTTATTTCTTTCGAATCATCTAGACATTTCTAAACGCGAAAGCGTCTCAATTTCTTTTGTCACTATGTAATACTAGTGACCGAAAGGCATGGCGGGAGCCAACGAAACACACCGTTGGCACCAACGGGTCAGACCTGACCAACGGAGACTAAGTCAAAGTCAAGTAGATTAATAATAGTGGCCAATTTACAAGCGTATGACTTAAAGTTGGCAACTTATACATAAATTATTTCGCAAGATTCAGGAAAATGATTCAAAAAGGAGCAATATTTCAATTTGCATTAACTTCGACCATAATGGAAATTTTATGCATTGATTGTACTATCAAATAATTTTTTATTGACAAAGAAACTAAATTTTTATTTTCTAGAATTCTGGGGACAGAAATTTCCATATTTTTTACGAAATGATGGCCGGCCTGACTCCTGCTGAAAAGTCGACCTATAATTTAACAAAACCTGACGATTTCTTCTATTTGAATCAGGTAAACATAAAATTGATTCTTTGCCATTGAAACCTCGAATGTAGATCTAATAAAATGGCAGGCTTTCATCCAAACTGGGAGTCGACAGAGCTAACAAGGTGTCATTTAGAAGATTTTTCTCAATGTTTTGTGAGCTATGATAAATTTTCAGATATTTCAGTTCAAGTGTTGCTTCTTGTATGAATTCCAGTCATGCATCCAATTCATTAAGCCTTTCATCTGATTTTATTCATGTTATCTATGTCTTTATCATCCTTAATCTCTCAAAGGGTTCCAGCTCTGTGATGTCTCAAAAAGTTGATGCAAATGATTTTCAACATACTTTGTCAGCAATGGAAATCCTTGGCATAAACGTATGATATTTACCAATGGTGACAGTCACTCATCCTCACTTGAAGGAATAACTAATTTTTAACCACCGTTGTCATAACTAATCAAACGAATCAATATGATGTGCTGATCCTTCCCACCTGAAGCTGCTCCAATCTACTATTATCAATGTGAAACATATGCCAAGGGCATTTTCATGTTTCACTTCCAGGAAAACTCGTCATCTGATTGAAGTCATACAAAAATATCAAGCATTATGAGCTGGTCCAACTCCTCCGTCAAATTCCTCCATCAAATTTCCGACTGATCTTGCTCGTCACTTTGTCCATTAAAATGGGCTCAAATTTGTGCAGCTTCTCGCGTCAAATCATATGACCCCTACTGCTCTTCTCTCATGGCTTTGCAATTTCTAAGATAAGCTGTTTCAAGTATCTTTGTTTTACAGAAAGAAGAGAAACGAGGAATTTTATCAATTCTTGCTGCCATTCTTCATCTTGGAAATATTTATTATGGACGGACCCAGGTCTTCTTCATTCTTCATCGAATGCTTTCATAACTGCTCTTTGTCTTAAATGATTCCGTTCTTTATTTTCTTCATTCAATTATTCGTTGGGTTATTCATTTATATATTCATTTGTCTATTCATTCTTTTATTCATCCATTCATTTATATTTACTTAATGATATCTAAATATGTAAAATAATTTAAGTATAAGTACTGTTTTGTAAACTGACATGTTAGAAATGAATCGAGAGATATATAGTAAATAAGATATATGTATAAAGTAAGAAAAAAGTATGTAATTATATCAAATGGCAAAGAAAAGAAAACAAGAATGAAGAAAAATTAACTCTGGCTTAGTTTATTCATTCATCTTTTGATGGCCATTTGAAGGCAATAAGGGAGGGTGCCACTCAAACTTCTCCACTCAAGCTGTTCATTAATCTGACCCCTTGATACAACAAAGAACTTTGACGAGGGCTAGTTTTTATCGGTTGAATTGCAAATGTCTTTTCGGAACTTTCTTTGTTTGCATATTCTATTCAATTTTCCATTATGATGTTTATAATGCGACTGTTTTCTCTTAAGATGAATGGACAAGAGGCTGCAGTCATTATGAATCAGAAAGAGGTTGATGTCATTGCCAAGCTCCTTGATGTTGAATTGAAAGGTGTTGCTCTAGCATTGACAAATCGAGTAACGGTAATTAGTCTTTGTTGTGTTTACGGGGTACAGCTTGCTTCTGCATTCTTATTAAGTCCTTTTCCTTTACTTTCACCATTTCAACTATCAATACCTGTCTATCTATCTATCTATCTATCTATGGCTATCTATCTATCTATCTATCTATCTATCTATCTATCTATCTATCTATCTATCTATCTATCTATCTATCTATCTATCTATCTATCTATCTATCTATCTATCTATCTATCTATCTATCTATCTATCTATCTATCTATGGCTATCTATGGCTATCTATCTATGGCTATCTATGGCTATCTATCTATCTATCTATCTATCTATCTATCTATCTATCTATCTATCTATCTATCTATCTATCTATCTATCTATCTATCTATCTATCTATCTATCTATCTATCTATCTATCTATCTATCTATCTATCTATCTATCTATCTATCTATCTATCTATCTATCTATCTATCTATCTATCTATCTATCTATCTATCTATCTATCTATCTATCTATCTATCTATCTATCTATCTATCTATCTATCTATCTATCTATCTATCTATCTATCTATCTATCTATCTATCTATCTATGGCTATCTATGGCTATCTATCTATCTATGGCTATCTATCTATCTATCTATCTATCTATCTATCTATCTATCTATCTATCTATCTATCTATCTATCTATCTATCTATCTATCTATCTATCTATCTATCTATCTATCTATCTATCTATCTATCTATCTATCTATCTATCTATCTATCTATCTATCTATCTATCTATGGCTATCTATCTATCTATCTATCTATCTATCTATCTATCTATCTATCTATCTATGGCTATCTATCTATCTATCTATCTACGGCTATCTATGGCTATCTATCTATCTATCTATCTATGGCTATCTATGGCTATCTATGGCTATCTATCTATCTATCTATCTATCTATCTATCTATCTATCTATCTATCTATCTATCTATCTATCTATCTATCTATCTATCTATCTATCTATCTATCTATCTATCTATCTATCTATCTATCTACCTATCTATCTATCTATCTATCTATCTATCTATCTATCTATCTATCTATCTATCTATCTATCTATCTATCTATCTATCTTGAGCCTTCCTTTGCTGTACATCAAAAGAAGACGTTCTTATTGATGACATCATTAGCATGTGTAGTGTCATTCGTGCCCGAGTCCTTTCGTATGCATTTCCTTAGAGACTTTCCACCAGTCCCTCAATACATAGCACTGTTCATTGCTTACAGGAGGCTGCCGGTGAGAAGTTTTACAGTCCGCTGAACATCGAAAGAGCACTGGATGCGAGAGATGCAATGTCACGTGCCTTATACTCCCGTTTGTTTGGTTGGCTTGTAGCTAGGATAAACCAAAGCATTCATCAACCTGTTGAGAACGATTCAGTCTCGATTGCAATTTTGGACATATTTGGATTCGAGGTTCGTAATTCTGTCATCATCATCACCATCATCAATTTGAACTTGCTAGGAACTTTTTTTCGATTTTTCTCTTTTTCATAATGCTTGGCAGCTTCTTGTGATTCTCTTCTTATTTTCAAACGCCGGTAAAAATTTGATAAATGGATTTAGATTTGATTGGTTTATTCAAATCTGATCAGGAAAATTGTTTAACCCATCTTGTGTTGGTGGGGTTCTGAAATGCTAAACTTGCAAATAAGTTTAAAAGCAGAAACTCGTTTCTCAGTTGTCAGGTCTCAGTTCAAAAATGAAAGTGAGGAAGGAGGTGTCGCTAACCCAATGCACTGATGTGAATAACTATAACAATATCAAATCAATCAATTGAAATTCACCCAACAAAGCATCCATGCCCAAAGACACATTAAGTTTAGGCAAAAAAGAGAAAAAAAAAGAATGCGATTATAAATACTCTCTGAAGGCTGAGTCAAAGGCGTTCATAGTATTTTGGCTGATTAAGTTCTGATTGCATTATGCTCCATTTGGTGCTTGTTCTGGCTTAAAATGAACGGTTGTAGCAGTCGACGAACATTTGCAGCAGTCGATGAACGGTTTTAGCAGGATAAAGCTCTTTGCAATTTCTCACCCCTCTTCTTGTTAGTATTTTCTGGACCACAGCATACCATGGAAATTTCATATCAGCTTCATCATTGATAATTTCATAAAAGATAACTATATGTGCACATTTCCTTTGTATCTGCCAAGTAGATCGACATAAGTCCTCTGGCATTTTGGCGGCTTTGCCTGTTTCTCTGCAGTAATTATTTTCAGCAAATCTTGCAGCCTTCCTCTGTGCTTTCTCACTTTTTCCTTCTTGTTCTGACTTGGGTTTCATGCACATGTGACTTTCAATTTAGACGAACTTAATTATGTTGCTCATTTCATTTTCTGTGGGCGCATCCCTAGATTTCATCTTAAGAAAGCTAGATATCTATCGCCCTTATGGTGAAAGTGTATGTGTACGTGCAAATTCAAGCCGTTGACTCCGTCATTACATGGAAAACTGCCTGCATAATTGATTTTGAACTTAGCATGAAGCTGAGACCAAACTGCGAGTCTTTTTCAAGGACGGTTTATTTTCATAAGTTGGTTTTTAAGTTGCATTCTTCACCAATATCGTGAACTGTGAACTGCTTTTCTCATGAATTGTTCAGGATTCGAACCGATGCCCCATGTTAAGACTTCACACCACCACACTAACACACCAATAATTTTCAGAATTCAAACTTGTTCCAATTCATTTCAAATTTTTCAGCTTCCATTATCCTCTGCTTGCTACTTAGATCTAATTTATGCTTATTTGACCCTATCGTAACCTATACCTATTTGACCCTATCGTAACCTATACCTATTTGACCCTATCGTACCCTATACCTATTTGACCCTATCGTAACCTATACGTATTTGATCCTATCGTAACCTATACCTATTTGACCCTATTGTAACCTATACGTATTTGACCCTATCGTAGCCTATACCTATTTGACCCTTTTGATTTGAATTATAGCAAAGTACATTTTTCATATTATTGCAGATGTCATCATGAAAATGTGCTTCTTTTCTAGGACTTTAAATCGAATTCCTTTGAGCAATTTTGCATCAATTTTGCAAACGAAAGTCTTCAAGCATTCTTTGTTGATCACGTTTTTAAGCAGGAACAGGTTGATTTATCGTCTCTGTTTATACCTTTCTATCATCTATATTCTTCATTCGTTTTATCCAAAAATTTGATTCTTCTGCATTTTCCTTACACGTTGCTTATATTTTCATCGTAATAATAATATCAGTTAGGGTCTTTGATCAATATCAGTCTACTTTCTGAAGATATTGATTTCTGCTTCACGCATGCTTCCGCTTCGGGATGCCCTGTCTGTCCATCTATCAGTACATGTCAATCTGATGTACAGAATGGATAATTTGCGGTGAGGGGAGGAAGTGGCCACAATGCCATTGCTCAGGATGGTATCTCTCTAGCAATATGATGTTGGTCTAGCGTTCTTTTCGAGTGTAGGAATCGACTTGAATTATTCTTTTAGCATTTTCACATATTGATATGCCTTATCATAAATGAAACATCTGATATACAGTATAACACCCTAGGCGATTTTTCAGCACCATAGTAGAAAACCCATATCAAACATTAACAACAAAACCTGACAGCAAACACCGTGTTAAAAGCTTCTCTGGATAGGAATGGATGAAAGTTGCCCATGTCATTGCACATGGGACTTTACGGTAATTATGATGGCATTCATGATGATTATGATGATTATGATGATGATGATGATGATGATGGTGATGACGATGGTGATGATGATGATGATAATGATGATGGTGATGATGATGATGATGATGATTATGATGATGATGATGATGATGGTGATGATGATGGTGATGATGATGGTGATGATGATGATGATGATTATGTTGGTGATGACGATGGTGATGATGATGATGATAATGGTGATGATGATGATGGTGATGACGATGGTGATGATGATGATGATTATGATGATGATGATGATGATGATGATGATGATGATGATGATGGTGATGATGATGATGATGAAGAAAGTGATGAAATAAGGAAAACAACGATAGAGAATATTAAGGATCTGAGAGAGGATACAGCAGCAAAGGTTGCAGCGGAGGAACGTAGCAGCCCAATAACGCAAGAAGAAATACTTAGAGAATGGGGAAAATCTAAAGATGGAGCTCCAGGAATAGACAACGTGAGAATATCATATATAAGGTTTGCAGGCAAGACAACACAGGAAGCAGTGTGCAATGTCATAATGGACATGGTCAACAAGGACCCGTGTGAATGGGAAGAAATGGTTAAAATCGGCTTAGTAGTACCATTGTTCAAAAAGGGTAGTAGATCAAGGGTACCGAAATATCTGGATGGATAAGAGAGGAGGACCTGCCTTAAAGCAAATGGAAGAAAAACGGGTGAACATGTGGGGAGTAAGGATAAAATTAGGAATAAGATCGATGCAAGCTAAGATTGAGGAAAGAGTATTCAGAAGGATTGGCCATGTTTTGAGGATGGATAACAATCGCCCAACGAAACAGATGACGCTTGGTTGGTATGCACCACCAGTAACACCAACACCAGAGAGGAAACTAAGGCATGGCACAATAGAACATTGGAGAAAGGTATTAAGAGAAGCAGGATTAGATGTAGACATCCATATTTAGTATCTAACAAGGGGAAATTGAGACAAATAATTCATGAAAGGAAAGTGCACATAGAAGAATGGGAGAAGAGCCAAGCTGAACATCATGAGAATCAACGCTCCCAAATGAAAAGATCACAAGCTAGCATAGAGGAACAAAGATCGTTCGTGTGTCAATGGCCTGAATGCAGCAAAATATTGAAATCAATTACTGGCCGAAAGAACAAGAATATCCACAGAGCAAACATACAACAAGAAACGCTACGCAAATGGTGTAGTACAACTCTAAAGGATAAGACATCGTTAGCCAGCCACCAGAAATTTTTCATGGGAGCACCGAAAGGAATATGTCCATACTGCGGAGAAAGGAAATCGGTAGCCAATATGGCTCGCCATAAGAGGATGTGCGCGATTGGAAATGAAAGAATGTACACGCCAACTGAAGAAGAAAGAAACACGCAACAAGAAAAGAGAGAAAATGAGAAGAAAGGAGACCTTGTCCGATGCAAACTCTGTAATGACTTTGAATCTAAAAAGAATATAAGTAGACAGCGGAGAACATGCAATGCTACAAGAACAAACAGTAGTTGTTGTGGCAATCGAATGCCAACGTCGAGATGAGACACTGGACGGCGCATTCCCGACGGGGAATGAAAGCCAATAGATAGATAAATAGATAGATAGATAGATAGATAGATAGATGATGATGATGGTGATGATGATGATGGTGATTATTATTATGATTGATGATGGTGATGATGATGATGGTGATGATCATGATGATGGTGATGATGATAATGATGGTGATGATGATGATGATGATCATGATGATGGTGATGATGATAATGATGGTGATGATGATGATGGTGATGATGATGATGATGATGGTGATGATGATGATGATGATGATGACGATGATGATGATGATAATGACGATGATGATGATGATAATGACGATGATGATGATCATGACGATGATGATGATGATGGTGATGATGATGGTGATGGTGATGGTGGTGATTCTCCACCTCTTTTCAATGTAATGAATTGTCAACAGCATGCCTCTTTGATTTCGCAGGCTGAATACAAAAGGGAAAACATTCCATGGAACGCCATTTCTTTTGTCGATAATCAAACCTGCCTCGATCTCATTTGTAAGCCTCCTTGTGGCATTGTCCATATTCTTGGTGATGAAAGCAATTTTCCGCAGGTGAATCCCTTGGTTCTTTAAAACGGCTTCCTTTGACGCTTCTAAGCTTGGACTAAAAACGCATTTAATTCGAGAATATTTTAATACGACCTTATTATTATAAACAATTTTAACTAAGCATGCTGCATATGACATCATCTAATTTGCGAATACAAGGGTGCAATACAAACGGGTTTGACTAGAATCATTATTATTATTATTTTTTCTAAGATTTCTTCCACTTTAAAGAAAGTTTCTATTTAAACTCTTATAATCAATGATAGCTTTTTGCTTGAAAATATCAATTTGGTTTGCAATTTTACCAACAGTCAACCGATCGGTCATTTCTTGAAAAATGCCATCAACAATTTGCTGGCCATAAGCATTACAAACGACCGAAAACCGATCTTCTTCAGTTTGGCATTGTTCATTACGCCGGCCTTGTCGTTTATCAGGTAACTCCATTTTCAATTGAATTATCCCCCCCTTTTCTTTTTGTTCATGGACATTTGTGCAATTTTCTACTATGAGGAAAGTAATCTAGCTGAGCTGACTTCTGCTATTTCAATCGCACCATAGTATCTTGTAGACATCCAACAAAAAAGGGAAATTTTCAATCTGACTTCATAACTTTTTATTCTAGTACATCAAATTATATTGAATTCAATCATAGCATATCATATCATATCATATCACATCATATCAAATCATATAGCATATCTAACTATAAATCCTTAAATAATTCCAATATTATTTTTCTACTTTCCTTATGAGGGTTGGCAGGAGTAATCGGCTTAGTAGTTCGAGCCTACTGGCTTTTAATTTGCTGGCTCGAGGCTTACTCGCTCTGGCTTCTAAATGCTCTCTCTCTCTTTCTCTCTTTCTCTCTTTCTCTCTTTCTCTCTTTCTCTCTTTCTCTCTTTCTCTCCTTCTCTCTTTCTCTCTTTCTCTCTTTCTCTCTTTCTCTCTTTCTCTCTTTCTCTTTTTCCGTCTTTCTCTCTTTCTCTCTTTCTCTCCTTCTATCTTTCTCTCTTTCTCTCCTGTCTTTCTCTCCTGTCTTTCTCTCCTGTCTTTCTCTCCTTCTCTCTTTCTCTCTTTCTCTCCTTCTCTCTTTCTCTCCTTCTCTCTTTCTCTCCTTCTCTCTTTCTCTCTTTCTCTCCTTCTCTCTTTCTCTCCTTCTCTCTTTCTCTCTTCTCTCTCTTTCTCTCTTTCTCTCTTTCTCTCTTTCTCTCTTTCTCTCTTTCCCTTTCTCCTTCTCTCTCTGTCTGGGGGTGAGTTGTGACGACGATAGGAGTTGTTCATCTCATGTCACAATACCGTGGCTCAGGATGGTACATTGCTAACAAGGTACTATTTGACGCTCGTCTAAGGCATGGCACTCAACTTTGCCTTTGATTTTGTATTGAAGGTTGATATGTTTTTGGACAAAAACCGAGATGACATGAGGTTGGAGATGGTTGACCTTCTGTCTGCAAGCAAATCACAGGTTTCATAATCATTAATTTTATCAGATGCCATCCTATTTTCAAATTCCTTCAAGCGTCAAATGGCAAGTGATGCATTGAGCAAGTTTTCCATTTACACTAAGGCGCATGCTCATGAGATCAAGTCTAAGAAAGCACTACTCCTATTTATCTTCTCATTGAAATTTTGGGTGGAAAGTTTCATATTGATACGTTAAAGAGCCTGTTACATTACCTGTGAACGCGTTTTGCAATTTTAACATCTAAAGGTAGGCATATAATCAGATAAGACGGTTTGAAAAACTTTTTTATTAAATAATTTCTAGCGATTCGTACAATAACGTAAATATCACAAGAGAAACAAAACAAAAATGTGTAGAATTATGTAAATATCACTTGTCATCTTTGCATCGGTCAGGAATGCCCTTGACCATTCAGATTAATCCTTTTCTTTCTTTTATTTCTAATTAATGTCTATAGTGATTCGTAAATCAATGCCATCGTTTAAAGAAGAATCAAAGGTGTTATGTCATCTTGATCATTGATCAACATAATCATTATCCTGGCAATCATAAATCATTATCGTCATGGTCTGAATCATCAATCATTACCGCAATGGTCATAATTGTGATAGGGATCTTTGATTAAAATTTCAGATAATAGCCAGCTTCTTTTCTGATAAATCTCCAAGTGGCTCTTTGCAAATCAGTAGCCTGTTATCTTCTCCATCGTTCCGATCTGTTTCTAACGGTGGAAGCCAACGACGAAGCAAATTCAACATGGGCAGAATACCAACTGTTGCTGGCGGATTTTCTGATTCACTTGCTCAACTGGTTACCAAAATGAAACAGTACGCACTCAAAGCATTATTATTTCATTTTGCAATTGTTTGTTCTCATTTTGCATTTCCATATTACTCATTTGGTGTAGCAAGTGGCGTCATGTTCCATAAAAGATATTTACACAAGCGAATTAAAGCAAGCATGGCTGGAAATACGTCATTCTTCTCAGTTGGCACGACTTTTGTTGGTACTCCTGTTTATCTGAGAACAAATCCTGATTAAGAACGATATCCTCATAAATTACTTGCATTCATAAAGGTCTTATCCTATTCATAATTTCTTTAAATCCTGTTCCATCCATTCATAAACTTTTGATTCTATTCCATTCATAGCTTATATCAATATTTTTTTCAGATGCAATCCATTTTTCATCCGATGTTTGAGGCCAAACACAGAAAAGGTGATTTTCCCTCAAATCAATTCCCTATTGCATTTATTTGCAAACTCACCTGTTCCTGGTAGCATCATTCTCTGCATCATCAGTCGGTCGCATCAACATTCTGCAATTTGTCGTGCTGGTAGTAGATAATCCCAGTTTATGGCAGTGCTGCTATCTTTTAATCAAGAGTGCTCTATACATCGGGACATTTCGGAGTTCCAATCGGTCCAACTTGTTTTAGTTATGCATTTTACAATTCTTTCATCAGCATTGGTATCATGTAAGGACTATTTGTTGTATTTTTGGTATTTGCAATAATTTTATACCCACGCATTAGTCGCTTCTTGTTGGCATAGGAAGCCTCACTTCCCGTCTGGATGTTTTTATGATAGCTGGATTCATGCATTGCTTACTTCTTTATGATTTTGGGATTTCGCTTTCATTTTCCAGTCATCTATGCTATTTCAAGATTCCCTCATCCTCAACCAACTGCGATGTTCAGGAATGCTAGAGACGATCAAAATCCGTAAATCTGGTTTCCCAGTTAGAATCCCCTACGACGCCTTCATTCAAAGGTAATATAAGCTCAAATCGCAACGAACTGTTACTTGTGCAAGCTTGGAGGATTGGTGCATTCATCATTCTCAAAATTGATCTTGCAGATTGCTTCAATTTTGCAAGAAATAACCCACTTAAGATGCGGGCCTAGGGGCAGTTGTCACATGTTCATGCATGCTGTGGTGAAGGCTTCGTGCTTGAGGCTCCCTCTCTCCCGATTCTTGATGCCTTCAATCTCTCCATCGAGATGTGATTGTTACTTTGCGTGAAAGTGAACTGGCCAACCTTGCTTGCCAAACAGCGCTCCCGATGGCACCTCTCTGGTTAAGTGTTCTCGGTGCCTAAATTGCCGTCTTTACTTCATGTTGGCATGACACGGACTTTAGTAACGCTTTTTACTCAAGCAAGGTTCCCTTCAAACAAGAAGACGCCTCCCTTTAAAACCAGCTTTGGTTGAATGACTGTCTCTTTTTTCAGATAAAACCAAATGCAGGGCATAATAGCATTGTTTTGAAAATGAATTACTGCTTATGAATCTAATGCAGCACAAGTTGTTGTTGAATGGAGCAGCAAAATTAAGACACATCTCCGTAAATCAAACTAGGTATTAATGCTCTCAATGATTCTCCTCAATTCTAGAAAGAATATTACAATGCACTTCTCTTTGATTGAGGTTTTGGGAGGAATGATGATGTAGTTGATAATTTCCATGTTTCAGGTACCAATGCATTTATAGGGGTCGATTGCAACCCCCCGTGTCACCTCGCGAAAACTGTTCAACACTTCTTACGCTCCTTCCCAAGGGAAAACTGATGGAAGAATCTGCTATGGGTGAAACAAAGGTATAGTAACATGACAAAAGTAATAATGCCATCACGTAATGGGCGTGTGAATTAATCGGTACAAATTTGAAAATTGCACTGCAAATGCTCGATGCAGGAATATTTTTAATGTGCTAAACGATTTAATCTGGACAACACATGTCATAAAACAATGTACAAGCTTAAGATCAATGCAAAGAGTGGACCAGCTTTGAAGAGAAATTAAACAAGATAAGAATCCATCTATGAATACAGCAATGAAAAAATTGTAAGCCTTGCTGAATGGACTTAATAGATTTTTGAACATTATTTAAACATACATAAACAATTAAGAAAATAGGCATGATCTTATTGCTTGGTGAAGGAAGATGGACCATTTCCTTCTTTATTTAGGAAATATTTTATAACTATTTTGACTTACCAGGATTTTCAGCTCTTTATGACAGCTGGTACTAAGTTCCATGTTTTTATTCCAAATTGATTAGATTTTTCCAGTCCTGTTGTTTCCAGTTCAACTTGAATCTTCTTCTTTCGGCTGCTCCCCATTAGGGGTAGTCACAACTCATCATTCTTCCCCACTTTACCAGATCTACCTTATCTCTCTCCACTGCTCCTACTCTCACCATATCCACCCTCACCACGTCCAGCCACCTCCTCTGTGGCCTTCCTCTCTTCCTTCTACCTGGCACCACCATCTCCACCATCCTTCTTCCTTCGTAGCCTACTTCCCAGCGTATTCTTCTTCCTTCCTCCTCCTCACATGTCCGCACCAGTGGAGGCTCACTCCTCTGAGTTTATTTTCAAGCTTTGCAAATTTGCTGTCCCTAGACCCATTTTCTTCTTCTGTTTTCCTTTGTTGTCTCCCAACTGCCCACCTCACCATTTTCAGCTCGGTTACTTCCATCTTTTCAATCTAACATTCCATCGCGGCTGACCCCATAGACCGGAGATTGCGTCAGTGACACTCCTTCCCGGCATGTGTTGATCTGCTAACCTCACCTCCCACCTCAGCCTCGCTTCAATTATTCTCTCCCATAGTTTCATGGTGTGTTTCATCAGCTTGCCCCCCCCCGGGTAGTCCCCACGCCCTTTGATATGTCCTCTTCTTCACTAGAAGTGTCACTCTTGATGACTATTCATTTGCCCCTTCTTTCCTCTGCAATCTTTGCCACAGCTCCTCGTAAGCTTCGCTCCTCGCTTTTGCCATTTCTCTTTCAGCTTGCTTCTTCGCTATCTTATACGCCCTTTTGCTCGCCTTGTCCCTAATGGTATCCCTTGCCTTCTTAGTTTCCCTCTTGACGTTCAGTTTCTCGTGCACTTCCTGGTTCCACAGCCACGTCTCTTGGTCTACTTTCCTTCCGCCCTTTCCCAACTTTTCACCACGTTTTGCCCTTCCCGTGCTCTGTTATATCTCAGCTACTCTTTGCCGGTTTTCCGTCGGTCAATTACACAACTCTAGATTGCTCCTGTTCTAAGCTTTTGTTGCTACTCTTTGCCGGTTATCCATCCGTCAATTACACCACTCTAGATCGCTCCTGTTCTAAGCTTTTGTTAAGCTGGGGCGTTCAGCTGCCGCCATTTTATTCTCTTCACTTCATTCCAGTTCAACTTGAATATTTGTTGTGACTTTTCCTGTTACGTTTATTTGATGAATTCTTCTAGAACTAAAAGAAAATTCTAGCTTTGAGTTTTCTATTCGTTTCTTAGAAATAATTCTGATTTGGTTGAACAGGACATGTGTACAGACTTTGAAACACCCAGCATTTCATTGGTATATCACATAATTATATTTTCAACTTTTGTGTCTAGAAGAAGCATCTATTCAGTAAATTTATAAAATTCTGCAGGTCTTTTTGCGTGAGGAGCTAGAACGATTTCTTGAAGAGAGAAGATACACTACTTTACTTAACATGGCTATCATGATTCAAAGAAATGTAAGTTGCTTATTATCCCTCTCTCTCTCTCTCTCTCTCTCTCTCTCTCTCTCTCTCTCTCTCTCTCTCTCTCTCTCTCTCTCTCTCTCTCTCTCTCTCTCTCTCTCTCTCTCTCTCTCTCTCTCTCTCTCTCTCTCTCTCTCTCTCTCTCTCTCTCTCTCTCTCTCTCTCTCTCTCTCTCTCTCTCTCTCTCTCTCTCTCTCTCTCTCTCATTCACTCCCTTCTCTCATTCTTACTGATCTAGGTACGTAATAGGTAGTCAACTTTTTTACTTCATATCGGCCTCAGCAAAAATAGCGATTATTTCAATTGGATTCTCGACTTGACAAAGAAAAGCCTCAGGATGCATTCCTAAAGATTAAATTTTACTTCTCTTGTGTTCCCCAGGGAAAACATTGGCAATAAATATATAATTTTCAGAAGGTTCTGAGTAGCAGGAGTGTAACTACCCTTCTCTAGAAAAGAACAAAAGCGCTCTTTTCTTGAGAAAATGCAATGCTTTTGTTTGGAAATGAATTTACTTCGAATTTTTGTCAATACAACACTGAGATTGGTGGTTGATAATGAGTTAAGGGTGATTAACATGTAAATGAAGTGAAAGTAGCAAAATGAGGAAAATTCCTATAGTGTTTCTTCTGTTTTTAAATCTGAAGAATACACTGTAATTCCAGGCTGTATCCCCTTTAAATAATACTTCTGTTTTGCGACCTTTTGTGGCCCGGATTCCTACCCTCTAAAACTTCCAGTTGCGCGCCAGAGTAGCGTGATTTTACTTGAGCAATGGCCAAGAGGATTCAAGCTAAGTGTTATTTGCTTACAAGCGCCACGTGTGATATCACTTTCTCTGCAACCCCTCCACGGCTACTCTTTTAGCGTCTTGAATGATATCTTACTGTTAAAGATTCATCTTATCTATAAGGTAAATATTACTTTGTATCCATTTCATTTTAATCCACGCTTCCACGATCAGCTGACTACGTTGCCCTCAGCAGAAGTAATTCAATTTTTCTAAATCGGGTGTTTTTCAGACAACTGCAGATTGGGATCGAAGCAACTTCTATCAAATGACGTGCATCTACCTTTTGCACATTTAAACTGTTCCTTGATATGAATACCCTTTTCAAATCAATGCGACACGGTTAAATAGTTGCCTAGCAATGTCCATCGTCTGGAGCACACAATCACACAAAAACATATTTTCATCTTCTTCTATATCAACGATTTCCATGACAAAATCAAGTGATTTCTCGCTCTAATTCTTTCTCATTTACTATGAAATCAAAAGAGTTTTATCCATTGTAATATGCTCACAGCCGCGTCTACTGTTTTTTCGTGAGTCATGAGATGATAGCAATCATTCTAAGCACGTCAAGGGGGTAGTTGCCATGGTGGTTCAAGCTCCCGAGTTAGATTTACGTTTACGTCTTGGCCCCTTCAATTTGTTCCCGCGCTGTACATGGATACCGGGGGTAAATTGAGGAGAGGAACTGGCAATTCAACTTTACAATGCTGTTGATCAATATACTGCCTCTCTAACAATGTGCTCCCTAACTTTCGTTTCAAATATGGGATTCCATTTCACTTTTTCCATGGTCTCCTATTGATTTTTCCACACGAGGGGACTCAATTTGATTCAAATGTTCGTCTGACATAGGACCCGACCATTGATTGACCATTAGCTCCTGATCCAGCTCCATGTTCATTGACATTTTTTCAAATCGTACGTAGGCTCGCCGTTGGTTCGCTCAAAAATCTTATCAGCGAAAGAAACAGGCAGCAATTGTGATCCAGAGATTCTACAGAGGATTTATCACACGGTGAAGATACATAATTTCTCAAATTTAAATACTCTGTCATAACCAAAAACAGTCAGCAGTAATCTTGATTGGCTAATCATGACATGGTCACAAATTAATTCAGCCAGCGATTTTCTTCGTAGTAACATATAAAGCAGTAAATTCTTCAGATGTTCTCTAACCTCGGTTTGATCAATGGGGTTTTTGCAAAGAATGGCTAAACAGTATGAGTTATCATGGTTACTAGAGTGAGCATGACAACCTCGTTTTACGTCAGAGAATTCTTACGGTGTGGTTTAGATAGCTAGTTACTATTTTGCATTTCAATTTAAATAGGAAAAAGTATCAAAAAGCGATCCGCGGAATTGTTTTATTTCAATCATTGTGGAAGGTTTACAAAAAGAGGAAACATTCTCAAAATGCAAGTAGTATTTCTTATGCATATTTACATAAAATGGAACAATCTTCACTTTAAATCCACCACTTATCAATTTCTTCATTCATCGATTTCCAGAATTTCAGATCGTTTAATTCAATGTGGATTGGTTGGTTCTAAATGAAGAAATGCTAGCCACCGACCGTCTCCTTTCTAAGGCAAAATATTTGTCTTTATCTATCTATGCCTATTGATCTTTCGCATGGATCAAACTTCTCTGCTTTTACCATTCAGGTGAAAAGTTTCCTCGCAAAATTTCCTGCTTGCAGGTTCATCAAGTTCTTATAATTCAATAGCATAAATTGATGCTGTTCATTAATAATTTCAATTTTTTTGCAGAGGAAGCAGAAAACAGATGCGATTTCCGTAAACGAATTGAAGCAGGTATTTGATATTGCAAACTATTTCTTAAAAAATGAATAAACAGTTTCATGTTTGGCAAAGGTTATGTGCGTGTAAGGTCTAAGGTAAGGGATGCCATCTGCAAATCTGCTTTCTCTCGAAATGCAAAATATACTCAGGATTGTTCTGACTTGTTGTTTTTTCATAAATCACATTCACTGTTTCTGTAATGTAGTGAACTTTGTTTATTCTCACAAAGGTATTTCGTGCAGATTTACCAACTACTGAAACAAGTTACAATCAAAAATCGAGCTTGAAATTCAAGGACTTATTCAAAATGACTTGTTTACATTTTGCTTAGCTTTATTTGCGAATTCATTTGATCACTTATTTTGATATGGGTATGAAGCGTATTTCGCACCATGCTGAATTTTCACCCCGTTCTGCATCGTATAAAAAATTTAAGGACACAGGAGCATCAGGTGTTCGTAATTTTCAATGATGAAAACACTCCAACATCATTCCTTGGGGAGAATGTGAGGCCTAAGCATTCAGCCATGTCAAATTGGATTCAACTATCTTTTTTCAAATTTAATTCAAAGCAACTTTTTTCACAACATAAGTAAGAGAACCAGGTCCTATGAAAAATGCTTTCATCAATAATTTAACAATACTTACTTGAAGTGAAAACTGTTCTTCACAAGCTCAAGCTGTCAATGCAAATATTCTGTTCGAAATGAGATGGATTTCAGTGCCTTTCATGTGGATATTTTCATTTATTCATTCGCATTTCATCAATTCAAGATCGTTTTTTAAATTGAGTAACCTGCCTGAACAGTCCAATATTCAAGGAAAATTTTCTCTCAAAAATTTCTGTAAATTCTATTTATAATTTTTTGATATGAAAGGTGATGCCTTTTCATACTTTTTGCCCGCACAATTATCTCTACTGTAAAATTGCTTGCCTTTCATACGCGTATAGTGCATTTTAAACAAAAAGCAAGCTATGATTGTATACCATGAAAACGGAATCAAGATATTCATTAGTTGTTAAGTTCTTCTCTTGGACTCGTTAATTCTCTTGGCTGTGAATCAGTCCACCAGTTAGCTTATCTACTTTGCGTAGACAGAATCTTTGTTTGCGGTATTATGTCTACCAGTGATTTGAATACCATCCTCTTCTAACGAGCATTATTCGGCATCGCACAAAGGCATGCTTCGCAAATGATTTTGAAATCTTCGCACTATTGAGGCGTCCGTACTATTGAGGCGTCCGTACTATTGAGGTGTCCGTAATTTTGAGGTGTCCGTACTATTGAGGTGTCCGTAATTTTTGAGGCTTTCAGAGATGCATTCTTCTCTGCAGGCATGCGTGGTAGGTAGTTAGCAGCCGGCATCATGGTTAGAGGAGCTGTCTATGATGGTGAGGGTACCAGATTCAAGATCCACTCGTACAGTCCTCTCGCCGCCCTCTACCTGTCCAAACAGCAGAAATAATAAATTACTGACGTAAAGAATAGGGGGTGGGGTAAATAGGGGGGTAAGTTAAGGGAAAAGTAGGGCAGGGGGGAGAGCAAGGGGCTTTCTGGTGCTCATCTCAAGTATGGGCTGACGAGTGTAATTCTTGTGGTCAGACAGACCCAAGCCCCTAGCCCCAGATCGCACTTTCTTAGCCGCCATGACATACACAATGGAAGAACATGAATAGAAACAGGTCATGAATGATTAATGCTGCAAAGCATACTCACGGATTCACTTCAGTGCTGTGCATCATATTAAATATTTTCATCATATTGTGCTGAGTCGTGTGGTGCTGTTAATATAATTCTTACTGATTAATCCAAAATTGTCTTAAGATAATTACGAATGGAAGTCTCATCACAGATACAAACACGGAAGATGAAAGTTTAACAAGCGGTTTTTTGTCTTCAAATGCAGTTCGGTGAAATGCTAGAAAGCCAAAGAAGAAGAGAGGTTGATGTAACTCAATTAGAAATTCCCGCAGAACTTGCTGCCGCCTTTTCAAAGCAACAAAGTAAGATCGAACGTTCGCTTGATTTTCATTCTAAGGCCACCGACAACAGTAGCTATTCATGCAAATATGAACAACTCGGTCAATCTAAGGCCGAATGTTTGCTTCCTTTTTCAAGAACAAACTCGTAAGAAAATGGAATTTATTTACTGGTTTTTCATGGCAAGATTAGATTCATCTCACAACTTCCGATTTTTTGCTTGCAAGACAGTTTCTACAAGCGTAAGTCCGCTCTTTATCCATCAAAAAGAAATGTTTTGATCGATGAGATGATTTTTTGAGTTTGTCTACATCATCAGGCATGCAGTTCTATTTGAGCAAAGGCATAAGATGCGCCACTTGTTAATTCTTCTCTTAACAACTCCCAGCACCTGCTTTTACTCTATCGAATTGATGGCGTTATGAAATGTTTTAGTTACGCTTTCACAAATTCAGAAAGGTTTTCGCGGGTCTAGATTCGGTTTTTTTAAAATTGCCGACATTCTCCTCATAACTAGCAGGTTTCATTATTATGAAGCCGAATATGCAAATGGAGCACGCATCTGTCAATCATTTGTCCCCATTTTGTACAGCAAATTGTGAGATGAGTCATACTTACTCATATCACATGCCCTACGAATGTGATTTGATAAGCTCTTTCCATGTTTTTGATCATCAAATTACCAAGCTACCATCAATGATTTCTCGATCAACGAAACTGAACATGAACTCCTTTTCTGCTGGGCAAGTATCATTCAAAGCGATTTGATGAAAAGCATCTTCTCAACAATGTTTTGAAGCCTGCTACCCCCGCAAACTTCAGTTGTATTCATCAAATGTGCTTTTTTGTTGAACCTCTTTAGCATTTGTCATATTTTCCTATCAAAATGCTTCTGCAGTCTTGAAATCGCGAATTTGCTTTTAGTTAGAACGAAGACTTTCTTGTTTTTAATTTCCCTATTAATGAAGGACATTTTTGTGATTCCATGTAATATTCAACCGTTCGTACAATTCAATATGTACCTTTGCTATAAAGTGGATTCAAAAGAACTTAAAATTTCGTTGAATCAATGAGAGGCGATTCGTAGCAAAATGCGTACCATTCCCACATACATATCCTACTACTGCCGCTGCAAACCTACCTCGATCTCAAGCCCGGAAGTAACTCACACCAGGCCATTTCTAATTTTCATCTAGAGATGCCCACTTTTATGAGATGGTATCTCGCTGCCTTTCTCAATGACACTGTTTTGTTGTGAAGCATATTATTCGAATCAACAAATCTTGTATTTTGCGTTCGCACATTTAAGCTACGACTTAATTACGATGCCATTCAAGCGATGTAATATTCAGTTACCGACTTAAAATACCAAGCTCAGTTCCGCATCACAATGAAAATATGACAAATCAAATGCATAGAAAATAGGAAGTAACCAAATGAAAAGATTTCTTTACTTGTATGAGTAAATCTTCCCTATTTTGCCTCGTTTTCTAGCTTGGGAACCTCTCCATCAAGATTATAATTTTACCAGAGTTGAGAAAGCCATTGAAAATGACTACTCAAAGTATGGGTTGCCTTCAGACATCGACAATTTTCCTTTCTCCAAGTTTGTTCAACAGTTTTTCCAGGTAAAGGGAAATCGATTCCTCCCTTTTTCATTTCTTTATTTATCATCGGGCATCTCTCTCTCTCTCTCTCTCTCTCTCTCTCTCTCTCTCTCTCTCTCTCTCTCTCTCTCTCTCTCTCTCTCTCTCTCTCTCTCTCTCTCTCTCTCTCTCTCTCTCTCTCTCTCTCTCTCTCTCTCTCTCAGGGTCTCTCTCTCTCTCTCTCTCTCTCTCTCTCTCTCTCTCTCTCTCTCTCTCTCTCTCTCTCTCTCTCTCTCTCTCTCTCTCTCTCTCTCTCTCTCTCTCTCTCTCTCTCTCTCTCTCTCTCTCTCTCTCTCTCTCTCTCTCTCTCTCTCTCTCTCAAGGTATCTGTCCTCGTCTCTCTTTCCCTCTAGCTTTGTAACAATTCATGCAAAAACAAACTGACGTTTCAGACTGCTTGCTTTTCTAAATTGCTTTACATTAATTCATTCTTTATGCATCTAATTTGAAATAGTCTCCTAATTGCACTCAATCCCCCGTTTCTTTTCCACACTTTTGCTGATCCCTGCTACAATTTGTTTTTGCTAATGATGAATCGATAAGTAAATGTTGACTTTTGCTATTTTTTAGGATGGCAAAATTTTCCATCAAATCAATGCTCCTATTCAATCGTCCTTTCTCAAGCTAAGAAGCTCAGAGGCAACCCAAGCAGTCAAAATATTCAAGCTCGTATGATTTCTTGCCTATTCCACGAATTTCGATTTAGTTCCTCACCATCCGCTTCTAATACATCAATTTCTTAAAATGTTAAAATTGATTTATTCCTTTTCTGAATCTTTAGATCATGCGTTTTATGGGAGATTCTTCGATCATTTCCAATCGAGAATTCATTCTTGGAAATTACATCGTTCTCATGGTTTGTGCTTCTTCGCATAATTCAGTTTTCAGAATTTTATTGTATTTCTTGGAGTCAAATTATCAGTAAGGGTATTTTTGACTTCTTGAATGAGCATCTCGTAGATTCTTTAATGACAAGTTTTGTCATCAGTAGTCATCAACTGGAGCGTTCACCGTGATTGCCATGGTATTTCGCAACAAGAAGTGTATCCAGAGCATGACTTCCACTTAGAGTGAGGAAAGTCACTTGCTGTCTGGAATATTAAGCTCTGGAATCACTAGGCGTGGCTACTTCAATAGAATATATCAGAACACTCCTCATAGAAGCCTTGACATGACGTCACATCATGAGAAATGACCAGGACACTACTCGATAGGCATGAAGAGTCCTAAAATTTACTTTGTAATGCGAGGTAGACAGTTAAGACACATCTGCATGTCAAACATTTTTTAAAAGTATCTTTCTCTCAACAGGGAATTCGTCACACTGAAGTTCGTGACGAAATCTACACTCAGATTTGCAACCAATTGTGGTCAAATTATAACGAGGCTTCACAGCAAAGAGGCTGGCTACTTATTGCTCTGTGCCTTGCCTGTTTTCCACCATCAGCATTGACTTTCAAATACTTTTTAAAGTAAGAGTGTTCCTGGTTTTCTGTCAGTTTTTGAGGTATAACTTGTCTGCAAACAACGCAAATAAATACAGTTCATATTTTCAAGCCCCTGGTAAATTTAATATGGCTAAGCAGTTGTAGTTGAAATTTCCGAATTTCCAAGAAAGAGATTGATTTGTTGCATTGCGCTTACAAACTCTTTTCTTGTGAGCTTATGAAGCATGTAAATTTGATGTGGACATTTATAATCGAGCTTCAATGAATTCAAATTTAGATTTGTTTCTGATCACGGCCTGGCTTCTTACAC
The DNA here is from genome assembly GCA_964026355.1 of Pseudorhiza aurosa. Lineage (NCBI taxonomy): Eukaryota > Metazoa > Cnidaria > Scyphozoa > Rhizostomeae > Lychnorhizidae > Pseudorhiza > Pseudorhiza aurosa. Next base: position 10,803,627 of record OZ032119.1, read on the forward strand.
AAGTATTTGTCAACACAAGCTCCTTGGCTGGAAAGCAAATCAGCCTTCTAGAGTGCAACCCCCTTCTTTTCTTGAATGGAAGTCGATAAAAAATCAAGCCAAAATGGCTTTGGAATTGCTTGCACCAGACGGTATGCCTCGTATTTTTTTGCATTTTTATCCACCTCTTCTATTCTCATGTTACAATGCATCTATCCTTCGAATCAAAATCCTTTCCGCATTAAGCACGAAGCTTCAAAGCAATGACTCAAATCCCCTATTAATCACATTTGATAAGATTTAATTGAATCTGATTACAATTGATCAGAAGCAAGCTTTATCATCAGTTGGCACAATCAGCAGTTCTTTTTCGATTCTAATCATAAGCACAATCAATGCCAATCGTTGCCATTCATGCCCACCCGCCCGACCACCCGCTTTCCAGTCTCATGCATAGGTGTCTTCAAAATTTTTCTCAGTCAGGAATTCAGTTCAATAATTATCGTCATGATTTTTTCTCTGTGTCCTGGAGGGAGTAATTAATCAATCGAGATCATCTCCTTTCAAACATTGTTCCATACTTGATTTTCATACCATTCTCACTTGATTCTCTTTGATTAGGATTTGATTCCTATATGATTCTTATTTGACTTCAGGTCTTTCTGCTCATGTTGAAGTTGAATCCAATACCATTGCTGAAGACGTCGCATCGACTGCCATCAGAACAAGGCATTATTTAATCACTGAATTCTGCTTTATTCAATTTTCCATTCTGTTAGCATTTTATTCATCATATACTCGTCACTTCACTTTCTTCTTCTTCTTCTTCTTGTTTCTTCCTCAATTCATTTCACATTCTTCTTCTTTCTTCTTCAATTCATTTCACCTTCTTCTTCTTCTTTCTTCTTCAATTCATTTCACCTACTTCTTCTTTCCTCTTCAATTCATTTCACATTCTTCTTCTTGTTTCTTCTTCAATTCATTTCACCTTCTTCTTGTTTCTTCTTCAATTCATTTCACATTCTTCTTCTTGTTTCTTCTTCAATTCATTTCACCTTCTTCTTCTCTCTTCTTCAATTCATTTCACCTTCTTCTTCTTCTTTCTTCTTCAATTCATTTCATCTTATTTTTCTTTCTTCTTTAGTTCATTTCACCTTCTTCTCCTTTCTCCTTCAGTTCATTTCACCTTCTTCTCCTTTCTCCTTCAGTTCATTTCACCTTCATCTTCTTCTTCTTCTTTCTTCAGATCATTTCACCTGATGTTCCCAAACATCTTTGAGTACCTCTTTCAACCTTTTTGATTGCCACCATTTCATTCATCTTCTATTCAATTCACAGCCCTACCTTGACCATATAAGCTTTTCTACTCTGATGAAAGTTCTAATTTTCCCTTAACTTTCTTGTCATTGTCAATTTTTTCAACTGAAACAACAGCATGGCGTTAATCAATATCATATCACAAAAGGCAACACACCGAAGGAGTATTTTTCGTCCCTCTATGGGCAAAACAACGTTGTTTATTCCTGCAAAATACACAAGGGCGCTCCCCCAACCAAATAATTCATTTCAAGCGTTAATTTGTGTCTCTTTTCGGCAGGGTTATCAAAGAGGAAACTGATGGATGGTCAGTGAGCTTGCAATTTGAAAAATCATGCAGAGTGGACATTACTGGATGTGATTATATTTTTGACCTTGTATCAATCCTTGATGCGCCTCCACTGTTACCGTTTTCAGCCTCAAGAACGCTGCTCTCCCTCGATTCACTAAATCCATCCTCAAGAATTGAGTCGATCGTCAGGTTTTTCTCATTTAATTACTTTAGTTTAAATGTCATTTTCCAATTGAATCCATCTTGAAGCAAGAGAAGCAGATACCATATTTTAACATTAACCAGTTGAGTTTCCGATTTTTTGTTAATTCAAGTTTACCATAAGCAGATCACGGAAAAAGCCCTCCATTCTCATAATCTTTTCACCGTTCACTCCAATTAACACTAAGGAAGGGGCATAATCTAATTTTGCTTCTTCAAATGAACCATGTGGTTTTGTTTGCACCTAGGTTGCACAGTATGAACTCCAGCCAGTATCATTCCAATCAAATGGTTTTGTTTGACTTCGAAGACAGCAATCCAATCGAGCCGAACATAGTTGAGAATAAAAAAGATGAACTAATTCACTATTTACACAGTCCAAATGAATCATTCAACCATGAGCAAAGGGAATTGATCAATGCCCAACCAACTCCTCTGATGATGTTGAACGTTGGGTATCTGGCACAAATGCCTGCACCACCACCACCTCCACCACCCCCGCCGCCACCGCCACCGCCGCCACCACCACCACTACCGCCACCTGATTTTGTGCTACAAAAAAGAGTTCCGCCACCTCCGTTACCAAGAAATGCATCATTAATGCCAGAGACAAGCAATATTTCCACCAATGATGATGAAAATCAAGAGGTACGTGCTGTGCCACGAGGTGTTCCAGTGTTTGGTAGAGCACAGGCAACCATCTCCCTCGCAGAGGTAAGAAATCGAGCAAAGGAGCTAGGGAGGTCCCGTGAAAACCGTTACTCAATACACTCGAATGAAGGCAACAAAAACAGCGATCCGATTGAAGCGGAAATCAAGTCACGTTATTCGCATTCAGATACGGGGGATAAAGCGACAAAAGACGAGAAACCACGTGAATATAGTAAACCAATCAATGGGAAGGATCCAACTGTTTTTGACTTCAATAGTTTTGATGTCAATGATAAAAGTATTTTGAAAAATAGACCTGTTGTTCATGTGTCGAGCAATCAACCCCCCGCGTCAAGCGATAGGAGGTTGGGAACTGATAGCAAAAAGAAGCCACCCCCTGTCAAACCAAAGCCGACAAAGGGAACAGATATTGAGCAAACCAACGCTTATGTTGATCAACTGTTTACCCCCGTGTACCTAGATGAAGTCGAAGACCTACGGAGTAGTAGTGTAGTGACACAAAAATTGAAAGGTGGAGGTAAAACGGGGGCTGCATATCCATCACGCTTGAGAGGAGGCAGTGCAAATAGATTGAATGGAAATGCAAGCACAAACGGAACAAATTCTTTCGGTGTTCAAAATGACACCGAGCAACAAAGAATGCTGATTCAGCAGTTGCTACAGCAGCAAGTTTTGATGCAAGAAACCTTGCAGAAGATGTTGGAAGAGAACAAAGCAGCATGGGAGTTCGCAGCTCAGCAACAGAAAGTCAATGCTTCACAGAAGCAAGAAACACACCAATTGTCAACTGAACTTCCTGAGAAAGATTACAATTACAATTCGAATGAAGAAATCATAGATGCTATCAATAAAGATGGAATTAATAACAATGAATTGATTAATGATATGAATGAAGAAAGTGAAAAAGTGACAAAACCTATGTCATCTTATGATTCAAAGTCGGTGCGAAAATTACCCGGCGGAATCCGTCATGCAATTCAGCAATTCGAAACACATACTTCAACCTCGCATGAAGAAAGATACGATAACATGCATGCAAGATTAAGTCCCGTTCATTCATTTGATCGTGAACACGTGATCAGTTCGAATGATTCATTTGCTTTGCGAGGAAGCAAGTGGGGGAAGTTGCCTGCTGCAAACATAAGCCTGTTTGAGCAAAGATCATCCGTTCTGCTTCCGAAATCTGGTCATCATTTTCTGACCTATGGCAACGTGAAATGGCAGTTGCTCTTACGAAAAGAAGTGAGTTATTTGAAAAATTTGTCTTACACTTCAATTTCTTGATTGATGTGATGAATTCAAATCGCGGGGTCTTCCTGGCGATTTTTTTCTTCCATTCAGCCAACAGTTGTGGTGCAGAATCTAGGCTGTAATTGCCAAACTAACCATATATATCTTCATTTTGTTTCCATCAGGTATTTCTTCCTGATGATGAAAGCGATAAAAACCCAGTCATCAAAGAATTGATTTATCAGCAGGTATTTATTTCTTATCATGATATTCATCTTCTCTCATTTTTCTTTTTGCTGCCATTTATCTTTCCCATCCTTTCCCATAGTAGTCATCATATTCATTGGAAATTTTAATTTTTCAACTCTGTTTCTTCTTTGCTCAGCCGTAACTTTAATGCTTGAAATTTGTCACGCTAAAATTTATGAAAATTAGCCAGAAATATGTTGGAGCTCTAACAAGAGGAATGGTAAGGACGATCATAAAAGCAAGACGTAGCTCTAAGTAGCAGAAAATAAAACCGACATGGAAAAATCTTGAACTGATTAGGAGGGCAAAAGAGACATATCCTGTGTCCTTTCTGAGAAGGTTTGTTCCAAAAATTACAAATGTCAGTACTAGTTTTAGTATCAAAGGAATTAATTATAAAAATTTAAATTGAGCCATAGAAAATTCGACGAATACTGTTTTCCATCTAGATTGTGGCAGATTTGTACTCTAGAACGTGTTGCCGATTATCGCAAAGAGATCGAAATGATTTGTCTTATGTTCTAAGTGAGTGCTTTGCCTTGAAACTCTTAATTTTCATCTCATAAAATTATTACAGCTCCTAGGTAAATTTATTTTATCCGATTGTATCTTAATAATGCGGTTTCTCCTTTGTGAGATGCATCTTTATTCATTTCACCATATTTCCTACTTCAACTCTTCAGATTTTAGAAACATTGCACTTCATTAAACATTTTTAGCTGTCTTGTTTTCTTTGCTTTCATCATACAGTCACTGCTTTAAATATGATGCCTATTTTGATATTGATTCAATCTATCTTTTTACAAATACAGAGTCAACGGAAAGCTCTTTCGATGAAGAAACATCTCAAACAGCAAAAGATTTATTGATTGAAAAAGCAAAAGAATGTGATTTCTATTTTGCAAGAATTTTCCCCGTAACGGTCGGCATTAGTATTATTCGATCCTTGTTTCAACATCTATCACTTGCTCCTTGCAAACATGTTCATTCATCTTGATCTTTGACCTGGACGTTATCCGACTTTTCTTCATTATCTTCGTTAAGTTTTCTACAGTGATGAGCAGTTCCTTAGTTACGTCTAGCTACTTTCACATTTCAACGTTCTGATTCCAATATTGACGTATACTCATTCACGATCTTTTCAAAAGTAACTGATTAATGAAACTATTTTTCCTTTTATCCGACAAACTATATCAACCAATGAACTAGTTCACCAAATTAGCAATCAGTCCTAAAAGAAATTTTTCGATATTTACGAATTAGTCGGTTGATTAATTTGAGTATTTTTCAATAATCTTTTTATATATTTAGACTGCTTTAAATCAACAGGGATACTTCGAGTCAGCAAACCTTCAAACATATTTGGCAGTTTCTCGTTCAGGAATCAGATTTGCTGTTCGAAATCATCTTGATCAGGAACTTGTACTTCATTCGCATTTCAAGTAAGTCCTTTCATTCTTTTCGTCTACTTTTCATTCCTTTTTATTTCAACCTCGTCTCCTTTTCATCTTTGTCTTATTCATTCTTCACTTCTTTCTTCACAAGAGCTTTTTCTTTTCTTCTCTTCATCTCATTTGTTGAGTTGTTTCAATTGCGAGTATTCGCTTCGATTCTTCAGAAACTTTTTTGTTTCATTGTTTCTAGGTACACTGAAGTTATTCAAGTAAAATCCTTTAAAGAAAAACTGACTATTGACACTTTTGCAAAGAAATTTACACTGCAGAGCACGCGGGCATGTCATCACTACTTTCAATTTTGTCTTTTTCAACACAGACTTCATCAATTTAAACCAATTCTACGAGCTTTTTGTTGTCTCCGCCAACACTTTGGCTACTAGAGAATCTCTTTGCAGAAGCTACCTTTGCCTTAAACAAGAAATTGATAAAGAAGTTCTTTTGTTGTCTCTTGTAATTTGATGCCTTATAACGTTTCATTTCAATAACGGACAATTTTTTTCACATTTCATACATTTGATCACTTTTATCTTTCTTTGTTCCTATTAAAGGCGTTTACAATAAAAAAGTTGATTGACATCTTCCTTAAAAAGTATAAAAAGGTAAAACCTGCTTCAAAGAGTTTTGAATTTTGAGCATGTATGATAATGATTGATGTATATTTTTTGTATTCAAAGCTTTCGATTTTGATGCATTTCTTGCAATTATTTTGTATATTTTGATGAGACCTTCAGTGTCCTAAATTTTCCTAGATTTTGTCATTGCTTGCAATGATGTAATTGTATCTGAAAATGTTTAAGAATTTGTTCTTGTGTCAAAATTTAGACTGTTTCATTTACAACCAACCTTTTCTGGACTTTTTTTTCTTGCATTGGATACGAAAATATTCTTAATTCTACTTTTTCCTGAATTTCTGGCATTGATCTTTGAACTGAATTGTTAGTGTGGCATTTTTATCATTGCATGGAAATGTTTTTGTAGGCTGAGCTATACGTGCACTCGCTGTGTGACTTTAATCCAACTGAAGAGGATGGCTATCTATCATTTCAAAAAGGCGACGTTATTAGAATTTTGGAATCATCTGATTTAGAAGATGGTTGGCTGTACGGTTTTTTTAACGACAAAAGAGGGAGATTCCCTGCAAATTTCGTCGAAGAATATCACCCGGTAATTGGTCTTGTTTGCATTTTGCAATTACTCTGTCACTTATGAACAGAGTTGAGACTTTATGGCATTGAAACAACAAGCAACCATAGCTTAGGTCGTAAAACACAGTCTGTATTCAAACATGGCTTTCAAGAAGAAGCGAGAATCTCGTTGATTTTTGAGAAAGATGTATGGTTAGGCCCTGGAGAGAAAAGGCAATTGTTATTATCATTGAGCTTACAATTTTTATTGTCTGGATTGGTTGTGTTTTTTGGCAGACTTTGAGGTAGTTGACATGCATTATGGATTCAATTTATTAGGATTTACATCTACAAGTAACTTAAAGCTTTATACGTAGTTTTACATAAGCTTAACATTGACACATCCAATTAGGATGGCCTAATTGTATACCTGGACAGACAACTGAACACACATAGCATTGCATGCTAAGGATATTTTTAAAAACACATCACTCTATCCACTAACCAAAATCAACTTATTTGGAATTTCTATCGATATATTCGTTGAAATTGGAAACACAACTTTAAGCTTTTCGCAGCTTTGCTATGTCATAATTGCAATTATTGTTGATTTTTTGCCAAGGAAACTTGATTGAAATGGAACAGCATTAAGATGAAATTATTGGTTTGAAAATTTTAGGGCAATTTTTTTAATATTTGATTCCCAATTTTTAATCTATTATGTTTTTGATAATTTTATTTCATTTTATGACAGTTTTGTGTCAAGTTTTTGATAATAAAATTATCTTGTGAATGTACTTGCAGTCCTTGATGTTACAATCGAGCAAGACAGAAAACCGTGTCTGGGCTAGGCCCATTGGTTCAGCAGTTTTTGACGATTGGCCCAGTGTTGATTCATCCGATGCAGCATCCGGTGGTGAAGAGGGGAAATTTTCAATGATGGAATTCGCTTTCCGTTATTTCAGACAAGAGTAAGTATTCAAGCAGCAAATCAACAATCACCCAAAATATGTTTACTTTCACTATCTTCAATTTTCTATACTCTAAGATGTGCTGGATCTAAGCTTTGTCTAATCATGTCCATCATGATCAATCATTTGATTTCATTGACAAACAGAGATTCAAGATCATCAAATCAAAGAAAAAAAGGCATTGAGCACTGGACATGGAAGTCAATGACAGATTTAATCAAATTCTCGGAAGTATGACTCTCTTCCAGCCCTTCCAACTCTTTCAATATTCTCTTTCAATATTCTCTTTCAATATTCTCTTTCAATATTCTCTTTCAATATTCTCTTTCAATATTCTCTTTCAATATACATATACAAAATCATTTATAGTCTTTGATTCAAATTTTTCCCAAGTGAATTTCATTTTTCATTCCAAAGCCTTCAATCGTGATTTTTTCAAACCCAGTAAAGTTAAACAAAGGTGATTTCCATTCTCAATCGAAACACCTTACTTGAGAGTTGTCGCCCTTGAGTATGGGGTCATGAGGTAGGGCGTCCAGTTCTTTCTCGCCGTACTTTAACCCCAGCTTTACCCCCAATTACCCTTTAGAGTTAGATAGACAGTTACAGGGCATCCAGATGAGTGCACTATTTTAGCACCGAACCTGGGACTTATGCGGAGGAGACATGTGATCTAACTAATCCAAATATAATGCCAAATGCCCCTACTGTATTTGACATTGGAAGATTGACTGCTGTCGATAACTCATATTCATCCTAAATCAATTAATTAGCCTGTCCCGTAACTTTTGCGTAATCAGAATTTCTCACAGCTCCTATGAAAGTTGTGTTTTTGGTTTTGCAAATTTTCCCAACTCAGCCTCGAATTCATACGGCCATGATTCGACCAAAAACTTTCTTAGTATTCGTCGGGGACAACTTATTAAACCTCTTTCCATTTGCAGGAACCACTTCATCATTCTCTTTTGAATTTCAATAGTAAACGTCTTAATAAAATGGCAGTTGAGGTCTCTAGAGGTTTGTACTACAACAGATTGCTTTTTACGTCATCTTTTCATCGTTTTTGCACGTTTCGGTGTTGCTTCCCACCAGCTTCGACTTTTTTCATTTGCCCCCCCCCCTTCACCAATTCAATAATTAATGGAGAGAGCATCTAAAAGCCCTCAAGCCTTTACCACTATTCTTGCTTTCGTTCATATTTGTACTGTTAATAATTCAGTAAATCTTTTCAACTGTTTTCTCAGCGATCTGGAAATTCATGGGCGATTTGAATCGAGGCAAGCCGCAACACGAGGCTGAACACCTGCTCTTCGTCTTGAAGGTAAATGTCTTCGGTCTTTGGGAAGCAATGTCTGTCCGTCTCACATTTTCCCACAAGTCCTTAGTTTCTTCTTCTCTGCTTTGTTTTGAGATGTGAATTTATACCTTTCATTTTCAACATCTTTCGATTATCATTATAGAGTATGACAATTAATGACAGTTCAGCTCAATACTAGATAGAAACTTCAAGTAGCGTTTTAGCATTATATGTCACACATCTCAAGGTAGTGAGTCAATTGAGGATAGTAGAGCAATTATCAAGTTTGTTGAATTTAGTGAGAATGTATGAATGAAATGCTTCCTTTAAGACTGGAAGAGAAGTGCTCGATCTTAGAGATGAGATTTATTGCCAACTGACCAAACAGACGACCAACAACAAGAGCAATAACAGGTATGCTTTTTAGCAATTTAACCATAAAATGCATTTTCATTGCCAATATTTCATTAGCATTACATTGTCTCATTTGAGTTTTTGCTAATATCATTTTCGTATTTTACCTTTTTAGAGATAGTCTAAGCCGTGGATGGCGATTAATCATGATTTGCACTGCCTACTTTGATTGCTCCCAATGGATGAAACCTTATTTATTGAAATACCTCAGTCTGGCTAACAATCCAAAGAGAGATATTCAAGGTACATTAGAATGTGATTTGGTGATTAAAACGATTTACTGATTTACCAAATGACTATTGGGTCATCAGGATGATTGAATGTTGCTTTTTTACATTCTAAACTTTACTAATGTTTGCTTCTTCGGTTTTTCTTCATGTTTGCTGTCATCTATAGCATGCTCTCATTCTTTCACGGATTCTTTCAGCATTGATATTGCCCCCTGCTGCTATCCTTTGCTTTACTGCTCCTCCACAAATGCCTTTTTTGCTTACCATTTTCCACCGTCTTCCTGCTTAGCCAGTTGATAACCATTTCCGTCTTCTAGTGTATTCTTTGCTCTAATTCATTCATTCATTCATTAATTCAGAATTCGAATTTTTCAGGCGCTGCTGCCATAAGCGAACAAAATTTGCTACGAGCATTCAAGTATGGCGGTAGAAAGTATTTTCCATCCCCAAATGAGTTAAAACATCTCCTGGTAAATACTTTTTTTGTCAAATATCTTAATTGAACCGAAGTAAGGAAGGAAGGAACAGAGAAACAATAAATTGAACAGAACAATAATTTCGTTGACTTGCACAAGCTGTCTAGTTTCGACAGTCAGAAATTCCCTACACATTCTATGGACCATGCAAAAACCGGGCACTGGCTGCTACTGTTATCAGCATTCAAAATTTGGTCATCAAACATTTCACATTCTGTAAAAAAGATGGATAATTATCTTGAATGGTGTTTAGAGCACTGATCTATTGTGGCGAAAGTCCTAACCTAGAGGTACAGTAGTTTACATTTCTGGATATCCTCTTTCTGTTCAACCAGCACTACATGGGTACTCGCGTAAAGCTGAAGGCGTAGTGCAGTGAAGAATAGAAACGGAAGCCCCACCCTCCAAGGGTGTGGTTGAAGACGATTTCCCTCCATTTGGGTGCTCTCCGTCACTCGTGTAGAGAATGGAACCCAGTTAACAGTAAGCGAAGGCAGCAGGTAGCACCAGTTGTTGAAAACCAGGTTGCTATATCATTAGAGATGCTTAAAGTATTTGTGAAATCACACACATGTGTCATTGATTTTAAATAGCTATTAGGAGGAATGATAATCAATGTGACAGAATGGAACGATTTCAAAACAATGGCATATAATTGCAATAAAAATCATTGGAATATTCTTTGCTGTTGATAGCTTGAGTTTATGTTGACTTTTTTCAGCAAGGACGATACACGAAGCAGCAAGTTGTTATTTTGCCTGGGAATTTGAAATGCATGATTCGTGTAACTACTAGCACGGTAAGCAATCAATCAATCATTCAAGCAATCAATCACTCAATCAATCAATCAATCAATTAATTAATAAATCAATCAATCAATTAGTCAATCAATTAATCAATCAACTAATGAATTAATATATGAATTAACCCATCAATCAATCAGTCAATATATCAATCAATAAAAAAAGGAATCAACCAATCGATTCAATCCCAAGCATCAATATGCGTCAGCGATTTCTAGTCTAGAGCAGCAGAACTTTTCGCCATCTCAAAAGTCAAATTGAATACAGACTGACGAAGAGCTTCTTTCGTCAAGGTTGAATGATGCAAGTAGTGAAGCAAGCAGGCTAATATGCATGTTTATGGCATGTTGAGAAATGGCAAGAGATTATATCTATCTTCTGAATCGAATCTACAGATAAATAGTTTTCAGGGAGGTTTTAAACTATTTCTTCAGACGGGAGCTGATGCTGTGAGTGAAGTATGCAGGGAAATGGGCGTAGACAATGAAGATGACATTGCAGAATACGCAATTTTCACTTATCTTGAAGATCGTAAGTCAATGTTCTTCTCCTATGTGTTTCGAAGTTTGCATTAATCCATAAACTGAATGTTTAAAAGGAGCATTGCTGTAGTCTGAATTTTGATAATGAACATTCTTTATGAAAGCTTATAAACAAATTTTCGTAAATATTTTGCTCAAGCTATTTTAAAATGGAATTCTGACTTTTGAAAAAATGAATTTTTTCTGAATTTCTAGAAAATCTTTTATTGTCGTTGCAAAAAGGAGATTACATATTTGACGTGTTCTCTGAACTTGAGAAGCAGTTCATACGGTTCTCGTTGGCATTTCGCAAACTTGTTTGGTATCACCCCGTGAAATACAATGATCCTTTCCTTGTCGAGGCTCTCTACAATCAGGTAATTCTTGTTCTCTTCACTTCCTTGCATTTCAAACATTATATCGGGTAAGGAAGGGCTAAATGAGATAGTGGCCAGAGAAGCACATGTATGCTTCCCTGAATGCTCCAGGCTCAAGTCACACATTTTTGTCTGTTTCTGGATGGATGCAGCTATCTGTTCACCTAACAGCAGTGGATATGATCAGAGGAGAGACTTGCCTTCCTTTCCTACAATCCCCTCGATCAGGATGGTAAATTTCTAGTAAGGTACTCCCCGATGCTCATTTTGATTCTGGGTCTTAACTTTTTGAATTGGTTCAGAAAAAGAGATCTCTCGTCATAAATCGATTCATCATTTCTCAAATCGAGGTAACCGATTCTTTCCAACTTTTGAATGAGTCCTCTGTTTATTTTTTCCCTTCCATCCCTTAATACACTTAATTAAATCTATTGTTATTTCCTTTCTATTTGTCTATTTTCAGATTCTTCCTGACGTCATGAATGGTTATCTCCTCCATACAAGAGAGTCACGTGATAAGCTCATTGTCGTAAGCATTCTTTCTTCACTATCGACTGTAGCTTTGTTTGTATTTATTTCTTTCCTTGGTGGCTTTCATCACCATCATAATGCTATCTCTTATGAATAAAGCTCTTTGCATGGATTTTTCACGTTGCTCAAAATCCAAGGTAATAATTCAGCTCGTTTTACAAACAATTTACTACGTATGTAAGACATTTCCTTTACACCTGTCCATTATATTGTACTTTTTCTATCTCCAAAACCCTTTTTATTTGCTCTGATTATCACAAATCACAAAGCATAATACGTACCATTCAATCATGTGCAATCAGCCAGGCATATTGCACCCACGAATGTCTTTAAGACTTAAGTTGGGTTTGAAGCAATTGTCCAAGTTAAGAACTAATTTCTTTAATAGTGTGTTCACATAATATTCTGCATGATTTTAATTGACTTCTGAGTAATTAGGATCTTCTTCACTGATGTTTCTGTTTGCATATTCAAAAGTCGAATGATGCGATTGCATTGTTGGCAGCTTTGCAATTCAAGGCCTCAGGAGGCAAAGGTATTCCGACACTGTAAGTTGTAGTCTGTGATATATCATTTTATATAACATTTATCATATATCATATATCATATATCATATATCATATGTCATATATCATATATCATATATCATATATCATATATCATATATCATATACGAACTCTATCTCACAAATCATCATTCATCCCAAGAACATGCAACTTATGGAACGTCTTGCCTTCTTCTTGCTTTCCTGAGTCCTACAACTTGCCATCTTTCAAATCTAAGATAAATTTTTTTTTTTTTTTTTTTTTTTTTTTTTAGTGGGTTATGTTGAGGAAAGGCCATGGTGACCTATACAAAGCCCCAACAAAGGAAGAAAGAAGAAAGCGAGCAGCTAAGAGGATAGAGAGATAAGATCAAGTTTATTTATCTTAGATTTGAAAGATGGCAAGTTGTAGGACTCAGGAAAGCAAGAAGAGGGCAAGACGTTCCATAAGTTGCATGTTCTTGGGATGAATGATGATTTGTGAGATAGAGTTCGTGGATTAGGCAGTGAAACTTGGAAAGGGTGTGAATGAGTTGAGCTTCTGGTGGTCCTGACACGCCTCAGAGGAACTGGAATAATATCCCTGATCTCCTGAGAACAATGTCCGTTAAAGTATCTGTAAAAGATGGAAAGATCTCCAACTAAACGACGATGGGAAAGAGGTTGGAGCGAGTTGGTGAGGTTAGGATTATTGATGAGACGAATGGCTTTGGACTGGACTTTGTCGAGAAGACAGAGAGTAGATTTTGGAGCACCACCCCAGACGTGGGAGCAGTACTCTAAAGAAGGACGGATTTGGGACTTGTATATAGATAGAAGGTTAGAAGATGAGAAAAACCCACGGGCTCTGGCGAGGAAACCGAGCTTTTGAGATGCATGTTTAGCAAGGGAATGGATGTGAGTTTTCCAAGTGAGATTAGATGAAAGAGAAAGACCAAGTTGTGTGAAAGAAGCTGAAGCGTCCAGTTCATCACCATTCATGAAGACAGCTGGAAAGTTTTGATTACGTTTGCGTGAAATGACAGCCTGTTTCGTCTTGCTTTGGTTGAACGAAACTAGGTTGTCTTTACCCCACTTCTCAATAACTGTCAGATCATTGGAGAGAAGCGAGGCTGAAATGTTTCTATGGAGTTGGATATCGGTGGAAGCATGGTCATTTGGATTGAATGAAAATGAGGAACTTAGGAAGGTATCATCAGCAAAGGAGTGAATGCTAGAAGACGTGGAGGTGAGCAGGTCATTGATGAAGAGGATGAAGAGTACAGGAGAGATGACAGTTATTGAGATAAACTTGATCTTATCTCTCTATCCTCTTAGCTGCTCGCTTTCTTTTTTCTTCCTTTGTTGGGGCTTTGTATAGGTCACCATGGCCTTTCATCAACATAACCCACTAAAAAAAAAATATATATCATATGTCATATATCATATATCATATATCAAATCTCATATATCATATATCATATATCATATATCATATATCCTATATCATATATCATATGTCATATATCATATATCATATGTCATATATCATATATCATATATCATATATCATATATCATATATCATATATCATATATCATATATCATATATCATATGTCATATATCAGATGCGAAAACCTCTTCTGAAGGAAATGGTGGATGCTTTGCAACACGGCTCTTCTCTCACCTTCCTTCTCTCACCTTCCTTCTCTCACCTTCCTTCTCTCACCTTCCTTCTCTCACCTTCCTTCTCTCACCAATCACTTATCTTCATAGCGTTGAAGTGAAGTTCACAGTGCTTGTTTCGAGACAAAATGTTTTGTTATGAATCTTCAAGCATCTCCGAAGGAACCGGAAGCAAGGATAACATCTTGGGGAACAAAATATCATGACAGCCCTAAGGCCATTACAAATGAAATGCTTGTTACAATTTTGTAAGACGTGATATGATATTCAAATTATTTTGCCTTGATTCAGCCATGAAATTTCGAAGCTTATGCCTGTCATTGCATTGAGCTCTTTGACTCCAAGTCAATGGACGATGAAAGTGCAAGACAGTCTCACTTCCGTTCATAGATTGAGCGCACACACAGCGAAAAAGAGGTTTTTAGGTATCTATTATGCTTATTTCAAAATGTTCCATCCTTTATCATTTTTAGACTAGAATGGGATGCTTCAGGACATACAGCTAAGTGACAAGATGCTTGACCATTGATCCTATTGTCAGTTGTTCGAGTCTCACCTAGAGTTTAGCGTCCACCTAATGCTAGGAGAGCCAATAGTTCTCTGTAATTCCAGTCCTAACATATCGTCTCTATATTACAAAATTTACTGTAGGGATGGAGAACTACGGGCAGTTTGAAAGGAAATACGGGTCACTGTTGGGTAATTAATGCTTCTCAGAGGCCAACAATCCACTTTGAGATGCTTCGTGGAAAACTTAAAACGCCAGAGTTTGTTTGATGCCATCAGCAAACATCAGCAAACATCAGCAAAGTGATCGTGTCCGGTTTTTATTTCAAATCAACGTTTTTATTTTCCAGAAACCATCTCGACATGGCCATTCTTTGGATCTTCATTTTTTTACATAAAGGTACAAACTTCTGTCTGAGAACTATTGCAGAAACGAGCATCTATCATAATTATTAGCTGACTACCTCTAATTGTAGCGATTTTTGTTGGATGACATGGCTCAAAATAGAAGTAGATGATTCTTGGTATTACATTGATGATATTATCATTATATTGAAGATATTATGATGGTATTATATTAATGAGGCTTTCGTTTTCCTTCATTTCAGCATGTCTCTCATTCGAATGTTCAAGGAGAAAGCATCCTGGCTATCAACAAGAAGGGAATCTGTTTTTTAAGCACAACAAACAACGTAATTCATTTTGCAACTATTTTGATGTCGCTGTTATTCTAATTTTCTCACAACTTTCAAGCAGGCAGAAGACTGCTACTACGTCATAAGCAAGATCGCTTATTCCTCGACTGTGAGCAATCGTCATGGACATTCCAAATATGTTGTTCTATGGGCGGGTTTTTAAGTAGAGCAAATGGGGCTCATACACCACCAACAACTTTCCAGAATCAGTTGTTAATCTTTATAAATCTGCTGTTAACCATCTACGCTTTTGCTTTGCAGGAAACGTTAGTCTCGTTTGAATATGACGAAGTTCTCTCAACAAGAAATTTACGAACGGAATCTGGAAAGCTTTTCTTGGATCTAAAATGTGGCGATTTAATGATTCAAAAGATGACTCGATTAGAAACACCAAGGGTAAACCATTCTTTTTTTATCCTTTGAATATTCAGTTGAATTATTTTCAAATTACTATACTTTCGCACTTCATCTTAATTTGTCTTTATGAAAGACATTACTTGGGATTCGTGGATCATTTTGATACTTTAGCAAAAAAAGTCCGGCGGTTAACTGAAGCGAAATTTTTACTCATTCTTGCCTCATAGGGAAAAGAAATCTCGAATTTAATTGGTCAGTACATAAACAGACTTACGGACGAAGAAAGGCGAAAAGAAATGGCAAAGGAAGCCCTAAAAGCTCATCACCTGACAACAACAGCAACACAACTTTGAATTATGATATTGCATTTATCATAGATAAGTTCGTGCGTTGTCACGTCCAGGGAGGGTGTACGAAAATGGCCTTGATTGATTTTAAAGCAATAACGATTATAACATTTAACTTTTGTAGCCGCAATTTTTAAACCTCTGTAAGCTGTATTCTATATGAACTTACTTTTAGGGGTGGATGTTTGATATATAGCTTCTTTTTATTAAAATGGCTTTGATAGAGACAGTCACCGTAAAACTTGCAAGGTTTTGATGTTACATTTAGCCAACTGCTTGTACTCAGAATGGCAAAGTTGAGAACAGGAAAACTTGAAAAACATAAGAAATAAGACATAAGAATTTTCATATCAACCAACAAGGAGTTACAAGGAATTGTTATCAACAAGAAGTAACATTAATGAAATCTGAGTATGTAAACTAGAAACATTCTAATTAATGACAGAAAAATAAGTAAGTTGAATTGTAGCAGAATGCCAAAATTGAACGAAAAGAAGCGATTGCATTGAATTTGAGTACACCAAATGGTTGGGAAGGGATCTTATAGCAGAGCTAAGTCGTAGACCCCCACCCGGTAGATCCGGCCGATTCATACGTACTAATCGAGGTCGGTAGTCGATTGATGTAACTTGTACAAAGGAAATAAACTGTTGCCCGACAGTAGACAATTACCTTGATGATGCTGAGTTTTCGATAAGAATCAAAGGCCAAATTGGAATATGAGTGCATAAGCTGTTTTTTATTTATCTCTTTGCTGGAGAGAATTGAATGCTTTAATGACAGCTTAGCGCAAAGAGCTTAGCCTACGTGTAGTTGTGTTGAATTTTTTTGCATGAAGTACGGTAGCAGATGAAAAACAAGTCAGTCGATTGTGCACATTTTAAATCCTCTGGACAAGCCAATTTAAGCCGGTGGGCAATTGATTCTTCTTAATGTCATGAATAAAAAGCAATTGTTTAAGTCTGAGAATATAATCTCACTTCAAAGCAAAAAGTCTCTGAAATGCTGCGATGTTTCGTCGTATCTCGAAGAAATGATCATTCGTATAACCCCTTCATGGAGTGTAAAAATCCGACTAAATTAGCGGTCAGTTGTTAAAAAGACTGTGGTAAGGTGTCTTGGAGTTGAACTCCCCGTTACAAAATGTCTGATTTTACTTAGCAAGCCGATAGCTCTCCTAGTGTTTTTGTAAGCTCATTTGTATGTGATTTCCAGTTTAATTTGTTATTGATAAGAATGCCTAAATACTAAACATTATGGGATTCGTGTAGAGTTTTTTATTCAAACGGAGAGCGAAATCGAAGTTCCTGTTTCACTCAAGTTGCTCTTGAAGAGAAGGAATCCCGTCTGCGCAACATTAAATGAAAGCTGATTGCCACAGCAAAATAATTTGCATCATGTAACTTGCGCCCTAGTCGCTTATGAAAGGGTTCTCAATCATTTTTCAAGGAGGGTCAGTTGGAGACGTTGTTATAGATGGGGGCCAAGTTTAACTGTAATTCTGTACATAAAGTGGAATCCGTTTTCGTTTTACATGAAGTCTGGTTGACAATTAGCAATATTTTCAGCGCATTACATTGCGACAAAGACCAGAAGTACAGCTTTGCGTGAACAGATTCAAAACTGCTGACGAGAGTTGAGATCAATTGAAAAATATTTTTGTTCTGAAGAATTCCTTGCCTGACTGTGCTTTTTCCTTTATGATAGTCCCTTAGTCTGAAATAGAAAAACTTGCAGATTCGAAAACATTGTATCGACTTGACTTTGAGAAATGTTTTTAAAACTTGCATGGCGTAAAATGCTACATATTTGCTCAATCAAGAGGTTGTCTAGCAGAAAGATCTCCAAGTGCTGTAAACATACGAATTCCACTTGGGATGCAATCTTTGTATTTCCCGACGTGGAACCATGATACATTCCATGGTTGGTCAACAAATACAAACAAGGCAAGATAAATTAAGAAGAGATTAGATTGCCTTTTGACTGGCAGCACTGGTATTAAAAGGTGCATAATCCTCTTATTGAATACGCATTCTTGAGTTGAATGCTTTCGTGCTACGATAAGAAGTTTATAGAAATGACAAGAGGTGTTTAGAATCACGAGAGTGCTACCAGCAGCAGGACAAAATAAACAAAAAGACAACAAAGTCGAAATCACCATCGTGAAAATGCTGTTGTTATATCATAGAAGTCTTTTCATGTAATGCTTTTGAGAATTTGTTTAAAGCACCTGGTCAAGCATTAAGAGGCATCGTATCAAGAAAACCGAATGGACGAGAAAACTTGGCATGTTAGCAAAAGAAAAGTCCAGAGGTGGAGATCTTATCCACTGACAGGGAAGGTTGCAAAAGTTCAAGGGATGGTGGACTCATCAATGCCCCTAAACATGTTATCTAGAGAAAAATATGTCGGAAAAGCTATCCAATTCTCAGGCAGCATTAATAAACAAGCTGCAAGGAAATCTAGTGACGAGGAAAAGCTGCCGAAGATTCGCGATGAGGAAGACAGACAATCTGAAGAAGACAGAGAAAAGAAAAGTCTGCCGCAAGAAATGGAAGGAAGACAACTGGTTGCTAGAAGGAAATCAACAAACATCCCTCCGCTACCGTCGATACACAAGGTCGAAATGACAATGAAGTATCCATTAGCTAGCAAATATTTTAACAAATGGCAAACGAAACAGAAACGAGCATCGTCATCAAATGTATCAATGGGAGCTGACGTAATTGATGAGGAAGGCGGAAATAATTGTGAAATTCTTAGAAATACTCCAATTCATCTTTTTACAAGATTTCCGTCAAGTCCAGAGTTTGCAACTGTTTTCCAAAGCATTTTCGACAAAGACAAGGATTAACAGTTAGCAGAATTCATAATATTTAAGAAATAATGATTTGATTGATAGCTTACTGCTGACGACTGACATTATATGCATGAATTATGAAAATTGGTTGTACGTTCTTTCGAAATTTTGATGGACTGGTAGCTTTCTGGCAGCTTTATCGAGCTTGTCATAAAACGGAAAAAGTGGATTTGACCAAATCTATTTTGGTGTCCAATAGCTTAGTTTAAAAATTTGAACAGTCGAATGAGTGAAGCAGTGCGCCTTGTTGTGCAACAAGAATGAAATAAACTTACATCGATCGCTTTCTTCCTAGCTGCAGCCAGGAACTTTCGGTCTGACCCAGGAGGATGTCAACCTGCTGCTTTAAATTTTACCAACCAATAAAATCGCTACCAAATTTGCATCGTCTAGAGATAGCCTGAAATGCAAAATCTAAAACATTGTTCACGCAAGCATTATTTTTATTATAGTCTCTAAGCATTAAATGTTTCCATTTTGATGTGAAACTTTCCATCGCTCTGCTGATGATGTTGTCATTACATGCAACCAAGAATTTTCACCCGTTTCGTTACTGACCATGAACTGGACACTTCAACTTCTTTCTAACAACTTGGTCTTTCTCTTTCATCTAATCTCACTTGGAGTACTCACATCCATTCTCTTGCTAAACATGCATTTCAAAAGCTCGGTTTCCTCGCCAGAGCCCGCGAGTTTTTCTCATCCTCTCATCTCTCAACTATATACAAGTCCCAAATCCGTCCTTCTTTAGAGTACTGCTCCCACGTCTGGGGTGGTGCTCCAAAATCTACTCTCTGTCTTCTCGACAAAGTCCAGTCCAAAGCCATTCGTCTCATCAATAATCCTAACCTCACCAAATCGCTCCAACCTCTTTCCCATCGTCGTTTAGTTGGAGCTCTTTCCATCTTCTACAGATACTTGAACGGACATTGTTCTCAGGAGATCAGGGATATTATTCCAGTTCCTCTGAGGCGTGTCAGGACCACCAGAAGCTCAACTCATTCACACCCTTTCCAAGTTTCACTGCCTAATCCACGAACTCTATCTCACAAATCATCATTCATCCCAAGAACATGCAACTTATGGAACGTCTTGCCTTCTTCTTGCTTTCCTGAGTCCTACAACTTGCCATCTTTCAAATCTAAGATAAATAAACTTGATCTTATCTCTCTATCCTCTTAGCTGCTCGCTTTCTTCTTTCCTCCTATGTTGGGGCTTTGTATAGGTCATCATGGCCTTGCCTCAACATAACCCACTAAAAAAAAAACTGCTCCCACATCTGGGATGGTGCTCCAAAATCTACTCTCTGTCTTCTCGACAAAGTCCAGTCCAAAGCCATTCGTCTCATCAACAATGCCAACCTCACCAAATTTCTCCAGCCTCTTTCCCATCGTCGTTTAGTTGGAGATCTTTCCATCTTTTACATATATTTTCCCGGGCATTGCTCTCAGGAGATCAGGGATATTTTTCCAGTTCCTCTGAGGCGTTTCGATAATTTCTCTTTAAACTTATTCAATTTCCTTTGATTTCATTTGATTTCGTTTGATTTCGTTTGATTTCATTCGATTTTGTTTGGTTTCATTTGATTTCGTTTGATTTCATTTGATTTCATTTGATTTCCTTTGATTTCATTTGATTTCATTTGATTTCATTTGATTTCATTTGATTTCATTTGATTTCATTTGATTTCATTTGATTTCATTTGATTTCATTTGATTTCATTTGATTTCATTTGATTTCATTTGATTTCATTTGATTTCATTTGATTTCATTTGATTTCATTTGATTTCATTTGATTTCATTTGATTCTATTTGGTACATAGCAACTTCTCCCCGATAGTAGAGCCCTCTTTTTATTTATCTAGCTCTATGCAATTGGGGAGAGCAGATCAAAGTTATTAACTGTAAATATGAACGGTTTGTAGAATGCAGAAAATGAGGAAGAAGGCAAGATACTCCATCAACCGTAAATTCTTGGGAGGGATAATGATTTTTGGGATAAATTTTTGGCTTGTTCAGTGAACTTTGGGAAGGGTGTGAATGAGTTGAGCTTCTAATATTCCTGATCTCAACATGTGTTCCTTCCTATGAAGAGAATAAGCCATTGGCAAGACAAAAAAAAGATAAAGCAAATAAGTGAACAATAACAGAAAGGATTTTTAAGAAAATCGAAACACCTAGGGGGAATAGAGCCCCCAAACTCTTTGACGAGCCCATTGTCCTGCAGCGCTGGACCTACATCTCCGCTCACCTCTGCCCCAATCAGGCACAAGACATCCTGCATTGGACATCAGCAACGCTTCGCAAATGTACTACTGCGAAGGAACAGTCTGCCCGTTGGCTGCTGGGATACATTGTCCCCGTGCTCATCGAACATCTTCAATAAAAAAATGGCGGACTTCGAAGTGCAAGAAAAGATAAAAGAACTGAGAGGACCTGGAGGTTTATGCGCATCTGCTTTCTCATTCTTGAATTCTTGCTATACTGAATAGTCAAAGAATAAATTTATCATACTGTCGATGATCTATTTATAGGATCTGTTGCTTCAGAGGATCAAACCACGACTTGGCCTAAACTTACCCTTGCTGTATGGACTGGTCTCCAACTCTGCTTTTCCTAATTTCCTTAAAATTTTCAATCTTAATGATGATATAATTCTCACCATGCTACAAATATGTTTTTTACACATCAGCTACCTGCATTTATAAACCGATTGCCTTCTCAACGAAAGCCTTAGCAAGCATTCTGATGTTCAAGGCTGATTTATCAAACTTTTGCTGTAAATTGTTAACAAAGACTACAGGATATGGTGATAAGTAGGGTTATATATGTCGAATTTTCTCAAGTTTAAGAAGAGCAGCAAACCCCAGGTTCACAGAAACTTCAAAATTCAACCAGCTGAAAATGGGAGGGAAGGTGTGTGCCATGTTGGTACTGCAACGGTTCCTTGCTGAGAGATTTTTCTAGTCACAATTTTTCTATTCCTTGTTGACATTTAGATGTGAATAATTATTGATTTTGTGTTTGATTTGTAGATGACAAACCAGAGAGAGGCGATAGGAGAGATGACAGACATGACAGATATGACAGAAATGACAGAAATGACAGTAGGGGGGAAAGAAGAAGAAGTGGAAGGAGATCAAGGAGTCGGTCCAGAAGCAGAGGAAAGAATAGGAGCAGAAGCAAAAGCAGAGAAGGAAGAAGAAGAAGAAGCAAAAGTAGAGAAAGAAGAAGAAGCAGGGAAAGGGTTCGAAGAAGAGATAGTCCACCTATTGTACCACAAATTAAAAGGTAAAATGAGAAATTCCTGTCAAGATGACTAAATAATGACAATTTAATTCAGTGGAAGGATGTTATTTTGATTTTCATACCTATCAATCTGATTGTTAAGATAATTGATTTTCCAGTTCCCTCTTGCAATGTTTAAACCAGGCTCAATATACCATTATGTGAAAATTTGATCTTTTGAAAATTATTTTTAGAAATACATTGTGGGATGTTCCACCTCCAGGATATGAGGATATTACTCCTGTCAAATATAAAGCCCTCAGAGGTATGATCAGCTGCATTCATCATCTTGAATTTAGTGATTTTTCATGATTTAGCAGTAAGAAATTGTGATTTCAACTTTTATTTTCAGATTAGATGATAACATTTCTATTTTTTAACAATAGAAGAAAGTCATCATAACAACAGTATTTCCGTATTTGGTCTGTAGCGAACTTTTTCTTTTCATAAGTGGTACAATATTTGACTCAAAGGCTACATTGGTTCATTATTAAATGGCCACTATTATTTCTTTCAGCTGCTGGCCAGATTGCCATAACAACACCTGTTGCAGGGGGCGCTGTTCCTGCTGTTGCGTTGCCACAGGGGGCCCAGATGACCAGGCAAGCTAGAAGATTGTATGTTGGTAATATACCATTTGGTATAACAGAGGCAAGTTCAATTACTTTTGTACTTTGCAGCAATCATTTTCTTCCAAGAAATCAGAATTCCATTCTTGAAGCCACTTTAAGATGTAAAATGTAAAGGAGTGACATTTCTTTTTTTGTAGAGAATAATCTTGATTTTACATATTTATTCCTGCTGTTAAGAATGTTGTTTGACTTTCAATCTGGCACTCTCTTTATATCATTTGACGCTGTTGTTTGTAAATCTTTGTTTGATTTAAACTCATCAAGGGTTATTACCATGCGTCTCTCTAGGAGCTGATGGTTGATTTTTTCAATGCAAAAATGATCGAAGCAAAGCTGACAACCCAACCTGGCAATCCAGTTTTAGCATGCCAAATTAATTTGGATAAAAATTTTGCTTTCCTTGAGGTATGTCAGATTTTTTTATCCTTAAATTCACATCACCATTTGAATTATATTTTCTGTACTTAGAAGCTTTCAGGATAGCTATTTGCATCTTGTGGTTTTCATTGAGTTTGCTGATGTTATTTTCTTAATTTTAATTTTTATGTATAATTTTGAAGCTGAAATATTTTGCAATGTTTTGCCTGTTTTCACCCAGTTCCGGAGCGTTGAAGAAACTACTCAGGCAATGGCATTTGATGGTATCATGTTGCAGGTATTATTGAAACGTCTTGGCTTATCTTATTTATCATCAAAACATGTTTGATTTATTAAAGCCTTTCATGAAAAATTATTAAAGGATATAAAACTACATTCCATTGATAAAAGTCAATATTTAGCTCCTAAAAAGGAAAAGCTAATTCAGAGAATGTATTGATAGGATAAAAAATCATGCAAGACTGGACAACAGTTGATTGTTGCAATGCTGCTTCATTCTGTTCCCTTAACAGATTACTTTGAAAACACATTTTAATTTGAAGTCCAGTGAGAGACTGTATTGTTACAATTTTAGGTAATTTAATGAAGAAATTTAATTCAAATTTACATATTTTAGGGCCAAGCAGTTAAGATTCGCAGACCACAGGACTATCAACCAATTCCTGGAATTTCAGGTTTGTGTTGCCAAAGGACCTTCATCAGTTGATCATTGACGGTTTTTATTAACTGCTTGTGTTATCATTTGCTTTTTTCTCTCAGTAGATCACATCGTATTGTTATAGGGGGCTCAATTTTACTGTTATGTGGCAGTGTCCTTCTCTGCCACTTTTGCAACACCTTTTCTCAGACTTCTCACCTCCCATGGCATTTACTGTCACTTACAATCACAGTTTTCTACAAGCTGCTCCTTGTTTTTGTCCATGTTAATTTCATGCAAGTCAGGCCTACCAACATTCTTTAACCTCATTAGTGGCTGTGGGTTCATGCTTCTTGTCTGGTAGCTTGGCTTTTGAAAGCTTATCATTGTGCACACTTCAGATGTCACTTAGCTAATAGCATCATGTACATCTGCAAATGAGTTCCAATCATTCATAACCATCTTGAATAAGTGTCAACTGTTGATAAGATTTAAAGCATGGTTTATTTTTTCTTGTTTCCACTCTCTTTCATTAGAGTCAGCCACGGTGCACATTCCTGGTGTCGTTTCAACTGTTGTCCCCGACTCGCCACATAAAGTTTTCATTGGAGGTTTACCAAATTATTTGAATGAAGATCAGGTAATTATTGACCTGCAAGAAATGAATATATTGTAATTCACAATTCATATTCAATAAGTCTGATTGGAATAGAAGGGTAAATGGTTTGACTGTGGGTAGAAAAGTCTCACCAAGCAGGATATTTTATCCATGAAACATAGAAAATGTCTAATACCTTTATTTAGGAGCAAGGTTTAAACCAGGTAAAATTTTTAACAGGGAAATTAACTTGTTTGATATAAGCAGTCACAAAAGAAGTCGGACTAGTTGCGTCCAATTTGCTTAAATTGTTATTATTGTTGTTGTTGTTGTTATGTTGATTGTTGATTGCTGAGTGTTGATTTGTGAACTGGGTCGTTGGCGAGCTTCTCAAAGTGCTAAGATGCTTAACTTTAAAAAGCAGTCAAATGAAAGTCCCATCCAATCAATTGTTGATTATTCTAAAGATGGTAACTATTAGTCATAGCAGTGAATTTGAAAGCAAAAATGGATTAAGTTTGATTCTCTGCAACTCAATTGTGACTTCCTTTTTTCTTATTATATTTTGTTTTGATAATGACTTGCATATCTGTTCATGATGTCACTTAAGATAGGACACAATCTTGTGAATGAGCTCATTTTGTCGTGGATTATGCTGAAATTGCTAGGTGCAAATAGAAGTTGGTCCAAATGGAATTTGTTGCAAATCTGGAAATAATTAAGCCAAATTGAATCTCATTTGAATTTAGGAATTGTTGTTACAACTATCATTAAGCTAAAATGATACGATAAAAAGGTAAACATTGCAGAAGTTCGCATTTTGTATTCTGCATTGTTTTTGAACCATTTTGCCCATTTTGAAGACGTAGCTCGTTATTTTGAATAAATGTAAGTTTTGTTTTTAAACGTTGATAAATTTGGCATACTAATTGTTTTCCGTTTTATTTCCCCCAATTCATCGCAGCCCAGGGGGCCAAATGTCATTATCTGCATTATTGGCAAAGGCAAGTGCTGAGTTGACTGAAGAGAAACATGCCTAGCTGAATTTAAACCAGTGTTAAATCCTGTGACGTACCGTGGTCAATCTGTTTTGTTGCATATCTTCCTGCTCAAATCTTAGTTCCACTGTGACCTGTTTAGCCATGTCTGTGCCTGCTTCTTCTCTTTGCTCTAGCCACCTGCTCAGAAGTGTTCGAATACGTGAGGACTGTTTGTTAAAATTGCAGCTGGCCTCGTTTGTAGATAGTCTCGTTTGCAAGGGCCTCTGTTAAAGTGGAAAGAGCATTAGCTTATTTTAACAATTATATGAAGAACCAATTTCATTCGTTCTATTTTGCGAGAGAAACAGTTGCAATTTTAACATTTGGTGTGCGATCTCGATCCCTACTTTTTTTCGCTCAAAAGGAACAATGCAGTGGAATTTTTTTCGTGATCTCTGCATGTTCAATTGATCTAAATTCGTTTGAATCTTCGTCGTAATTTTGTGTTCGTGTGCGCCTTTCTCTCTTTGTGACGTCCTTCTTGTCCCTTCCTTCTACAGGCCAGAAAGTAAGTAGCCTCGTGTTTGAGTTCTGCTTAAGTAGGCTGATCTGAAAAGCAAAAACACAAACTTACTTAAATATTTGGGTCATTCAACAGTTTTTTGATTTCTCAGCATTTTGGTCCGTTGCATCGATCATCTAAATTCGTGAATAGGATTTTGTGTGAGTTACTTTCACAATTTGTCGTGTTATTGATTCTTGATTATCTTTCTATAGGTGAAGGAACTCTTGAGTTCATTCGGCGAACTTCGTGCATTTAATTTAGTCAAGGACAGTGCGACTGGTTTATCAAAAGGATATGCTTTCTGTGAATACGTTGACCTCAGTCTCACCGATGTCGTGCGTTCATTTATTAATTTATCCATTATTCTTCAAATAATTAAACCATTCCATTTTCATTGATTCGATTCTTTCGACTGTCCCTACCTTTTTATGGTCTTATAATTCACATATATCTAATTATTCATCTTTTACAGTTTTTGTTCGTTGCTCAAATATTTTACAAAAGTGTTTCTCAACTTAAGCAAAGCTTCATTCTAAAAACTTCTGCTTACTTGGAATTTTGATATTTTTTCATGTAGTGCTTTTAATTACCTTTGAACTAGGCCATTGCTGGAATGAATGGGATGCAGCTGGGAGACAAAAAATTGATTGTACAAAGGGCCAGTGTTGGTGCAAAAGTTCCTGGAGCGGTTAGTAACTTGGTTGCATGATTGATTGCATGATTGATTGCATGATTGATCGTTTGCATAACTGATGGGATTGATTGATTAATCATTCCATCTTTTTGGGTACTCCCACTGCCTTTTATTGAAACTTTTTGTTTCTCATAGACTTCGGGAGTTTTCCCTGTGCAAGTGCAAGTGGCCGGTTTAGACCTGCAAGCACCCACGAACAATCCAACAACCGTACTCTGTCTAATGAACATGGTTACAGAAGACGAGCTTGTTGATGATGAAGAATATGATGGTGCGTGATCGATCCCTTTCCTCTTTCTTTCCACTAACTATTCAATCTTGTTGTCAGTTAAATTGTTACTTTTCCCTTGTGTTATTCAAAAATTGTCTTCTTTGACAAAGCAGGTGGCAAGTTTCTTCACTTGTCCGTTAAGGTATTTGATAGGTTAATATGATGTTTTCGATAAAATGGAGTTATCGAAATGCATTTATGCGCTATTAGATCGCTCCTCCGTATCTCCCCATTCAAACTGATTTTATTATCGACGTTAAAATTGAGTGGATGATGATTTTTTTCAGGTGTACTTTATTGGAACCAATCAAATTGGACTTATTCATGTAAAATATTTCATCTCGCGTTAAACTCAAGACATTTTCAATCACATCCGCTTTTATTCAATGTTTAGTATGTCAATGTTTGATTTCGCGTGATGATTAATGCCTATTTTTAATCCGCAAAAGAAATTTACGAAGATATTCGGGAGGAATGCTCAAAATTTGGAAGAATCCGAAGTATGGAAATCCCAAAACCGGTCGATGGATACCAAGTACCCGGGGTTGGAAAGGTAAATTCTTTTCCTCTGTTAGCATTTAATTTTTTACATCTTATAGGAAATTTTTAAAGTTTTATCGTCTTTATCCCACTATAATAGCTATAATGGAAAGTATTGAATGGCAAAGGACATTTAGGTCTATTGTCAACTTACTTCAAAAGCTCATCTTTTTTATCGTTTTTCAGGAATGTATTGGAGATTTTTTCATTGATGAAATGTCCCCAGGCCCTTCCTTACGTGATTCGTGAGTTAATCCGAGCTGTGCCGCTAGTCTCTGACCGCTAGTCTCTGACCGCTAGTCTCTGACCGCTTAGCCTTGACGGTGTTCCTCTTAAACTGCCTGGACTCAACAGCTTTAATCTTCAACTTGAAATGTATTGAGTTTCATACTTGGCTCACTGGTTCCATTCTTTTTCAGATTTACATCGAGTACACCTCTCCAACGGAAACGAAAGCAGCCAGCGATTCTCTTTCGGGAAGAAAATTTGCAAGTCGGGTTGTTCTGACGTCATATTATGATCCAGACCGTTACGCTGGAAGGGACTTCTCCTGATGACAGTGAAGGCATCGATCTACACAGCACGTAGCATAAAAGATGGACCAAAGTGACGGATTGAAAAGACGATCATCGTGATCAATTTGCCATTCTCAAACATTTGGATAATTTTTAACTGTTTTTAGTTGTTTCTTTCGTATCTCATTACTTAGTTATGCAAGAACGGACTATTTTGTGTTGCCTCGTTTTTCATCGCAATCAGTGTAAAGGGGAAGCTGCTCTTTAATGTTGTTTTCAAGAAGAACATGCTTTTAGGCAGTTAAAAGGTGTCTGCGTAGATCGTTCACTGATGATGCAACCCAGCTCAAAAAACTTCTTTAATGATTCCATGTCAACTTCATTAAAGGAAGTTTATGAGAAAGTTTGAGAACGAGAGTATATCAATCGATGGATACTCCAACTATGAAGAATTCATAATTTTCTGTTCTTTCTAAAAGCACCATCTCTCTTTTGTTCTTATCAACCTGTTGGAAGCCATTTTATAAGCGGATTGTCACAGAGGAGGAGCAGTTTTACCTGGCATTGTAATGCCCTTTCTTCAAATAAACGTCTTTCCTCGGGGCAGTAACCTGTAGATTGGAAACTTGCGACAAAATTGCTGAAATGTTAAGCTCAACTCATTTGCTTCGAAGATATTTCAGTGAGTAAGCTGTTTTTCGCTTTAAATAAACATTTTGCATTTGATTGTTTACTTGCTTTGAATTTCTGGATCGAAATGTTTTATCAATCGATTTATGCCGGTCTTGTGCACGACTTTTAGACTTATTTCTTTTTCTAACAATTACAGAATTCCATTGGTTATTTTTTTCGATTCTAAGTATTTTGTCATTGTTTGTTCCGTGAATGATTTCATTTGTTTCTTCAGAAGGAGGCGTGGCTCATCAAAACGAGGCTACCTTATCCGTATGATGATTATTATCCTACGTATTTCGCGTTGCAGGTGAATGACGATGATGGGAGCAAACAACAGCCAGCAGGTGTCATGGGTTTGCAGGTGATTCATTCCTGTGTTGAATTATGTTAAATGTACGACCAAGAAAATGTCATTGATGTGCAGGTGACCATTTTCTTTCAATACACAAATAGCATTAAAATATCTATTTACCCAGCTGATTGCCTTAAAGGTACAAAAATATTCAGATCTTTGGAAATTATTCCAAATTTTATGATTGCTTTAATATCGCTGTTAAGATGTGTTTTGATTTCATGTTTGAAACTGATTTGTTTGGTATTTGTTTGCTCATTGACTGAGCCCTCTGTGTCCCACACCCATCAATTTGCTGATTCGTAGAAATCGATGATCGTTATGGTAACTGGTGATTAATCAACTGATATCCAGAATGTTTGATTGTTGGATGATTGTCTGACAAGTGTTCTGATTGGCTGGTCTTCTTTCGTCTGGCTTTATTACGGGCCCAAGAACTGAAAACCGGGGTAAATTGTTGCAACTGTATGCCGCCTTTGCTGATTTCAACGAAGACCTATTTCACGGATCAAAGAATATGACTTACAATTAGAATATGACTTACAATTAGAATATGACTTACAATTAGAATTACGACTTAAAATTTGCATTGATTTTTGTAGCCAGGTTGCTGATGTCGGAATATGTTGTGTGTTGAATCTCAATTTGAAAGACGATTCGTTTCCTTGCTTTGGGACTGCATGCGTTTATTTAGTGAGCAGGCGTTTGAAAGCAAATATTCGTGTACTTTTTTTACTAAGGATTTAACATTCGCTGTATAATAGTGAAATCATTCTAGCAAACATGATTTGCTTTGAAACAAACATTATCGTCTCTCGTTGCATGTGGCTCCTTTGTCAACTCGTTCAATTATTTGTTGGCAGGTGTTTTCCCCCCGTCCATGCTGTTTCTCTTCTCCTAATCTGAGACGCTACAAAGTTGATTTCAAGTGTGATCTTACTCGTCACTTTTTTCATACCGTGCAAATTAATTTTGCAGACAACTCATCGTTCGTCAGTTGAGATGTGCGGCATCAATTATTATTCAAAAGGTGGGAGTTGTTCATGGTCGTTCGTGTATCTTTCTACTAATTGAATTATCCCTCTGTGAATGCACAAATGTTGTTAAACGTAGCAGTGATTCCTTCAACATTATCATCAATATGCTCATTTCGGTTCATAGTTGTTTGCCAATGCAAGTAAACTTTTTTTGATTACCTTCCTGCGATTTATATTCACCTCCAATGGTTGCTTTTCTGTCATGAGAAGTCATTTTGAAAGATAAAGGAAGACATTAATTTTTCTTTCCAATAGACGTTTATTCTAGTTTGATAACAAAAATTCAAATAAATCATTATGTTGAATAATTTCGATTCTCTCACATCTCATCATTGTGGGCAAGTATCTCAGTATATTTTACAGTGAACCAAAGGATCTGCGTACTTGATGTTTTGCCATTATGAGAGTTTGCCATTTGTCGTTCTTGCTTTTATTGATGTAATGATTCAATCTATCTTGTGAATTCACCGTTTTTATTTCATGATAATCATTTGTCTTATTTTTCATTCGATCTTAATTTCAAAGGTCGTTCATTCATTACTGCATCTCATTTCTCTGTGTTATGTAAAAATACGGGAGACGATTGCTATTGGAAGGATGGCCAAAAATGTTACGACATGCTTTGGAACTGATTTGAAGAGATCTCTAGGAAATGGTCGTGATTTTTTAAAGATGCCACGGCCTTAATCAGTATTTTTATTTCTTTTTCTAAAACTTAGATATTGATATTTTGACAAGGTTTTAATGACAAATAGAATAAGAATATCCTGTCATCAATAATTAAGCCCTCTCTTCATCGTATCTCACTGGTTGCTTCTAGCATTTAAATATTCATCAGGTACCTGCAATCGGAACTATCCTTACAAACCTCTCTTCTCTATCTATTGACCCAATTTTCGACTAAAGTTCATTTTAAAATCAAATTCGATTTGTTGCTTATTCAACGGCAAGTTTCCTTGCCGCTGTCAATCAGCGCCATCTTCATAAATCATTTTCTCCCTATTTACCTGTCCGGTTTTAAAACGCAAGAATCATTCCAAATAGATGAAGAGTCATAATCTTTTCCCCCATGTTTTCGTTTTTGTTTCATGATTTTCTACCTGTGATTGTCATCACTTGCTGACAGTCCTTTCGTCACAGCTCCGACCTCGCTCCAAACTCTCACACACACACACACACACACACAACCTTTGCCTGTCCCTCCTTCTGTCCCTGGTGTTGCCTGCTTGCTTATTTTATTTCTATTCCATACATTTTACTATTGTTAAAATTTTTGAATTAGTGCCCATTCCCTTTAACTATGAAACCGTCCGTCTAATTTTCTCTTTTCACCTGATTTTTCCTCTTAGCATTTTCCACCTCATACATTCTAAGATTTACGTCCATTTCACCTGCTTCTTAATCGATTGAGATATTGCGGCCGCCGGCCATCTTCTTTTGATAGATCCAAAGGTTGCTCTTCACATCAGCCTCATTATTATTATTATTATTGCTGCTATTGTCCTACCTAGGACTAGCAGTTATACCTGGATACACGATTCTATCCTCCAATTTCTTGCCAGAGCTTTCTATTTTTCTGTCCGATTGGTCTGTTTATGTTGACCTTCCTGCATTTCCATCACCAAGTTTGATTTCGGGTGAAAATTTAAGACCAGATCTTATTTTGTTGAGTAGAAAAAAGAAGGCCCTCTATATTCTAGAATTGACAGTCAGTTTTGAAAGAAATCTAGAGGTTAATAGCACTCGTAAATCTGCAAAGTATCTGCCTCTTATACAAACGTTAAAAGGTACTTATAGGGAAGTCAAATTCTTTAGTGTTTCGATGAGTGCTCTTGGAGCATTGGACACGTCTTGCCATTCCCTACTTGCTATGCTCAACGACCTTGACACTCCATACAACTTAAGGATTCGCCTTATTTCCAAAATCATCAGCATTTCTATACGATGCACGTACTACATGTTTTGCCGACGGAACAAGGACTGGACAGACCCTGCTTTGATGGACCTTTGAACATTTTTTCTCTTAATTAGACATTGCATTTCCTTCTTTCTTTTTGTTTCTTTTTCTGTTTGAATTGTCATCAGTATTAAGGAGAAACAGCCAATTACACACTGCCTGTTATAAGAGGGGTGTGTTTTTGTATTTTAAATTTGCAGTTGATGAATGGTTCACAAAGAGCTATTTTTATTTTCTTCTGCCATTTCTAACGACCTTGAAGGTTTGTTTTTGGCGGTCTCTTTGTTTTTCCTATTTATTAAATTGCTCGCTTCTTTCACTTTTATCGTTTCATATCATAGTCTTAACCTTTCTCCTTGTTAATTGAATAACAATCCACTTCCTTCAGTTCAAAATAATCGATTTTCAGAACGAAATCAATTTAAAACTCCTTTTCTTGATTCCCTTGAGATTATCGCGCCAGTTAAGGGTGTATTCTTTATACAATGGCATCTCCACCCGAATCTTCAACAGTTCGTACATTTTACAGAACGCGTTCGGCTCCCAGCTCAGCAGACACCAGAAACAGCTCTGAATTGTGCATAGGAGAATGGATTTCCATGCGTTGATTTCACGTTGCTTACCTTGCCAATTGTTGTTATCATTGCGACCAGCGCAACGTACGCACCCACAAGCACTGTGTCATGAATCATCGCACTGATATGCTACGTTGCGGCACCACTCCTTCCATTGTACTCTGCCATCGTCCACCATCGTCGCCTTTCGGCTGCATCCATGTTACATGGATCATCGCAGCGTATTTAATTTCATTTCGATTTTAATTCTTCATGCAGGATAAAGTAACTCTAAAAATTGGTTTACGTATTGCCCTTCTTAAAAAACTAAAAGCTGATTAAATGACATCTTCTAAACGAATATCTGTGAATATCAAAATTAAATTTTCGCAAATGAAAAAAGAGATGAAAGAAAAATATGAGAAATATAGCGGCCATGAATGCCGTGCTTTAGTGAAAAAGCCTTTTTAAAGCGAAATAAGTGTTCGTTGCTTCAGCTTAATCATTGAGGTCACTCCACAAACTGGTCCCACCATGTTCAAAAGTCTTTCGATCCAAAGAGGTCCTTAACGGGGAATGCGCTGTTCGGTTAAGGAAGTAAGCAACTTCCTGCTTCGGATGTCTGATAGCTTATGCAACAGTTATTCCATATAGTACAGTAGTGCTTCGTTATACAGAGCTGTGTATACCACCTTAAACGTTTCTAGTTTGATTGGTAGTTTGACTGGTTGTCCAATGGTAAGTCAGTTGAGTTCGTGCATAAGATGGAGCATCATGACGACTTTGTGCGACTGTTCTTGCTGCACGACTTGCAGTCTCTTTAACTATCATGGTTAACTGGTTCGTCTCCAATGCTTAAGGACAGCTCAGGCCTACTATGCTGCTCAAGAAATTTTCTTCTACACCGGCTTTGTGTCAATACATTTTTGTATTCTTGTAACGTACAGAGAGAGAGAGAGAGAGCTAATTCTCACCAAGACGTGTCTTCAGTAACTATAGGTCTTCATTTCCAGTATTGTTGGTAGTGCCATAAGATTTCAAGGGAAAGGTGCTTCTGACGTTCAAATTCTAATTTACTTTTGAGGGCTTATGTGATAGAAGTAGATCGTTTATGAAGATCAGAAAGAGCAATGGGCCCAGGCTAGTTAGAACGGTGTGAGAAAAGTAAATGGTTTTCATTAAGATACCAATAAAGCTGTTCATAACTCAATGTTTGGAAGAGTCTCGAAGCAACCGACAGAACAGAAGGAGGCCTTTTAATAGATCTTGTATCGGATAGACAAATCTTATAAATAGGAACATGATTACAAATTTAATATTTGCCTTAGGCCGTTTGCTAGTATTGGCTTGAATTTCTTCAGAAAGCCGCTAGATTTTACCACTTAGTATCCACCTCGAACTTAGACACGGCTATGATGAGCTGGACTGGTAATGATGGCGAAAAGCCAAACTGAATTAAGCAATTTTGGCGAAATTTTCACGCCGTGTGTGTCCTTGTTGGCAAAGCGAAGTCGCTTTCTACGATGGGCAGAATTTCCTCGTTACTATTCTATCTCAATTCTGGACAGGTGACGTTATAATTTTATCAATAATGCATAAAGATTTCACATTATCTTAAGATAATTATGACGATGGCTGAGAATTTATTCATCAAGTGCAAGAGCAGTCGTCTGTTCCGAAGTTTAAGAGTCAAAGAGCCATTTGCAGCTTTTTGTGTTCCGAAGTTCTTCCCATTTGTTGTACAGGAAAAAGGAAACATTTAATCGCCTTATTTCGACGTATCGAGGGTTCTGGACGAAAATATGTTCAATGTAACGAAATTGTGATTCCAGTCTTTGTGCAATCTTGAAGTTTTGTGCTTCAAAGCAGCTTGGAAAGACCTTCCTTGACTAGTCTTTCTTATTCAAACTCTTCTGATAATTGAAACGATTAGCGAAACGATTAAAATTATTTCAACTTTTAGAGCTTTTCATGTAACAATGTTCTCAACATTTTTGCATTCATGTTTCCAAATCGCCATCAAGTAAGCGTATGGCTTAACTGCAAAGTAGCTTCCAAAAAGTGACGCCATCTTTATGATATATTGAGTTCTGTCATTATTCGTGATTCTGTTCACAGTTTGACGACACCTCTTCCCTGCAGCTCGATTTCAACCAGTTGACTCCAACTCAATTTGTGCCACGTCGAACTTTTCCTTTTCTTCATATCTTTTTCTTATTCATTTCAACTTTTTAATAAATCATACTATATTTAGCCCTAAGTAAACAATATCACCTCGCCAGCTTTCTGTTTTCAGTATTGATACTTAGGAGTATATTGTTCGTACTCTGCGATTAATTCTCATCCCAGTAACGAGAACATGTTTAACCACATTTTGCAATTTCTCTAATTGACCGCTAATCTCATCAGTACGAGTCCTCGTTGAAATGAAGAACTAGAAAGACCATTAAGCCTGCTTTCCTTCGAAATCAGTAGTTTCTCAATGCAACCTTATATCAGATCTGCGTAAATCAATATCCGCTTTGGCTCAAGTCCATTCTGCAGAATCTTCGGTTTTCCTGATGAATCTTTAAAATAATTTTCTTAGAGGTTTCCTGTTGTGGGCATTCTGCTCAAGATTTTGATATGCTTCTGATTTCATAGATCTTCACTAAAGCCCAATCTCAGATTTGTGCTGGTCCTTGTTCTAATTCTTTCAATTTTTATCCCATAATGAATCAAAATCCCTTTCGCTAAGTTTTATTCCTCTCGATCTCATAAGAGTACTGCCAAGCATGCTTTGTTACTGGTTCATTGTATTTTTCGCAAAAGTGCCATTGTCTAAACATCCAACCGTCTTAGGGTGGCACTGGTTTTAGTCAACATTATTCAAAAATCTAGCTGGCTTCAGTATGCACAAAATAGCATTCAACGTCAATATCACAAGTGCATCCTAACTAGGCTTCTTTTGTGCTATCAAATTTTGCTATGCATTTAAGTATTTATTGCTGTACAATCAAGTCGATGAGGTAAGTGAATGTTGCAACTTTGAGCGATAAACATTGCTTAATCATTACCATCATGTGGATTTTTAAGTTTTCGGTCGCTATGAAGCATTTATTAACAACAAAAACGATGTTGAATCACAGTGAATCGGGCAGGTCGGCTTCTGATGTGGTAATAACTTCGATAGTCAATCATAACGAATACTGTTAAATCATGTTGAACTAGCTCGATCGAAATCATAGTATTTGTATTTGCTATGCTTGCTTAACCACTTTCCCATAATCTAGAGATGTTTCCATTTTCTTGGTGAGCGTGTTCATTAGCACCACTTTTAATTTGATTAATTTGAATTGATCAGATGGCTCGTCTGCAGGTGCAATTTTATCATTGCTTCTGCAAAATTTCTTAATTTGTGATATTCTGTTAAGAATCAAATCGACTTCTTATTAGAACAGCTGTCCTTCAAATTGAAGCCATTCATTTCGATTTTGTGTTTTTCTTTTTTCCCCATCCATCCTCATACTTATCCACTTACTAATTCTTTGTTAATATACTTATTGGGAAAATGATAGAATTTCTATCTGTTCAATAAACTGCACCTGCTAGGGAAGTCATTCATTAAACCTTTTTAGTGTAGGAGGCAAAGAATCGCGATTTCATTTCAAAACGGATCACAGCCAAAAGTTCGAAAATTTGCTGCATCATATCGCATAGGAAAGAATGACATGCCATTGCAAAGCATAGCTAAGCATAGCATGACTAAGAATAGTGCAGCATGGTATAGCATAGCATGGCATAGCATAGCATAGCATAGCATAGCATAGCATAGCATAGCATAGCATAGCATAGCATAGCATAGCATACCTAATAATAGTGCTGCATAGCATAGCATAGCATAGCATAGCATATATAAGTATATCATATCATCACAGTTATCGTTATCATGCACCGAAGTCATGGTAGGACTTCATCAGTTGTGTTTTATGAGGACGGGTGGTTGTGGCTTCCTGGTATAAGTTTATCGCATTCATGTCAAATGATCTTTAATCAAAAGTATTAGTTTTGCATTATATATTTATTTGCTCTAGGCCTTCTTTCATGATGTATTCTACATTTATGCATTTTTTATTACCAACCATAGCACATCATAAGACGATCATTTGAGGCAATAATTTCCCAGAAAACTTCATTTTGTACTCCACTCGGTGCAACCAAATTTACCGTCGTTCAATTCTACATTCTCTTTGCCTCCAAGTTGCGCATACCTTTGGTAGAACGAAGGAGGCATTTTGCCAGCCCCATTCCGTTAATGACATCATCAAGAGAAGATAATGATTAGCCTGTCGCATCGGCCATTGTTTGCCATCGCATTCTGACTCGTTTTGAAAATAGGTGAACAGTTATTTGGTCTCTAAAACCTAAATTTTATAAATGGTACAACATGATGCCTGATTGGAACACTGCATTATAAGATGTTTACGTGCCACAGCATATAACATGGTAAATAGTATAGCATGTCCTAGTATGACATAGCGCCGCATAGCATGGCGAAACATGGCATAGTATGGCAGAGATCATAGTGTATTTTAGCAAATCATAGCATAACATTAAGGAGAGCATGTATCATGGCTTATGGCATGGCAGACAATAAAGTAAAGCGTATTTATTTGATAATTTTTATCATTTTTCAATGAACATCGCTCGAATGTTTTGCGTGCTTCCCGTTTTTTATATCATCAATATTTTGGTAATGCATCTGCAATCTTTATTCAATTCAATGAAATTCAAAAACTATGCTCACGCAATGCCTGCTTTCAAATACCTGTAGAAACTCAAAACAGTGGTTTTAGCAGGTGATAATATTTGATTCAAGAATGATACTAACCCCCGTCTTTCCCCGTCTTGGCTTCCTCTTTACACCAGTTTCAGGTCAAACCAGGTTCTCTTCAAATACATAAAGCGCTGTACTTTGCAAAATATTTTCAAATGCCGCTGATTTTAAAGCACATCTTTGATTTATTCCCTTCCATTTTAGGGTGAAATGACTGGAATCGTCTGGTTTCTTCATTTTATCACTCTGCAGATTTTTTCAATCGATAAAATGGAATCGAAGTGCATCCTAAAAACAATTTCATTCAAAGCTTTTGCAAAGAAAAAGTGACAATCCACACATATGTAAATTCATTGGGTATTTCATGTTTCCCTTTTATTTCGTAATTATCATTACTTTTACATGATTTCATGTCTTAATGCTTGCTTTGTTTTATATGATATAGCTTTATGTGTCATCACAACTTATACTTTAGTAGATTTACTGTTGCTTGATTAATCTTGCATTTGTTACCAGCTTTATACCACTACGTATTGTCGCTACGTCGAATTGCGTTGCGCGTCTGCAGCATAAGCTTTCTGCTTTGAAGCGAATGGGAAGCACGCCTCACGACTCGCTCCTTCTTTTTCATTGAAAACTACAGTATGGGTCGTGTTTGATTGCCTCGTGAAAAATCATCTGCGTCAACTGACGTCGTCGCTCTATCTTTGTACATGGCATTTGTCTCTTGTGGCAGCATTTGGACATGACATTTCCTGTTGATCTGTGACTCTTGGTTGATTATTTCTTAATTCTAATGCCATTATATATTGATGGCATGCTCCCACGTCGAACAATAAGCTTGCGAAAAGCTTAATGACCTACCCTCTGTTGTATAATCATATTCATGACCTACGTTTAAGATATAGGAATATTTAGTATTCAATTGCGTAATTGATGTCCGTAGGATAAATGGAGAGAATAAGAAAGCAGGCCGTGTATTGCAGGTAAGACATGGCTGAGCGAGGCCGCCAAGTGTCGATGGACCATATACCAGAGGTGGAAAGGGAAAATGCTGACAACGCATTTCCAAGTCAGTTCGAAGATGTCTCGTTTGGGTGCATCACAAAAGAAAACATCATAAGAAGACAATTGATCAAGGTGGTACGATCAAGGTATCATCTCGACTCTCTTCTTTTTCCATTCAATGCTTTTCGCATCGCTCAACATCAATCCAAATAACTCATTATGAAAAAAAATGGTTAATAATCACACGAAATATCTGATCCTCAATCATTAATCACTAATGATCAACACCCACCTTCCTCACAACCGTCATTTTCATTGACACTGAACAAACCTTTTTCATCATCGTCATCATGATCCTCATAATCATTGTAATCACCATAATCAATCTTTTCGTGATTAATGTAATGGTTCTTTAGTGCTAATGATTATCACCAAACAATATATCCTTCCGCAAAGTCTGTACATTAACATTCTCATATCTACATTTGGATTGAATCTTAAAATGATTTATCTATTAATGAAATTATCATCAAGTAATTTAAATTTATGATCCTCATAATTGATCTTTTAATCTTTAATTCAGA
The DNA here is from genome assembly GCA_964026355.1 of Pseudorhiza aurosa. NCBI lineage: Eukaryota > Metazoa > Cnidaria > Scyphozoa > Rhizostomeae > Lychnorhizidae > Pseudorhiza > Pseudorhiza aurosa. Next base: position 10,842,826 of record OZ032119.1, read on the forward strand.
TGGTTTGAAAGATTTGTAATTTTGGTAATCCTGTTAAACTGTGTGATGTTGGCCCTGCATGACCCGATGGACTCCAAATGTCAAAGTCAAAAATGCAGAACTCTTGATAAATTGGAAACAGTCGTCTTCACACTTTTTGCAACTGAGATGGTCGTAAAGATGGTGGCAATGGGACTGCACTGGCACAAAGGCTACTTCTCAGATCGATGGAATATTTTAGACTTCTTAATCGTCATAGCAGGGTAATTCCCGTTCCATCTATTTTTGTTCCAATGTCCAGCTGCCGAGCGCTAATTTTACAGTGAGGAAGGAAAGACGCCATTTTCATGTGATGCACTCACACAAATGGGCATAATAGGACGTAATTTTTTTACTTTAATTGAAAATTGAAATTGTGATGCTTTGCAAGGAATTAGCATAGCAGAGCAAATAGATGTCGTTTCGCTTATTCCACAATGTTTGCTGGAAAAATTTGTCCTTCTAGAAATCCTGCACTACCACGGAAGGATTTATATAAGAAATAAAATCGCCATTTTTTTACTAATTCTCTTATCTTGTTGTTCCAGAGTTGTTGACATGATTGGTAAAAATGGAGAGTTTCTGACCATTATTCGATTGAGCCGAGTACTTAGGCCATTAAGGGCCATCAACAGAGTCCCAAGTAAGCGACACTATGTTTTCATTCTTGAATTTAGCAATATTATGTACCTCTGTTGAAAGAAATCGAACGAATATTGTAGATGTAGACGATTGTCGTAATGAACCTGATACTATCAAGTGTAGATTATGTCGCTGCGATTATAATATTGATTATAATATTGATATGCTCAACGGTCATAAACCGTTGAGCAAAAACGAACTCATTTCTCCAAATTTTCATTTGCCTTCCTGCTTTTGCGGTAAATGCTGACCATTTCTTCAAAATTGTACTAGAACTTCGCCTAATTGAAAAACTGTTAATATTATGTTCTCTCGCAATTTAGGCATCAGAATTCTCGTTACTTTGTTGATGGATACCATACCTATGCTTGGTAACGTGCTTTTACTGGCATTTTTGGTATTTTCAATATTTGGCATTCTTGGTGTGCAGCTTTGGGCAGGCAAGCTAAGAAACCGATGCTTCATTTCAGAAATCCTCAAAAATGAAACGTATGACATATTTTTCACTCACTATTCGTATCATCGTGCCTTTGTCCATTCTTTCTTAAGCATGTTTATCATAGGCTGCTTTTTTAAAGCGAAGCTTCGGCTTCTTATTGCTCAAACTCAGTCATATTTGCCTTTAATGACTCATAAAAATTACTTCTTTAGCTTCAACATGACGCCATTTTACAAACCAGAGTCTTCTGATTTCCTGTGCAGTCTCCCCAAGGATAATGGAATGCAAGTTTGTTCGGATATATGGAATGCGTGTTTAGTGAATGGAGGGGATTTTAACACGACATGTAAAGATTCAACGAAATATTACACGAAATGCAAGCAAGATGGGCCGAACCCGTTTTTCAACACTATGTCCTTTGATAACATTGCAATGGCCTGGGTTTTCATCTATCAGGTGATAATCCAATTTCAATTTTTACTAGAAATAATTGATTCATATTGGATAAGATTAATTTCATTTTTCTAAAGAGAATCATCAGAATTTTGTATTGTAATTAGTACATGTAAGAAGCAAAGATAAATCATTTTACTGGAAAGCACCTGCTTCGTTGTTCTGCATATCATAATGCACCCATTGATTTCATGATGTTCTTTAAGACGTCTCGTGGGTCACATATTTTCTGCTTCTTTTCAATTCTTTGCTCTTACGTTAGTACACCAACATTCCAGTTGGATTAAACAGCTAGCACTTAGTCTCTTAGTCTCAAACTTGTTGCGATAAATGTTTAGAGGTAAAAGAAATCATAAATTTTCCATAATGATAATAAGAGTGATGATAAGAATAATTCTTTTTCAAACTTCCTCTTTTCATTGTATATTTGAAAATATGCAAATAGAATTCTCGCTCAAAGGATAACTAGTATTTGACTGGCTTACAGCTACTAACAACATTGAATGTGTAGGAAAAGAAAAAATGAAAAGAAATAAATATCTATTGATAAGGAAGGATTTCTGAGTTTGACCATGATTTGTTTCTGGAAGAGAATATGTAATATGTGGTGCAGTTTATGATGAAGGAGACCAAAGGGTTATGATGTAATTGAAATGGTGTTGGTAAATTTCAATACATTTACATATCTCCAGACAAGAATCGGAAGACCGGCAAAAATTGCCTATATAGCTCGTGGATAGATTAACGAATCTGACTTGTAGATAATCGATATTAAGATCTCGAAGGATAGGACGATATTCATCTTCTTTGCATCGGGAATTGTTATTGAGATTTGACTCAATACCCACCCCTAATTCGAGGATATACAGAAAATTGTCGGTCATAATCAGAAGAATGTCTGCGAGAGACAACCGGGAAAGTTTGAGCAAGAATATCAGGTGCTGAGCAATTGAGTAATTGCATGTGAAACGTCTTGCAAAACATATTATAGTAATAATTGGTATTATGATTTTAAAAGCATTTATTTTGCGCCATATTTCCAAGGGGCTTCTAGGCGCATTACAATATCAAACCTAATTAAAATATATTGAAATATATACAAGTTTACACAGTTTAATCAAATTATAAGCTGTTAAGTGATTAAAGATTATTAAAAAAGTGAATCAAATGTTCACATAAATTCATATCTATAAGCATTACAATTTTCATATAACAGTGGAATCCGTTCAGGGAGGTGGCTCTTTTACAGCATCAAAGCCATTCTTCTTTGTCCTTTTGGCTTCCTCTCTGATTGCAACGTAAAGGACGGAGAATTAATTGATTTTATACTAAAATTACATCATGTTTCTAATTGGCAGGTTGTAACAGGTGAAGGGTGGAGTGAACTTATGTACCTGATCCAAGATGCAAGCAACTATAGCTCCTGGATTTACTTCGTTGCTTTTATAACTGCAAGTGAACTTTTTTATTTTTACATCATGATATTCAATTCATCTAATAGTCATTCAACTTCTAATCTTCTCTCATATAGAAACATGTTATTATGAGCCACAAGTAGCAAACCTTTTCACATAATTATCTTCAACTATTCAAAATTGTCATTATTACTTTTTCTTTCAGATTGGCTCATTTTTCTTAGTCAATCTTTCATTGGTTGTTATAACAATGCAATTCTCCGAAACGAAGCGCAGAGAAATGCAGCTAATCAGAGAGCAGAAACACCGCAGAGTAACAGAATCTCAAATTTCATTGATCAGCGATTTCAAAATTTTTTGGAGTAAATTATTTTCACAATGCAGCTGCAGAAGACGGGGGAAAAGTGTCCATCATTTTCATCACCACGAGCATTTTCACATTCATCATCATATGATACGGTGCGATAAATGCAGTATGTTTTGTAGAAAATCACAACCGGACACTACCAGTCCAAAAGAACTCTCGAGCGAGAACGGAAATTCCATTCCGAAAGTCGAGATTTCATGTTTTGATGACGATAATGCAAACGCCATGTTACGAGCGAATAGAAATCTGTCATCGTCTTGCCCTTCTCTGTTCGCTGCAGAGCGAACCCCAGAAAGAAAGCTGAGTGGAACATCAATTCAGTCTAGCAACAAGACAGATGTAGGACTGTTACAGCAATCAAGTCTAGATAAAGATACTCATCTTGAAGCTCAAAGCAGAATTGCACTGAAATCTTTTTTGTCGCCTCAGATCGATGGGCGGGAAATGTCGTGGAAGGAGGCAGATGTATCAAGCACTGTTTCCGTTGTAGCCGAAGCAATATCGTCGATATCAATCGAGAAGAAAAACAGTCCTAACCATACATCGCTAACAACTAAAACGTCTTTATCTTTACAAGTGAATGGAAATTCAACTCAAGTGAAGACCGAGTCATATTGCCAGACGAACGCATCTGTCGGCAAAGTTGGGAAAAAGGGCGCCCTCTTTGCTGATGCCAAAGCAAGCAATGCTGTGACACTGCAGACACCGGAAAGAACGTCCCTTTGTAAAACATACAGTGGTGCTTCATACAATTCGGACGTGCGTAGTGATGACGTATCTGACATTGCTGACACTAGCAGTGAGGCTCTATATGGTAGCATGTTTGATCTGAGAAATGCAGATAAATATTACGTTTCAGTTGAACCAAATTTCATTCAAAGATTTCGTAAACATTGTAAAAATTTATCTGAAAGTCGAAAGTTCTCGCATTTCATCATGCTTTTCATTGTTCTCAACACAATTTGCATGGGACTCGAACACCACAGTCAGGTGATTTTCATTCTTTTTCCCATTGCAGTTTTTTCATTAATTCGTTATTCTTCCTATTCATTTATTATTTTAGAGCTTTTTACGCACACATTTTATCGAAAATGTTTTTTCTTTTCAGCCTAAAAAGATGACAAAAGTTCTTGAACAACTCAATGTAATATTCATTTGGATTTTTGGGTTCGAGGTCGGTGTGAAACTTCTAGGAGTCGGCCCTAGAGCCTACTTCAAGGTTGGATACAATGTGTTTGATTTTCTTATCGTTGTCCTAAGGTAAATGAAACTAGTCCTTTTTTAATAACTTATCTTGTGTATATTGTCAATCAAACCTATTAAAAGCAAGTATTTAACAACGGAATCTCTCCCACAAATCATCATTCATCCCCAGAACATGCAATTTATGAAACATTTTGCCTCCTTGCTTTCCTGAATCCTACAATTTGCCATGTTTCAAATCTAAGATCAATAAACTTGGTCTGATCTCCCTCTCCTCTTAGCCACTATTCACTGTCGCCCTTCTTCCATTGTTGGACTCTGGATATGTCGTCATTTCCTCTCCTCAGCATGATTTACTAAAAACAAAAATTGATCATTTTCGAACAATGAGACTCAAAAAGGCCTTTTTCTCTGTTTTTTGTAATACCTTTTTTCAGAGGAAAAGTTCGCGTCTCCTGACGCCCCTTGTGTTCCTGTTAGATTTTTTGATAAAACTGTTTGCCATTTCACTTCAGATATGGTGCTACTAATGCTTGATTTCGTGCATTCCTTTTAAGTTAGGTATTAATGAAGATACAAATAATGATGAGAGCAGCAATAATGATATGATATTTCCTAGAATGGCTTGAACTTGTTTAGCCATCACGTATTGCTATCAGGCGAGGACCTTTTTGAAGTAGCCCATACAAAGCTTTGATGCGAAAGATAAAAATGGTTTTTATGGCAAATAGTATTTGTAAAAATTCAAATTTTTTATAAACGTTTGAACTCTAAGATAGAAGTTTCAGTATTTTTTCTTGTAGCACCACTCATCTTTCTATTTTCATTTTCTTGCTTCAGTATTGCTGAACTTCTGATAAGCAACAGAAGTGGAAAGAGCAATGTGATTGTGTTAAGAAGTCTTCGTCTGCTGCGAATATTCAAACTGGTTCGTCCAATGAGACATCAAATGATGGTTATGATAAGAACGATGTCTAGTGTGATGACATTCTTTGCTCTGCTATTTCTGTTCATGTTTACCTTTGCCATTCTTGGCATGCATCTTTTTGGCGGGAAATTCGTTTTCAATGCCGTCAAATCAAGATCGAACTTCGACTCGTTCTTCTCAGCGATGGCCACAGTTTTCCAGGTAATATATTTATTCTAATGAACGAGAAATTTGTACTGACATTCCAATGATTCGTCATGGGAATTAATCAAGTACGATTGTTGCATGGGTCATGAACTCATTTCCATCTTTTATACATTGCAAGACTCATAGCTTTTTTGAACAAAACTGTTCAACGTCATACTTGAAACCAAATCTATAATGTCATTGTCATTATTCTTTCCTTTCTTTCTTCTCTCTTTACTTTATTTACTTTCTTCTTTCTCTGTTCATTCTTTCTTTACTTTTGCTTATGTAGTCAGCTCACTGGTAGTTGTGCGATTTGTTGCAGATTCTAACTCAAGAGGACTGGAACTTAGTCATGTACGATGGAATGCGAGGGACTGGATACAAGACCGCTGCGTTGTACTTCCTTGCCTTGATGACTATTGGTTACTACGTTTTGCTCAATCTGTTGGTCGCAATTCTTGTCGAAGGTTTCACGACGCCAATGGTTTGCTCCTATTTCATCGTCGTGATTTTGACTCACAGAAGCCTTTCTTGTCTCTTTTTGTTTTCAAATTTGGATTAATCATCTCTTCAAATCATTTCAATCAACCAGTATCACTCAACAATTAATGGGATTAATCATCTCTTCGAATCATTTCAATAAAAAAGTGCTTTAAATTAGTCATTTTGTTGAATCATATCAATCAACAGAAAATGATTTGAAGTCAAATACGAAGTGATTCTTTCAAAATTTTAGTGATGATATTACGCCCGTGTTACGTCAGAATACGTGGGTTGCCTAAAAGCATCAAAGCTACCAAGTTGATTGTGAAAATATAAGGGCCGAACAAGCTTCTCTGTATCAAATTGAGTGAAATATTAGCACGTTGGAAGTGATTTATCCACTTCTCTCTAATCGATTTCCTTGCTTTCCATTCCGAAGAGTCATTATTCTAATAGGGAGCTTTCCAAATTTTAAATTACTTTTTTTTGGCTTTTTGTCCAGGAAAAACGTCGCATGGCGAAAAGAATTGCAACGATGCTGTTAAATAAAAACAACTCACAATCTTGCCCTCCCAATGCTGCAATGGGCCTAGCCCAGAAAGAACGATCTTCCAGTACAACGGATGTTCCTGATTCACCATTTATTTCAACGAATTTTGAATCGGGGATGCGAAACAGCAGCTCTAGTTGTTATCTAAGAGCACGTGATGTGGAAATTAAGAAGACTCTAAGCTTACGGAGTTTGACATCGATGGTCAGTTTGAAGAAGGAAAGTGGTCCTCCTGGGAAATCATCGAGATCCAGAACAAAGCCAGGAGAACCCGTTCTGGTGTCAGCAAGGCCGAGAACATCACCATCAAGCTCATTGAACGGGATTTGCTATTCAATCGATACCAAGGAGATGATGATGGGTCATTCAGAGGTAATTCAATTCAGCTCAACAGTGCAGGAAGAAAGTTCTGTTCATCAAAGTTTTTTAATTAGACAATGCCATAATTAACAATTAAGCGTTTTCTTTATATCATCAATTATATTCTTCTCCGAACACTTCTGTCTAGTACATTGAATTGCCCTTGGTTTTTCTTTAATTCTTCTTTGATTGTTATATCCATCGTTCTCCATGCACTCACCCTCTAAATCAGTAAACTCTTTATCTGCTCTGCTTACCAAACGTTTGATGCTTCTCTTCCTTTGCTTACAGTCTACCAAAGCCCCGAAGGCAAGTAGATGTCCCTGCTTTAAGTCACGCATCGAATGGTCACTTTTCCTTCTGTCGCCCCAAAACAGGTACAATTTCAACAAAATTTTTGAAATCACGATGAAGAATTCCGTGTTGCCGAAAAATTGAGTTTGATGCATTTTCTGTTGTTAATTCATACATGTCACCTAATTACTGTTGCTTTCATTTTTGCTCTGATAAGAGCCCAATAGAGAAACTTCAAACCTAAGTAATTCATTTTGTAATCACTAATCATCATCAAATCGGAACAAATTCAGAAGTCCATTGTTGTGATCATATGTCCCTTGATTTGAAGTAATATCAGGATAATTCCATTGGAATGTCTAGCTTCATCAAAAGCACATGCCCAATTCTGACTGAAACAAGAACAGATAACTTTTCAATCTCTGATGCACCAACACTTGAATATTTTTGCTTAAATTTTTTAGATCCTTTAACGAAGAAATTACTTCCCTTTTAAATGTGCATTCATTTGTGTCTACAGGCTGCGTAAAGTGCTGCAAGAAATAACAACCAGTAAATGGTTTGACTATTTCATTTTGCTGCTGATTTGCTATAGTTGTGTTCTTCTTGCGATGGAGAACCCAAACAAACGAATTAATCCAGAGGTATTCTTTATAACTTTATTCATTACTTTGTCAATTTCTGTTTGACATTTCTTATGTAGATGCTTTTGTTTTGAATTGCATTTCACAAAGTATTTCAAGTGACATTTTATTGATTTAACAGAAACAGAAGGTCATTGATATTTCCATGTCAGTTCTTACCTTGGTATTCTCCGCGGAAATGATCATGAAGGTTAGTCGTTTATTGCTACAAATTATATTCTCATCGCTTACGTTTCCATTTTACCTTCTTTTCAATTACCTGCTTGCATAATTTGTTTCTCTCTGTCTCCTCCCTGAACCGGCCTCCTTTGGACAGTTTTACACGATTATATCATGAAGCATCTTCATCCAGTCGCTTCCATTATGCTGATAGCTGTTTTTTTACCCTTCGTGTCACCAGCCCTCCACATTTCTCCCGACTGGGACTGAGACAAGGCCTTTTAACTCTCGTCTCTCATAGGGATTTTATCATCTGCAGGATAACTTTCATTCAAGTTTTATGCATTCAGTTCTTTGCTTCTCTTTAATGCAATATTGTTCTCCATCTAATTGTTACATTGTATTTGCATCTTCTCGCACACACATACACACACACACACACACACACACACACACAGCTCACGTCTACATAGACTCACTGTTGATTAATTTTCTGTTCGAAGGTCTTTGCCCAAGGTTTGTTTTGGGGAAACGATGCTTACTTGCGTAAAGGTTGGAATGTCCTTGATGGTCTGCTAGTCCTAATGTCTTGGATCGACTTCATATTGGAGCATTCGAATGTGATTGGCCAAACCAATTTTATCACTGTCTTTAGAGTTTTACGAGCTCTTCGTTCTCTCCGTCCACTGAGGTAAGATTCATGTTGGTGAGATTTATATTGGTGAGATTTATATTTGTGAGATTTATATTGGTGTGATTTATATTGGTGAGATTTACATTGGTGAGATTTATATTGGTGAGATTTATATTGGTGTGATTTATATTGGTGAGATTTATATTGGTGTGATTTATATTGGTGAGATCATATTGGTGAGATTTATATTGGTGAGATCATATTGGTGAGATCTATATTGGTGAGATCTATATTGGTGAGATTTATATTGGTGTGATTTATATTGGTGTGATTTATATTGGTGTGATTTATATTGGTGTGATTTATATTGGTGTGATTTATATTGGTGTGATTTATATTGGTGAGATTTATATTGGTGAGATTTATATTGGTGTGATTTATATTGGTGTGATTTATATTGGTGAGATCATATTGGTGAGATCTATATTGGTGAGATCTATATTGGTGAGATTTATATTGGTGTGATTTATATTGGTGTGATTTATATTGGTGAGATTCATATTGGTGTGATTTATATTGGTGTGATTTATATTGGTGAGATCTATATTGGTGAGATCTATATTGGTGAGATTTATATTGGTGTGATTTATATTGGTGAGATTTATATTGGTGTGATTTATATTGGTGAGATTTATATTGGTGTGATTTATATTGGTGAGATCTATATTGGTGAGATTTATATTGGTGTGATTTATATTGGTGAGATCTATATTGGTGAGATTTATATTGGTGAGATTTATATTGGTGTGATTTATATTGGTGTGATTTATATTGGTGTGATTTATATTGGTGTGATTTATATTGGTGTGATTTATATTGGTGAGATCATATTGGTGAGATCTATATTGGTGAGATCTATATTGGTGAGATTTATATTGGTGTGATTTATATTGGTGTGATTTATATTGGTGAGATTCATATTGGTGTGATTTATATTGGTGTGATTTATATTGGTGATATCTATATTGGTGAGATCTATATTGGTGAGATTTATATTGGTGTGATTTATATTGGTGTGATTTATATTGGTGAGATTCATATTGGTGTGATTTATATTGGTGTGATTTATATTGGTGTGATTTATATTGGTGAGATTTCTTTGATTTTCAAATGAAAGTGTTTATCTTTACCGCTGATCTGAATTTGCTATCTGTAGTGACATGGTGGACTGAGCACATATCTCCTGATGGAGGGTGATGGCTCGAAGCAATCTTTCCGCTTCTCGTCCCTCTCTCATTGTTTCATTGTGCATCCGGTAGTAAATGGGTGCCTGATTTAAAGCTGAGGCACAGTGCGGCAAGGAAAGGAATCGGACACATTGCCTCTCATTCACCATCATACCTCACAATGCCGTGTTTTAAGATGTCACCTTTCTAGCAAGGTGTGCTCCACCACGCTCATTTCAAGTATTGCACTCGCGTTTTCCTTTACTTCAGGCCTTTTTTTGATTTTGTTTAGTAAAGATTGAAATTAACTTAGTCAGTCATAATCAGATGTTTTACTTTAGATTTTCATCCTCCATTGACTTTCCTCTCTCTTTCTTCTTCGTTTTCTAGAATGATACGCAGGGCTCCTGGTTTGAAGCTTGTTGTACAAACTTTACTTTACTCTCTAAAGCCCATTGGCAACACTGTGCTTATAGCTGCTATATTCTTCATCGTTTTTGGTATTCTTGGAGTTCAAGTAAGCACCAAGTTTCTTTTTAGTCTTTTTCAACTTTGTCCAATTTTTCTGCCACTTGCGTTGTCTTCTCGTCATACCTGGCATGCATCGGACAATTTTTCATTCAGAGACCAGATTAATCCTTTAATTTGAACTTGAATAATTTGCCTTTTTTCTAATGTTGATCTTCACCTTTAAGAGTTCTTCCGTTGAACCTTTTCCACTTGACAGTTCCATTCCACATTTTTCACCATTTCTGGCTTACACATCACAGTCAAGCATCCTTAGTTCTTCTTTGATAAATCAAACCCAAATGCAAGAGAGATTTTTCCTTTCAGTTGATGAAAGGCACATTTTTCCACTGTGAAGGAGCTAGCTATGTTGTTGATAAGAAAGAGTGCGAAATGTCACCAGGGAAATGGGTTCGACATCGCTACAATTTTGATAATTTAGGAAATGTGAGTCATCGTTGTTTTGTGTTTTCTGTCTTCTATTGCCTCTTGAAATAATTCACAGAATAATTAGGGCATTATGAAGTGGGATTATCACTTATCATGCAGTCTATATGTTCGATGTGTTTATTCATCTTCTCACGATTAAATGATATATGTTTATTTTATATATCCATATGATTATCATATGTGTGTATGTGCTGTGGATAAGAAGGAAGCTAAAATGAGTGGCGTATAGCTTTTTTCACCCTAAGTTAAACAAATTCTTTTGACTAGATTTTATATTTCTTGCTTGTTTTCGGCTCCATTTTACAATACAATAATTCTTTCAAAAATACGCTGAACATCCATGTTACATTTATTTTTCCAATGATGACTTATTTCAGAATTCAGCTGCGACTTTGATTTGTCATCTCATATGTGATTCAGTGTTGCAATTTAATTTGTTTTTGTCACAGGCATTGGTTGCTTTGTTTGTCGTAAGTACAAAAGATGGCTGGGTTGAAATCATGAGGCTGGGAGTAGATGCGGTTGGCGTGGATCAACAAGTATGTTTCTTTCTTTGTATACATTTTCAGACATTTATTCAATCATGCATTTGTTCATTCGTTCATTCATCTTTCCATTCGCCTTTCTTTCATATTTTCATTCAATCGTTGATTCCTTTTTTCGCTCATTATTTCTTTGCTTTTTAGCCTAAGCGGGACAACTCTCCGTTGCTTATTCTGTATTTCATTTCATTTCTTCTGATTGGTGGATTTCTTGTGTTGAACATGATCGTTGGAGTTGTTGTTGAAAATTTCCAAAGATGTCGAGAGTTACAGGGAGACAAGGATAATGCAAAGAAAGCGCTTGCGAAATGGAGAGAGTGCGCCCGCGGCAAGCTCGCTCATGGTCAGTTTGAACATGGAATTTCATTTAATTCGCTATTTATGTGCAGATAATCGTTTGAATCTTCAAAAGCAGTGATATGATGTTCATTAACATTCAACTTCATCATTTTATTTTACGCAAATTCATCATTCATATTTTCTCTCTATATTTTGAAATTCTTCTGACACGATTCAATGTGTCTTTGTTTTCTTGAGGTGATGATTCCTTGGGAAGCCAATCTTCTTTCTTGCAGAGAGTTTTTTGAAGAACTACTCGAAGTATCGGCTAATCCTTTACAAAATGTGTACTCATACGTACTGGCTGATTGCAATTACTGTTGTGATATTGTTAAACGTAATTTGTATGGCCATGCAGCATTACCAAATGCCACAAGTAAGTGGTCTACGCAGCTATTTTGTTCTAATCTTTTGACTGAAAATCACGCAGAGGGAAAGCAACTGGAATGGTTTTCAGTTCATTGTCAAAGAAATGACTCTTCAAATCGTATTGTAAATGCATTTTGATGTGATATAATCGCAAACAAAAGCAAATGAGAAATGCATCTATGTTACATTTTGCTTTATATAGCTTATATTTCTCATTTGAGACACTAAGATCAGACATTTGAAACCTCCTCCTTTCTTTCTCCGTTTATATCCCTGCTCTGCCATTTCTTTTTAGACTCTGAAAGATTTTATCGAGATCAGCAATATTGTTTTCACAGTTTTCTATGGTTTAGAAGCTATCCTTCAAATTACTGCAATTGGATTCAAGCAGTATTTCAAAAACAGGTTTAATTCATGTGATATCTAATACTTTCATGTCCTATTTTAATTCATCCATCAATTTCATTATTTCATTCATTTCTTGTTTTGAATAGCTCATTCATTACTTTTGTCATTTTTCACTCACTTCCTGTTCTAATTAATTCATTCCTTATTTTCATTAGCTAATTTACTCATAATAATTTTTTATTGCTCGCCTTTGATGTCAATCATGAAAATTGTTTCAGGCTACTTTTATTTTGGTTCTTGCTTAACCAAAGAAATGGGTCAATATTTATCTTCAACAGCTGAATGTTTTGGATAAGAGAATCCGCTGGCTTTCCGAGGATGAGCGGGAATTAAGAAGATTTGCTTAGAAGTTTTGAAATATCTTTACTTAATTTCTTTTTTGTTTATCTTCAGGATTGCTATTTTCATCTTGCTCATTTTTATTCGTCAGTCACTTTATTCGATGTAAATCATTTGAGATGACTTTTTCATCCTTTGCAGATGGTACTTGTTTGACTTCTTTGTTGTTGTTGTGTCTATACTTGGCATAGCGTTGGAGACTATGGTCGCAACAAAGATCAATCCAAGTGTCGTCAGAGGACTGAGAATGCTCAGAGTAGTCAGAGGTAATGGCGGCCTAAAATTATGTTATCATGTCATTATTTCTATTCTCTCTTCTATTCGCTCATCGCACCAGAATCTGACGTGGCGCTCTGAATGAGATTCCTCCAAAGCAGTCTGTCCTATGCTATACCCTCTAACGCCTTCGTGGTTGTGTCTTTGTCTTTGAAATCTTTCTCTGCTGTTTCGAGCCTGGTTTGCTTCGGACCTCCTCGCGGTTTTTCGACTTTTCTTTGAGCTTCATTTGAGTTTTCCTGGCACGTGTGTCCTTCTTCTAAGCACCCTGGGGGTCATACCATCTAATCCTCCTCTCTTTTGCCACATGCTTCATGGTGTTAGGTTTTACTTCTTGTATAGTTCTTCATTGGGCGTAAAATCATCCCATTTGATGTCAACAATATTGGAGAGAAACAGTCCCCTTGTGGGAGCCTTTGGCATGTCTAAGAGAAGTATAGTTGTCTCACAATCCACTTGTGCTGTTCCCTTTTCTACAAGTATCTATTAGCTCATTACTACTACGTAATAAAACTCACACGGTATCATTTCGAAGTAATTACGTCATTATGATGCAAAATGTCATGACGGGGTGTCAAGTTTTTACGATGAAGAGTTTTACGGCACAATGAAGCAAGTGATTAGAGTCTTAATGCTCACGATAAACATTATTGAAGCTAAAACCTTTTGGTGTACATGTGACGTATGGATGGGGAATAACAACGAGTGAGTTGAGCAATCAAGTAGTTAATAAAGAATAAAAATTTGAGAGTTATCTGAGGAAGAAGCCAACATAAACAATGACATTTGAGTGTAGGAAATGCAAGCTAAAATAATCGTAGTGATAAGACTCTTGATGGATGGTACGATAGTCAATGCATCAAAAAAGGGCTATTTTCATCAGTGTTTAATGAACCAATTGTAAGGCCATTGCAAGTAACTTAAACCCTCCATCATTATCATCATCATCATCATCATCACCATCATCATCATCATCATCATCATCATCATCATCATCACCATCATCATCATCATCATCATCATCACCATCATCATCATCATCATCATCATCATCATCATCATCATCATCATCATCAGTTCCTTAGCCATTATAATGTCGTATGTGCACACAGTCTGGTCATTAGGCGTCTCCATTCACTGCAAACGTTCACCATCATGGACAATTTATGGCACTGCTCCCAGGTCCGTTCCAGTCAAACAAATCTTAATTTATCCATGTATGTCTGATATATGTATGTATTTATTTATGTGTATGTATGTATGTATGTATGTATATATGTATGTATGTATGTATGTATGTATGTATGCATGCATGCATGTATGTATGTATGTATGTATGTATGTATGTATGTTTGTGTGTGTATGTATGTATGTATGTATGTATGTATGTTTGTGTGTGGCTATGTATGTATCTTTGGCTATGTATGTATGTATGTATGTGTGTGGCTATGTATGTTTGGCTATGTATGTATGTATGTGTGTGGCTATGTATGTTTGGCTATGTATGTTTGGCTATGTATGTTTGGCTATGTATGTTTGGCTATGTACGCATGCATTACTATGTACCTGTGGCTATTGCAGTATATAATTGATTTTGACTTCCTGTCTCATTTAGTTCTGAAGCTACTTAAAGTTGCCAAAGGTCTACAATTTCTTTTGGATCACGTGAAAGAAACAATTCCTCAGGTACATAAGATGGAAAGTTTTGTTTTTTTTTGTTTTATGTTATTATGTTTTCATCATCGAATTTGGTTTTCACGCATTGCCAATGATTTTCATTTTTCCTTTTATTCATATTTTAGGTTACAAACTTGGTTCTTCTTTTTTCCTTATTGTTCTTCATATACAGTTGTCTAGGAATGCAATTATTTGGAACGATTGGTAAGTAAAAATTACTTTAAGTTTCATTCAAATCATTTTTAACAATGTGTGTCATCCACGTAGTAAATTTTACGATTCTGGTAGCTTGTTTCTTTAAGAAAATTTACACTAGTTTGAATATATTCTTGACTATGCAGACTAATAAATTGAGTGGTGCATGGATCATGATGAAGAAACTGTCAGTGCGACGGGCAAAGGAGCCATTTGATCAAAATCCACTTACCTAGAACATATTTTTAGTACTGTCTCCTTTTTTCGCTATGGTTGAAGTCGAGAATGCGTCAGTTACGTTTTATCATATTTTGGTTTTTTGTAATCAAGATTGCTAGCTTTCTTACCCTGAATCTAGAAGTGAAATATTTTGGGTTCTTCCTACCGTAGCATGTTCTGCTGCCACACCTTGTTCTGGACTTAGTAAACACGCAAATTTCAAGGATTTGGGAAGCAGTATGCTGACATTATTTAGAATTGCCACAGGGGACAATTGGAGTGGGATACTAAAAGTAAGCTCTTAATAATGGATTAATTCATTGTTTGATATTCAACGCGTTAATTTTGAGGCCTTGTAGAAAAGGCAATAAAAAAGCCAATTTTTCTGCTTACTTTTTACTGTAGCGAGCGATCACCCCTTGCCCTCTGATGTCATTTAACATGAAGAGAATACGGGGCGAGTGAGACGATGAGTTGCTCTGTAGACTGACTGATTTGATAACGAATATCTGCTTATATGCAAGCAACAGTGGGCTCGATTAATCTTATTTTGTCACTTAATGGAAGGGCCAGAAGGGCTGGCTTATGCGATGCAGGTAGATGAATATGTGAAGCTTTGAAGTAAAATGTTACAGAAGATGGCGTCAGAATGTAGGCTTAGAAATACGTAGGTAGGCAACAATGGAAGTAATGGCATAGGCAGACATCATGAAAGAAGGTGACAAAGCTGAGATCGCTGCAGTGTAAAACATCAGTATTTGACTGATCTATTAATAGCATACATTGCCTTCTTGTAAAGCTGGCTTTTTTCATAGGATACGATGAGACCAGAGTGTAACAATGCATCGCAATGTACCAGAAATTGCTGTATCAGTCTGTATGCTGCGCCTTTCTTCTTCATTACCTTCGTTCTTTTCGCTCAATTTGTACTGGTCAACATCGTCATTGCGGTCTTAATGAAGCATTTACGTGTCACCAAACTATGCAAAGGCAACCTTCCTGCTAGAAAAGAATCCATGAAAGCACCCTCCAGGAAGGAAGTAGAACCAGGACGAAGCGCTTTTGCAAAGTGGCAAAAATCCATTGGGAAACGCAGCGTAGGAAGGGAACAGTCACTGGAGATGCAGCCATGCTATATAAAGGCAAAGCAGAGGGTAGATTGTCTGGATAATATGCAAGTGAAAGATCATTATAATCACACAGAAGATGAAATACATCGTAATATAGTCACACATTTTGGCAAGAAATTGGAAATGCCAGAAAAGCACATTGAAAATTATCGTGAAGATCGGTTTGACAATGGGAATAATATTTATTGCGAGAATTGGCTTGAAAGAAGAGGGAGGGAGCGAAGCAACAATGCAGGTAGAATTACTAAGTATCCATGGCAAAGAAACCCTTCTTTTAGAACTAGTGTTGACTCGATTCCTGATTTAAGTAGAAATATCAAAGATTTGTATGGAGAATGTGAGAAGAAAGACAAGTTAATATGTAAATCTGAAGTTGTGCCATTTGTCTCTATTAAGCGGAACGAAACGTTTCCAGAAAAACCACAGTTTTCTGAGGTTGATAGCAACGTCGTATTGCATGACGGCTCTATAGAACTTTCCGAAGACTATGATAGCAAGAATATCATAGAAGAAGAAGTAGAAGAAGAGAAGATAGTGGGTGTAATTGAGACCAAGTCGGTGAAAATTACAGCTTATGATGACAACGGATGCTGTGAAGAGGAGGATGATGATGATGATGATGATGATGATGATGATGATGATGATGATGATGATGATGATGATGATGATGATGATGATGATGATGATGATAATGATAATGATAATGATAATGATAATGATAATGATGAAAAGAATGCTGATGATAATGATGATAGTTGTGGTAGCAATGAAACTCAGAAATGGTTATCTCGGCCTAATTGCTCTTGTGGAGAAGCAATAAGCCTAAGTGGAAGTCCCGTTCTGAATATTCCTGAAGACTTTTTTATGGAAGACGAAAGGTCACCGTTGAATTCGAATAAATATTTACCCAAAAATGAAAATGTTGGAAGACAAGGTGTGAAGAAGAGGAATTCCAACAAGATGCCGTTGGTGCCAAGAACAGAATCAATCGAAACATGTGGGTCATTCGAAATACTTCCAGAGTGTTTTGAGGTGTGCAAAGGAAATGAAAATGTCGAAGCATCCATTGAAAGCTTTGCCATAGTGTGTCAAGACTCAAGCCATCCAAAAAACACCATGAATTGATTAGAAGCAATATTCAAAATTGAATTTAAAGAACTGTTTTATTGTTACAAGGGAACGCGTTGAAATAAAGGTGATAATCATGAACTGTTTGAATTGAGTTTCTTTTAATACCGCGATTATATGATATGTATATTGTACATTCATACATATGTATATTAGTTGATTTTAATTATGACGAGACAACACCATCGTTATTCAGTTAATGTTTTTTCCAGGAGTGGTTTGCTCATTATAATTTGCCATCACCGTGTAGCAAATTTCTTCAAATCGCTTTAAGTTATCTTCAGACTTTATGAAACAGCACTTGTATCTTCATTGAAAGCCTTTCCGCTCAAGAATCTGCAAGTTTTGCAAAACTGTTACTTTTATAGTTCATCCTCGTAACAAATGTACACATATTTTTGTTTGAAAAAGGTGATTTTTCAAAAATATTCAGTCAATCCATCTTGCAATTGCGAATGGCCTATTCACCATTTCATCATCAATGGTTTAAAAAGCCCGCAACTCTCCTCAAATGAGCAAAAGTTTTTGAGGTCTAGATATTTCAAAAGTTAAAACTGCTAATTCTATTCAAAGCGATCTGACCCATACATCTTTCATCTGTGACTTTATTTGTCTTTTTATATAGATGCTTCAGCTTCCCTGATTAGTGGACGGCTGGCTAAACTTAACTTCATTAGTCAAAATAAGACATTGCTATTTTGTCGAGAAGTAGTTGAGAACCAGCAATCTTTTTAGGAAAGTCAATGGCTCTATTAATCTGGTTTCCATGCTGAGTTCAACTGCTAATGATTTGAGATGTGCAGTCCGTGTTTTGATCCAAGCATCTAGTTATCTCATTCTCAGCTGCTAAAGTTTTTCTCTATTAATCCCAATCGGCATTTTATCAAAATTTTTAAGCTTGGCTTGCTTCTAGAGATTATGTACTTTGTCTTGTCTGCATATATTATAAAAATGTTTGCTGTTTGTCAAATTTGTGCACAATTGGTCCCTCCATGTACCTCAAAATGGGCCCCACCGTTTACCTCAAAATGGGCCCCTCTTTTTACCTCATAATGGGCCCCTCTTTTTACTTCAAAACGTGTCCCTCTTTTTACTTCGAAATGGTCCCTCCATTTACCTTGAAATGGGTCCCAATTTTACCCCAAAATTGCTTCTATTGCTTTTGGGTAAGCTACAAGCCCGATTGCGTTATCTATTTTCAATTGGAATGCCGTATTCGACAGTGATTGATTGGAAATGTATGATGAATACGATCATCTCGAGAATTAAGTCTTGAGAGAACAGCAAAATTCTGTAGGTTATTCCCTCATTGCCTCTCACTGATAAAATTTAATTATTTTATTACACGGATTTGAATAAGATGGCTGGAACGTAAAATTTACGAATGGATTAAAAAGTCAGATAATAGACATTGAAATTGTTTTGTTTCCAACCTCTTAACAATAAATCTTGCCTCTTCATTTTCAATTTTTCGATGCGAACGATTTAAGCCCTCTTTACGAACTAATTTTCTACACTGACTAAGACAACAACCCAGAGTGCAAAAGATTATGACCATCTGAGTGTCATTGCAAAAACTGCACTTAGTTTACTGCAAATATACACATGCATACGTATACATTTATATACATACGTATATACATATAAGAATTCATAAATACATAAATATATTAAGGAGAGTATCTATATATGAATTTATACATATATTTATATATATCACATCAATATATCATATTTATGTATATAAATTTATATTTATATATATGTAAAGGATAAGGAGTAATTGCAACAATTATAGGGGCATCTCGCTCCTTCGCATTGTTGGTAAGACCTTCGCCTATATCGTTCTCATTAGACTGCACCTCCTTGCTGAGCCCACATACCCAAAGCGCAGTGTGGCTTAAGGGTCGCTTGGTCAGCTGTTGACATGGTGTTCTCCGTGAGGAAGCTGCATGAGAAATGAGGGAGCAGAGACAACCCCTATACCTGACCTTCATCGACCTGGCCCAGGCTTTTGACATTGTCAGCCGAGATGAACTGTTTGCCCTTCTCCAACGGATTGGATGCCCCCCCAGCCTTCTGAGTACGATAGTGTCCTTCCATCATGACATGATTGGGACCGTTCAGTTTGATGGATGCTGCTCTGAACCCTTCCCGATCAAGAATGGAATGAAGCAGGGCTATGTCCTTGCCCTAACTCTTTCTGAACGCCTTCCAGAATTCTGAGGATGGTGTCGGATGGTGTCTATATTCACACCAGAAACGATGGGGGCCTCTTCAATCTAGCACGCCTCCGTGCAAAGACGATGGTGCAGAGAGTGCTCATAAGAGAGCTGCTCTTTGCAGATGATGCTGCCTTGGCCGCCCACTCGGAGGCAGCACTGAGGTGACTCCTCGATTGCTTGGCAGCCGTCTGCGCAGTGTTTGGCCTCACGTTCAGCTTGAAAAAGACCCAAGTTATGGGCCAGAACATAAGCAGCGCCCGGAACGCATCCATCGGCGACCACGCCCTTAAGGTGGTAGACAAGTTCGCGTACCTCGGATCCACCATCTCCAGCAACCTCTCTCTTGATGCAGAGCTGAACTCTAGGATCGGCAAGGCAGAGACAGCAATTGCCCGCCCGACAAAGCGAGTGTGTGATGACAAATTTTCTCCACTAGCATAAAGATGAGAATCTACCAGGCTTGTGTGCTGAGCACGGCTTGTTTGCTGAGCACGTCTCCTCTACGGTGGTGAAGCATGGACCCTCTACTCCTGAAGGGACCTTAGGCTCAATTATTTCCATTTGCGCTGCCTCCACAGGATGCTCGGCATCACATGGCAGAACCACATCACCAACATCGACGCTTTAGCCAAGGTAGGGTTGCCCAGCATACACGCCATCCTGACCCAGAGATGCCTGAGCTGGCTTGGCAACACCATTCGTATGGACGACAGCCGCATTCCCAGGCATGCTTTTTGGGGAACTGACGACTGGCGCAAGGCTCACTGGACGCCCAGCCCTCTGCTAAAAGGATGTGTGCAAGGGTGACCTGAAAGCAAGTGGATTCTACCCCTCCGCCCTGGAGACAGCTACCTCGGACCACGCTGGCTGGTATTCCACAACCCGAACTGTCATCAAAAAAGCTGAGGAGTGGAGAGACAGCCGATGGGAAGAGAAACATCTCCGAAGGCAGCAGCAGCTGCAGTTCCCTTAGTCAGTAAAAGTGATAACCTTTGGCACAGATAGCCATGATCTTTCTAGATCAACGGAGCCAGAACACGGATGCATACATATATATTTGTCTACAGCGGTGCACAAACTATGGCTAGAAAAGGATGCAGCTGAACTAAGCAGTTGGTTTACAGGAAACTTTTTAGCAAAATGCCATCTCAACAAAGAACAATTATTAGGCATTATAATTGATCAAAGGCTAAATTTCAAAAAAAGAATATATATGCAGTTTGCAAAACGGCAAGTGAGAAGCTACATACTCTTGCAAAGCTTTGGCGCATATGTTCTGAGAGCCTTAAGCATGTGACAGTTTACAGGCTCCTCTGAAACGACAGCCCGTCCTTGAATGTAATTGCCAACATAATGAACTTAGATGCCACATTTTCATATGAATAGACCACCCAGCTTTTTTGTGAAAGTATTTTTTGAGTCTACTGCCATCTTAAAATGCAATTAGAGGCACCATCGAACCATGTCAGCTACTGTGATTGCCAAGAAAGCTTGGAGAGGAAACAGTATTTATAAAGTAGCGGGTTATTCTAGGAGGAATTTTTAATGAATCAACAGCTTTAAGCACGCTTTGAAGTGAGGATAAAAGAAGGTCTTTATGGTCCTTGCTGTCAATTTCAAAATTGAAAAAGCGTCCGAGATATTTTAAAGGATTCTCCGTTTTTAACGGCAGGAACAAGAATAGAGTTTATGAGGACTTCAGGCTGAAACTGAAAAGAGCGTGTGGAAAATCTTTTAATTCCAAAAGAGCTGCATTTGTCAACCCGGATAAACATATTGGACAACCGACACAATTTTGAGGAACAGTTTAGTAGCAGCTGGTTTTCGCGTTCATTAGTTGTTACAACAGCTGCATCGTCAGCAAATTGGAACCAGTGGACAGGGTTGAACAGACGGTCATGCTCACCGTGTGGTGAAAAGCCCAGTTGTTTGTATTTTTCTTGTTTGATGAACTGTAGGAAAGTGTTAAAACACAAATTGAATAAAAGTGGGCTCATGCAGTCGTTCGTTACGTTCGCACGATCGTTTTAGTGCTTTTCGAGTGCGTGAACAGAATCTTTTTTGCATTTTGCAACTAGCTCCTGTTGTACATACGTATTTCCCATAATGATAATGATAATAATTTTTTTTAAAACTTCATTTTGATATATAAGCTAAACATACAAATACAAATCTCTCTAATAATAGATAATTTGTATTCGGCTGACCTAATTACAGGTATTTCTAGTATAAAAAAAATGAATGAATGAATAAAATAACAAGATGACGAATAGAAGAAAAAAAAGAATTTAATAAGAAGAATTAAAGGTTGCAAGGAGACTGTTAGTAGGAAAGAAGGTCTGGGTTAGTCCAGGGTTTACTATGCATACAGAATATGTAGTAAGTTGTGCGAATGATTGTAGTTGATAATTTAGTAATGATGTAGCTAGTATGTGCCTTGTCAATGGTTAGATCGCTACACATCTGAATGAACGAATCGCTAGATTGTTCAAAGATTCCAAGGGAACCTATTGACAAGTTTACAAATTTAACGTGGCGGTATTTCGATGCCAGGTCATTCAGAAGGTAGCGATATTTGGAAAATTTCCTATCAGCGTTGTTATCAAGTTTTGTCTCAAAGCCAACGCTCAATTCTAGAAGATAGAGGGTATTAGAAGGAGTGGAGATGAGCATGTCAGGACGCAGGTCGTCACCAGTGACGAGAGAAGGGGAAAGATATTGTGGGAGGTCAACATAGAAAGTACAGTGATTTAAATATTGAAATGTTGAGGCAAAGAAGTTTAGTGCAGAGTCATATCGCCATGTGAAGTGGCCCTCGCTGAGATAAGATCTACAACCTGCAACAACGTGGAAAAGAGACTCTGGCTGGAAGCAAAAGGAACAGTCAGACGTTTGGGAGAGATTCCACAGCTTGAGGTTTTTCCGAGTCGCATGTGTGTTATTAAGGTACTTGACAGTGAAGTTAAAGATATTTTTGGGTAGTTTACTTTGGGCAGACGACCAGAGAGAATTTACAGTTTCAAAGAGTGATTCAGGAGGAAAGTAATGAGAAAGCCTTGAGAGGTTAAGTTAGATCGGAGTTTGTCGGTATGGTTCTGACGCACTGCCTTTAAAACTTGCTTAGTGTTTCGATATGTATCATATTGCATGTTCATACCGAAACTAGTACTTCTCCACAGGGATTTTATTGCATCGTTCGATGAAGATTTCAGGGCAGTACGCAGGACAGTTTGACATTGTAGGAATTTTACAGAAGGAAGATGGAGATTCAAACCAATTGGAAGATCGAACCATTTCTCACGAATCTTACCACAACGTTGTCGAGATTCTCGATGACCCATGTCTTGGAAAGGTTGGCAACATAATGGTCCCTTGATCTCGTCTTTCGTGGTTATTTTAACTGCTCTTCCCAGTTTTGCAATTCTGTCTGAGCTGTGACAATATTGCTTTCATTAACAATTCAATTCAATATCCATTCTCAGGAGCAATTCTTTTGAGCATGGCCTAAACACATGCTTTTGTGTGGCCAAGTACTGAGCAGTGAACGGGGCCCGGCAAGCATCAAGCCTTATTCTGCTCTACATATCCCAAAACGGCATCATCGTGGTTGCAAAATAGCCGCAGCTCCTCAGTGAACTGGCGGAAGCAAGGGAAGATGGCGGGGATGGCTAGTGGAGGCGTTCTCTTATTTTCTTTGAAAGGGAACGAAGAAGCACTTGCTGTCAATGTCGCTAAGTAATTGGTTATGGCGATTATTTTAGCTCTCCTCAACCGCAGTTAAGCAGAGATCGTACGCAAAACAGTTGCTCATTTTAGATACCTTCACAAAGGCCTCTTATGCCTGAGCAAGCTCATTTGGTATTTGGGCCTTGAAATTTGCGTTTTGTTATTCGGTTAATATAATATTTCAATATCAACTTCCATTGTTTTGCAGGAGGCTCGGCATCTCTTTGGCTGCATTAAACTTGGGATTTTTCAAAAACAAAGGTTTGCATTCATTCAATTTAAATATAGATTATTTCATAACTGCAGATAAATGCGTGACGCAAAATCTAATATTCATACGGTGTACACTGGATTTTTTTATAGAAACAAGAATTGAGATTGAGTCATCAGTCAGAGGCAAAGATGTCTTTCTCCTCCAAATCGTTGACAAGTGAGTGAATGTTGGTATATGATTGTCTGAATTTATTTTTCGTTGCATTTATGCAGTTGAATTACCTTGCAGACATTATAACGACAAGTCGAATTTTTTATTTTCTCAGTGATCCAAATGACGCAATTATGGAATTGCTCATAACTTCTTACGCATTGAAGACGTCATGCGCTAACCGAGTCGTAGGTGAGTGAGCACCCAAATATTTGCCTCATTCATGTCAAACTTTGTTTCCTCATCTTCTCCATTTCATTGCACCATATCAGAATTTTCCTTTCAATTGGCTGGCTTAAAGCTTTTCATGCATAACCAGTTTTTTGTATTCTTAGGTGTTGTTCCGTATTTGCCATACTCCAAACAGAGTAAAATGCGAAACAGAGGCGCTATTCCTGCGAAACTCATCGCAACTATGTTGTGCAGTGCTGGTAAATTTGCCACTATTCTTTGCGTATTTCTAGTAAGCTTTCATAAGACATTATTATCTAGATAAAAAGGTGAAGAAGTTCAATTCAAGCTCAGTAATGTATCAACTCAAGTGAATAAAATGATACTTTTGAGACCTTTTTGAAAGATGAGCATCTGTCCATCTTGATCTTTAACTTTTTTATTGAAGGCATTGATCAAGTGATAACAATGGATTTGCATTCAAAAGAAATTCAGGGATTTTTCAATTGTCCCGTTGATAATCTCAGGGCATCGCCCTTTCTCATCCAATACATTCAAGACAAGGTTAGCTTCCTTTTTCTATTCTTTAGTCGCTGTAATGCTTTTATGTTATATCCTTTCCAAACTTGCTCATCTAAGCATCTTCGCATATCTTTGTATAGATACCAGATTATCGAAATGCAGTTATTGTTGCAAAGAACCCAGCCTCAGCTTCTAGGTATGTCAATCAATGATGTAAGTTTTCACTATTTTCATTGGAAATTTCTTCAGATTCCAATTATTTTGTAGGCATTAGATAGGGTTTTATAAGAAATGGTCAAATTCGCCTGCTTATATCTGTATTGCAATCAGTAGACATTTTGTTTCCCACAAACTAGGCTGATTCATGTTTTTTGTCATAGAGCTCAATCCTTTGCTGAAAGATTGCGGCTTGGATTGGCAGTCATTCATGGAGATCAATTAGAACCCGATAGCGAGATTGTTGATGGGAGACATTCCCCACCCCCAGAAAGATCTCGAAGGATTTCTGCTATGTACAGTGAGGTGGCGTCAGAATTGATTCCTCCTGGTAAATGCACAGGAATAATTTACCCGTCAACTTGTCTTATTAATTAGATGTTTCAATTTAAGTTTGAAGACTACTCTTCTACTCATTAACCACGTTTTCAAAATGCAGGCAACTTGGAAGGTGATTTCAAAGAATTTTATCCCTGACAGATGTCAGATGAAGCCTTTACAACTTTTCCCCATGCAATAGAATTTTATCAGCCTGAAACTTGATGATGCTCATGATCGAAGCAGTTGACTCAGTTGACTCAGAAGTCTATGGCAGAGCCTTCCTCAAAAGGATAATTGTCACATTAGTAAACATTTTGTGCCATACAGAGTCCTATCCATGCAAATTTAATGCCCTATTTTGTGAACAGGTATGCCAATTAAAACAAAACAATCAATGAATCTTGTTGGTGATGTTGATGGAAAAATCGCAATTATTGTTGTAAGTGCCTCAATATTCGATATCTTAAGTTCAACGCGTAGATTAATTAGATATTCAAAGATTGAATCTGTGTAATATGGGTAGGATTAATCCCAAATATTGTCTGACATTAAGAATCTTCCAGATACCTTTACTATCCCAGTCATTATAGTAGCATGGCTCTTTTCTGTTAACATCTTTTTTTTATAAATGTCTCAATTTATTGAAAATAAACCAGAATTCAAATTTTCTAGGATGATATGATTGATGATGTTTCCCCTTTGGTAATGGCTGCCAAGCTTTTGAAGGAGCGTGGTGCATACACAATTTATGCCATGGCAACTCATGGATTGCTTTCATCCAATGCTCCATCTATAATTGAAAATTCTTGCATTGACGAGGTAAGTCAAATCTTATCAACATATTGCACAGGAATACAGTACATCCTCTATTATCCCAACCTTGATTATCTATATGCCAAAAGGTTTTACTACTGTACATCAGCTTTTGCAAATCAGTTCCAGATTGATCAAATAAAATATTGATGTCTGTTGAAATGTTTGCCCTATATCAAATTCAAATCCAACAGAAACATCAGATCAATACATGTGTTTCATATTTGGTTTAAAATTACCCAAACCACTAGAAGGAAATCAAATGGGAATTTAAAAATCCATTGAATCATTTTTTCAGAAAAAAATAATTTTTCCATTGCCATTTTTTTTTTCTTTTTTTTTTCAGTTCTGTTGTTGAATTTTCTGCCTGCCAAACCTGTTCAATTTGAATTCCCTTGAAGCACATTGTGACTATTCTGGGTGATAACAATTAACATAGCAAAATTAGTTGGTAAATTTTCATCCTTGATTATCTGGATTTTCGGGGTACCCGAACAGCCCAGCAAAAAATTGAGTTCAACCTGTTTGAATAATTGAGGATGTACTGTAATTTTTTTTATCTAAGGATTGAGCCACTTCAATTATCTCTTTGACATTAATTCACTGACATATAGAGTCCCATAGAAGCAATACCCGGTGTCAGGGAGGACCGTGTCAGAGCGGTACTGCCCTGTGCAATGGCATCGCAAGAAAAAGGTGCCAATTCCTTTTCGCATGCATTTGGCTGCCATCTTTGTGGCAGCTATCCATTCATTTCTGGGTAGACATCCAAAACTGGAGGGCATCCAAACTAGGATAGGTATGGGATTAAACCAGGGGTGTGCAGCACAGTAGACCTTTCCTCTAATCACTATTCTAATTTCTTCCATCGGTGGACGTCTGCTTGTACTGAAATATTTTTGAGTGTAAGAATTTTCCCTTGATAAAATATTTTTAATAAATTTGCTGTTTGTTGAAGGTGGTTGTAACAAACACAATACCATGTGCAGAAAAGCAAGCAGAATGTGAAAAGATCAAGTCTGTTGACATAAGTGCATTAGTGGCTGAAGCAGTAAGGCGCATTCATAATGGGGAATCAATGTCATATCTCTTTAGGGATATTCCTCTTGAAGACTAGTAAGTTTGTACTCCTTGCATCTAAACACTTAGAATCAATTTTTTAAAAATTGGCAAAGAACAAATGTAGAGGAAGTGAAAAATGTATTTGACGATAGACCTGCATTTGCAACAAATTCATTTAGAGGTAAAAAAAATTTTCAAACAAAAAATTTTCTACAACTAATGGTTCCTAATTATGTAGCCCTGTATTTTCTATTATTTAACTTTTTATTCCAAATTTGCTTGTTTTGTTTCAATCTGCCTTATTTTTGACCTTCAAAATAACCATGATGAGCTTCATCAGTTTTTCGTAGACTAAGAACATTAATGAAGCTGTGAGGACGGTCTGTAACAATTTCGCTTCAAGTCCTTTGAAGAGTCCAACTACTCCTTTTTCCCTAAAAATTGCAAAAAAAATTCACATTAAAATGTTAAGCATAATAAATCATCAACTATCAAAAAAGACATAAACAGAAATTTTTCTGTAGAAGAAACTCACTTGAAAATTTGTAGCAGCATATTGAACATCCCTTTACCAGATCTTGTTGTTGAGTCTCTGTTGGCCTATAGATGATGATCAGCCATTAAAAGATATTTTGCATTTTATAATCAGATGATTTTATTCTCTCCACAATTGGATGTTTCACAAATTTACATTCTAATTGTTCTTTAAGATATAGTAATTTCATATACATACCCTAAGCCTGCACTGTGCTAGTTGCAATGGATATGTTAAAACAGTTGCAACTGCTTTTGCTGCACCACCCATCAAAAAGAACTCTAAGCTTCTGATTTCCTTAGATTAAACACGAAAAAAGTTAGGAAAAATTGAGACCAAAAATGAAGTTACATCTTTATTGAATAGTTTATCCACACAGCATTGTATGAAAAAATTCCATTTTGGTTTTCGACTTTCCTTTTGGATATTTATTCTAAAATTTGCAATAACTAACAAATAAAAAATGATGATGCTAACAAGTAAAAAGACAACATAACAGGAAGCATGAAAATGCAATGCGCCTGTGTGGTGGCTAAATTGAAGAAGATCTAGTTAAATAAGGAGGCAACCAATAAAGACTGAACTCTGTAACCAGCAAATAGAAACTGCAATGGTCCATTGAAGAATCCAAAAGCTCATGGAAGGGAGAGCTTCATGAACTGAAAATCAGTATGCATGTGACTTTGAGATTTGCTTTTCACCAGATCCATTCAGTTGAGTTGATAGTATCATGCTGGCCCCCTTGTGGCACATGACATTCGTTTCAGAAGCAAAATTACTGCAAATCAATTATGGATCACACTCAAAGCATCTAATATCTTGTAAGTTCTACTTAAACTGGTGGAAATTCAGTGCGATGCATTTTGGGGGATTCATGATTTAGCCTGCACACTGCATAAGTGATTTTGGGCACAAAGGTTTTCTATTTTGAAATATAACTAGGGTAATAGGAAGCTCTGAGACTCATTTTTGTTCCAATTGTTTACCCTGTTACAGCTGATTTACAAAGGTAATATAAGATTAATGATGGTTGAGATTGGCAGTCTTCTGTGCTTTGGTACCAGGTATTTGATTAATCATAATTATTCTATTCAATTCAACAGATTACAAACTCCAAAAAGGAAGGCACATGGTGATGTAAGAACAACTGAATGGTCACAGTGGCCTATGTTCAGTACAAAGAAGCTGTAAAAAATTGGTCCATACCTTCATTTTACCCATTTTGTCTTTTTTGATGTGGTAGACAAAGCGCTTTATAGTTTCGTAGACCATGAATTGAACAGCCGGATTTGCTGATAGTAAGAAGGAGGTCTCAACACCACGCCATAATGCAGCCACACCCTCCTGTTTGCCAATTTGGTACACCATGTCTGGTTGATAATGGCATAAGAAAGATGTGAAGCCAAACTGAAATATCTACATAATGCAATTTTCAATCGTCAAATAAATCAGGTACATAAATGGCATGTTCTGTTACGGTTCCTCTTGAATTCTTAAAAAGTTTTCACACATTTGGTTGTATTCAAAATCATCATGAAAAGTAGATTACAAGTTTAATCCTAGTAAAAATGTTAAATATCAGGAAATAGCTTTGATCTGGAATAAGAATTAATACTTACTCATCAATCCATTACTTTTTATGTTGTTCTCTTTAACATTTTTTCTTTTAATACCTTGTAATTTCAATCTTGTGTTTGCAACCCAGAGAGGGGTTGTTATCAAGGAGTTCACAATCCCTGAAACAAATTAAATTTCTTGCTCAGAGAACTGTGAGATTACATTAGATATAAAAACTAGTCATCACCATCATAATTATCAATATCACTATCATCATAACTATCATCATCATCATAATCACTATAATCATGCTTTTTGTTGTCATCATCTTTGTTATCAACGTCATCCATTCCTTTTCGTGAGCAAACTTTCGCGTGTGCAGCAAATCGCAAAACGTGCGATCACACTTCTGAGAAAATTTGAAGTGCGAACAGGATAAAGTTGGTACAAGGAGCAAGAAAGATAAAAGCCACTCAAATTTGTGCAAGAGCGAAACTCAATTTAATCAATTTTGGGTCGGCAAGGATAGCTTTGACGGCTTAGCAACAAATAAAATCAAGAAACTTTTTTCATTTTTGTCTGCTGTCGTGTAACCAGCTATCTATGACTTGCTGTACTTTTGAAAAGTAGATAACTCAATTTTGTTGCCCTTATGAGCCATCTTTCAAAAGTCGTTGTCATTCTTCAGAGTCACAAGAGCAAATAAAAATTGTTGCCAACAACCACTTGCTTTCAGGGAACAACAACATTGTAACAGGAAATCAGTTGTCACACTTAAATGCTAGTGGTGACTAAGCTAACAGACGAGCCCCTAAGTTGAATGGAGCATTCAGACAACAGCCGAACATAACTTCCGAAAATTGGGTATATCATAAATGACCTAAAACATTGACAGGAAAAGGTTTAGCAGAACTGAGAAGAATAGCAAGGGACAGAGAGATGTGGAGGAGTAGTGTGCAACAATGTGTGCACCCACAACCTCAAAAGGCTAGGGAGAAGAAGATATTGTGGTCAAAGGTGATAATCAAGGAACAATGGAAAAGGATAAACAATCATGAGAGCATGCACCTGTGCAGGCGTGCGATTGCACAGGCTAAACGAAAAGGATTGGTCATCATAATAATCACCATCAACTGTTGGCATCACTCTCCATTGCCTACATCCCATTTTTCTAACTGCAGCTTTGCATTGGTGCCGTAACATTTTGCAAAATTTTCTTATAGCAATAGAATGCAGCTTGCCATTGTGAGTAACCAATTGCAGATACCAGGACTTTCCATCTTTTTGTCCATTTAGACTTTTTTTTAGTGAGTTATGTGGAAAGGCCATGGTGGCCTATACAATGCCTCAAAAAAGGAAGAAGAAAGAAAGAAGCAAAAGGCTAAGAGGAGAGAGAGATAAGATCAAGTTTATTAATCTTGGATTTGAAAGATGGCAAGTTGTAAGATTCAGGAAAGCAAGAGGAAGGCAAGACGTTCCATAAGTTGCATGTCCTAGGGATGAATGATGATTTGTGGGACAGGATTCGTGGATTAGGCAGTGAAACTTGGAAAGGGTGTGAATGAGTTGAGCTTGTGGTGGTTCTGACATGCCTCACAGGAACACAAATAATATCCCTGATCTCCTGAGAACAATGCCCGTGAAAGTATTTATAAAAGATGGAAAGATCTCCAACTAATCGACGATGGGAAAGAGGTTGGAGAGATTTGGTGAGGTTAGGATTATTGATGAGACAAATGGCTTTGGACTGGACTTTGTCGAGAAGACAGAGAGTAGATTTTGGAGCACCACCCCAGACGTGGGAGCAGTACTCTAAAGAAGGACGGATTTGGGACTTGTAAATAGTCAGAAGGTGAGAGGATGAGAAGAAACCCGCGGGCTCTGGCGAGGAAACCGAGCTTTTGAGATGCATGTTTAGCAAGGGAATGGATGTGAGTTTTCCAAGTGAGATTAGATGAAAGAGAAAGACCAAGTTGTGTGAAAGAAGCTGAAGTGTCCAGTTCACCACCATTCATGAAGACAGCTGGAAAGTTTAGATTACGTTTGCGTGAATTGACAGCCTGTTTCGTCTTGCTTTGGTTGAACGAAACTAGGTTGTCTTTACCCCACTTCTCAATAACTGTCAGATCATTGGAGAGAAGCGAGGCTGAAATGTTTCTGTGGAGTTGGATATCGGTGGAAGCATGGTCATTTGGATTGAATGAAAATGAGGATCTTAGGAAGGTATCATCAGCAAAGGAGTGAATGCTAGAAGACGTAGAGGTGAGCAGGTCATTGATGAAGAGGATGAAGAGTACAGGGGAGATGACAGAGCCCTGGGGTACACCAGCATTGATTGAGTGCAGATTAGAGAGGAAGCCATCCACTCTGATGGCATAACAACAAGAGGAAACTTGTTGGCATCTGTCAGCCAGGCAGAGTACATTTGGTTTGGGTGGAAACTAGATTTAATATTCACTTTGTTGGCACCAGCAAAGATTATTTAATCTTTATCATTTTGGAAATCAGATTTACCTGCGAAATACCCCAGGATAAGGTCCATAGATGAACTGCGCTTTATGGAGCCAGAATACACAAATTTCTTCATTCCATGAAATGTATAAAAATAAATAAAATTTGAACAGTAAAGACTTGATAAAACTGGAACAAGCCCTCTATAAAGTGTAGAAATTCCTTCATCATTGCAAATATCTTGGAGCACTTTCAATGTATTTTTTGCTTCCCTGTGGTCTTCAACTGAAATAAAGGAAAGCAATGTTGATATGTGTGAAGTTGAGAGCCCTGTGACAGCATTAAGGGACATGTATGGATGGATTATGGTCACAAAAGATAATAAATCATTTAGTAATCAATATTATCAAATAGCTGGGTACCTTGCAACCTTGTACGGATTGTGTCAAGGGGGTAAAAGGTAGACATTGCCAATATACTCCCCTACAATAGAGAAAACATCTTAATTGTCATTCAGACAATGATCATTACAATTTTCACTACTTTATATTCAGCTCTCTTTGCTATGAACATTCCTAAGCTCAAAATATTTGAGTTTTAGGAAAATTGAGCTTGAACGAACTGGAGCAAATCGGCAGTCAAAATAAATTCTCACTCACAGATGCACCTGACAGAGCGTGAGCGAATGCATCGGATGAAAATGTTGCAATGGTCTGATCCTGGTCACTGCTCAGTTCAACCTCAGCTTGTTCAAGTAGATCATTTTCCGGTCCATGATCGGGTTCCAGTAACGCCGCCATCTTTGAGGGAAGTGGTGCTAGTGCAGCCTCTGCTGCATAACGAGACAGGTTTCTTGATTTCTTGTTGATTTAGTTTAATGGATGGAAAATGAACACAACTTTGCCTTGTAGGAAAATATTAGTGAAGCAAATAATCGAATCGAAATTATTCTCAAACGTAGGGAGCACCATTAAGGGACCATTGCAAGAAGAGCATGCGGTAGAGCTTGATTCTGGAAGATTTTATTGTTATACAAAAGTATGGATCGAGGGAGAAGTTATAGACGTGGATGATAGTAGTACGTTGGAGGAATTTGAGGAAAAGGATGAAGACAGGAAAGAATTTCATATCTTAAAGATATCTGATGGAACGGGGAGCATCAATGTATATATCTCAAAAATAATGAAACAAAGAAACAAACTTTATGGCAGCGATTTTAGAAAAGGTTGGTAAGAACCGTCTATGGCCTATTGCTCGAAGATACTCACTGATCCTTTTGTGAGTGAAAGATGTTGAGCCGACGTCACATCATTCTCACCATCAAAGCCGCTGTCAAGTGTGCATAGAGTGCGGGGTGGATTTGATTTGATTTGATACGGATTTGGTGTAGATGCTTACCATAAATTTGAGTCCTTCCAAAGTCGTCCAGGTCTAATGTCGAAACAGAACACAGCCACTGCATTCAATTTCTCAGCTATTTCAGATGGAAGGTTGTTCCATTGGGCAGCAACCTATCTAGTAAAAGTAAACGCATTTACGTTGAGGGAGCTTTTTTCCTTCAGTGTCTTTAAGTCATCACCTCTGGTTTGCACCTATTGACTTACTTGCCTTAATCTCTGTGGGCCAGGCCTGCCCTGTTCGTGCTGACAAGGCATTTTTTTAGGTCTCGTCATGTATTTTGGTCTTCTGCAGGTCATACCAGTTGCGGGATTGACATGTCCGTCCAGCAATTTATATCATCTAGCCATTGACGTTTTGGCCGTCCTCTTTTCCTAGTGCCAACACTCATACCAAGCATGACCGGTTGCACCTATACAATATCTAAATTACTTTCATGTAACTTTCGAATCACAAGAGCCATGTGTGGTCTTAAAATGCTCTGTCATGTCCCCTCTGTCTTCTATATGCAAATTTTGGTAGCATCAACCTCTGCAATAACTTTTCATACCATAATTCAGACAATCCTGGGACCATTTTCGTTGCCCTTCTCCGCGGGCTTTTTATGTGAAAGATGTGTCCTTGAAATGCAGACTTTTTATCCAATGTTTCCAAAAAGAACCTGGTCTTCTCCATTCAATGAACATTGTTCTTCAACCATTATGCATCTGATGTTCCAAATCTGGCATGACCCAATTATGCATGATGCTTAATTCCACTTTAATAGTACTTGGGCGTTTGTTCTATACTTCCTGTGATACCCCATTCCATAGAAACATCTCAACCTCTCTTCTTTCCAATGATCTGACAGTTGATGAGAGGTTGGGTAAAGACAAAATAGTTTCGTTCAACCAAAACAAGAGGAAACAGGCTGTCATTTCACGCAAACGTAATCAAGACTTTCCTCCTGTCCTCATGAATGGTGATGAACTGGACACTTCAGCTTCTTTCACACAACTTGGCCTTTCTCTTTCATCTAATCTCACTTGGAAAACTCACATCCATTCCCTTGCTAAACATGCATTTCAAAAGCTTGGTTCCTCACCAGAGCCCGTGGGTTTCTTCTCATCTTCTCACCTCCTAACTATATACAAGTCCTTAATCTGTCCTTCTTTAGAGTACTGTTCCCACGTCTGGGGTGGTGCTCAAAAGTCTACTCTCTTTCTTCTTGACAAAGTCCAGTCCAAAGCCATTTGTCTCATCAACAATGCCGACCTCACCATATCTCTCCAAACTCTTTCCCATCATTGTTTAGTTGGAGATCTTTCCATCTTTCACAGATACTTTCATGGGCATTGCTCTAAGGAGATCAGGGATATTGTTCCTGTTACTCTGAGGCGTGTCAGAACAGCCAGAAGCTCAACTCATTCATATCCTTTCCAAGTTTCACTGCCTCATTCACAAACGTTATCCTGCAAGTCATCATTCATCCCTAGAACATGCAATTGGTAGAACGTCGTGCCTTCCTCTTGCTTGCCTGAATCTTACAACCTGCCATCTTTCAAATCTAATATCAATAAACTTGATCTGATCTCTCTCTCCTCTTAGCCTTTCACTTTCTTCCTTTGTTGGGGCTTTGTATAGGCCACCATGGCCTTTCCTCAATATAACTCACTAAAAAGACACACATAAATACACATATGTATACATATATTTATCCTTGAAAAAAATTTGTCATGCAGTTCAATAAAATTTTTCAACGATCAATTTGACTTATTTTTCAAGGATCAAATCTCATGGTAACAGGAGCAATTGTTAGACAAATGGATTTCAAGGAGCCTTTGATCAAAGCAATGAGATTTTTTGAACTTCCGAATTTATCCCGTGGAAAATGGTTAGCTGAAGTGGCCTATATCCAACATTACCTAAGTGTTTAAAAATGAATTTGATGGACTGTGCATTTATTTGTTACAAGTTTTCTTCTTAGCATTCTCTATTCTTCCCTGACAAATGATAACAATGATTTGTATGTATGTACAGTATGTATTGCTGCCACACCAGATTTCAGAGCCAAGCTGCCTTATCTCACATGTGCAGCTTAAGAGAAAATTGAATTTTCTTCTCTGAGTTTCATGTTCATCAATCGTCAGCTAAACACAAAATTGTGAAATCTTATGAATGAGAACCCTAACAAGCAAAAAGCGACCGGATAAATTATTCACTACAGGAAAATGATGATAGAGAGAGAAAACAGAGTGGTAGAATTTTACAAGTTCTAGTCTCTCGATTTGCAATTGGCCAGGAGATACTTATTTCCATTGCGGGATTTTGAAACAAGTTCCGAACGTTTGTTGAGGAGTTCATTCTGAGAAGGGCATGACATGATATCGAGCTTTGCCGTTAAATATGATTGCTCCGTTTTTCCCGACATGTAAAGAATTCATCGCATGTTTCACAATGGACCAGGAAAGTGTGAGTGAAATGTAATGTGTCAAATTTGTGTCAATTAAACCGCCGTTTGAATTTTCCTTCAATTATTCTTATGCAGGTTCTTCTGGGGAAGTTCGGTGCGTTGACGTCACGTTTGTAGATAAGGACAGTTGCAGCCTTAAGTTGGCTCTTCGGGTGCTTGGGAAAGAGTCTTGTTGTGTGATTCTGTTATTCTGCCCACGTTTGCTGTACAACTGCAACTGATCTTTTCACTGTTTTTGTTGAATGTTTTCTGGAACTTTTCGAGAATGGGGCGTGTTTGTCAATGACTTTAAGGACGGTTTTGGAAATTTCGGTGGATATCTTTATTTCAAAAGATAGATTTTCTCGTATTGGTTGCGTCTACGACTGTTTCTTTGGTTCATCTGCTGGCTTTCCATGTATGAAAGGTTGGTCCTCTTCGCTTATGCACGGTATTGTCTTAATATGAGGTGACAGCTTATTGTGACGCAGCCAAAATCCTGATTTAGTAAGTTCCATAATGATCTTGCCCTCAATTTTTCGAGCACGCTTCTCAGCTATGATCATAACTGCACTATCTTTATGAAGATGGTTTTGGCTTTTTGATATCGGTAAGCTTGTTTATGCTTGGTAAAAACAATTGAAGATCGAAAACAAACCCTTGGAGTACACCACGAGGTTTTCAATGCAAAATCGCTGATTATAGATTGCTCCACATTACTTAATGTACTGGACAGTTCTCGTTTGTTTCAAATGAGTTACGCCATCCGTTTTTGATCCCACAAATACTTTAGCAGCTTAGTTCACAATAGTCCCCCTACATGCATTGGCTAGTCTTATCATGGATTGAGTCGGAGACATCAATTAAAGATGTTGCAATCGAATGAAGATTCCGAAAGCCGCATTGGTGTGAAACTGAATTATGTATGAAACTGAAACTGAATTGGTATGCATGAAATAGATTCAACCTCATTGGATATTTTTTAACTGCTCATTTACAAATTTATCCTTGCTACTTGATTACCACAGTCTATTTTTGATCCTACACATTTGTAGATCGGAACAATACGTTTGCAATACATGTACCGCTGACTCATTTTTTGTCTTAAGTATAAGGCTTGCTTCTCTCGATCCCAGGTCGGTAGACCCTGTGGGTAGGAAAAGCAATGCCCCCCCCCAATGAT
Organism: Pseudorhiza aurosa; assembly: GCA_964026355.1. NCBI lineage: Eukaryota > Metazoa > Cnidaria > Scyphozoa > Rhizostomeae > Lychnorhizidae > Pseudorhiza > Pseudorhiza aurosa. The sequence continues at coordinate 10,879,444 of OZ032119.1, forward strand.
TTGCGAAAATTATGTTTGGAGATCTTATAAACGCAGCTTGATCTGACAGCCTATCGTAAGACAGATGTGGAAAACCAACGTCTACATCAGTGCGGTATAAGACATTTAGGAATTGCCATATATTCGTCACTTGCCGCGAAGGGAGAGAGCGCGTTTACAGAAACTGGGAAAAGTAACTGGAAAAACGCACGAGAGAAAGAAAGAAAGGGTTTCCAAGCATGAACTTTCTGAGTTCAACAAGGAAGCTGTTGCTGGCTTCTCACCATTCCCATAATTGTGGCAGGTGAAATTTGGGACATGATTCCAGTCAGCATGCAGTAAAGAGGAAGCAAAACAGGAATGCACTGCTGAAGATGCTGAGTAATATTAGATATTTGGCAAGACTGTCCTCACCTTTGCGAGGTGACTGGCCAGCAAAGGAGAAGGGCGAGGCAGATTGAAACTTTTGGCAACTGCTAAAAACTCTATTGCGAAGATGATCCAACAATCGTTGAATGGATGAAAGGAAAACAATCAAAGTGTGCCTCTCCGACTTCCAGAATGAGATGCTGGATGTAATGGCTCTTCCAGTATTACGGAAAATTACCCAAAATGTTAAAAGTGCACTCATCTATTCAATCCTGGCTGATGAAAAGCTCGGGTGTTTCATTTGAATAGCAGTTAGTTTTTTACGTTCGTTGGGTTGGCGATTGCTTCAACGCAAGCGAAGATTTCATAGGAATGCATCCACTCTTGACAACAGAAGCCGGCTAGATTGTTGCTTTTATCAAAGATATATTGCTCAGAATACATTTACGTATTGAGGACACCCGTGGGCAGTGGTATGATGGGGCTTGATAATGTCTGTGTCTAAACGTCCACGTCTGTGTCACCTCTACGTCTTGTAGCATTCACTCCTTTGCTGAAGATACCTTCCTAAGTTCCTCATTTTCATTCAATCCAAATGACCATCCTTCCACCGATATCCAACTCCACAGAAACATTTCAGCCTCGCTTCTCTCCAATGATCTGACAGTTATTGAGAAGTGGGGTAAAGACAACCTAGTTTCGTTCAACCAAAGCAAGACGAAACAGGCTGTCAATTCACGCAAACGTAATCTAAACTTTCCAGCTGTCTTCATGAATGGTGGTGAACTGGACACTTCAGCTTCTTTCACACAACTTGGTCTTTCTCTTTCATCTAATCTCACTTGGAAAACTCACATCCATTCCCTTGCTAAACATGCATCTCAAAAGCTCGGTTTCCTCGCCAGAGCCCGCGGGTTTTTCTCATCTTCTCACCTATCTATATACAAGTCCCAAATCCGTCCTTCTTTAGAGTACTGCTCCCACGTCTGGGGTGGTGCTCCAAAATCTACTCTCTGTCTTCTCGACAAAGTCCAGTCCAAAGCCATTCGTCTCATCAATAATCCTAACCTCACCAAATCGCTCCAACCTCTTTCCCATCGTCGTTTAGTTGGAGCTCTTTCCATCTTCTACAGATACTTGAACGGACATTGTTCTCAGGAGATCAGGGATATTATTTGTGTTCCTGTGAGGCGTGTCAGAACCACCAGAAGCTCAACTCATTCACACCCTTTCCAAGTTTCACTGCCTAATCCACGAACTCTATCTCACAAATCATCATTCATCCCAAGAACATGCAACTTATGGAACGTCTTGCCTTCCTCTTGCTTTCCTGAGTCCTACAACTTGCCATCTTTCAAATCTAATGTAAATAAACTTGATCTTATCTCTCTATCCTCTTAGCTGCTCACTTTCTTCTTTCTTCCTTTGTTGGGGCTTTGTATAGGTCACCATGGCCTTTCCTCAACATAACCCACTAAAAAAAAAACAGGGGGTTTCAACTCCTTTTAAATTCTTAGATAAAAAATGCGTGTACACTCATTGTTACGGGCATGCCTTGAGTCTTGCAGTTGGGGATGCAATTGAGTCTGTGGATTTGTTGGAATCCATTTTTGATACAGCATGTGAAATTTCAAATCGATAAAATTATCTCCAAAAAGAAACAGCAATTGGGAGAAATGCAAACAATGTTTCAAAAAGTGTCCATGCCTTGTGCCCCACCAGATGGACTGTTCGAGGAGAAGAGCTTCAATCTTCAATCAACACTGGATTGATGGGTTTGCTTGAAATAGCTGAACGTATATTAATAGCCATTAAAGCGACTAATATAAACTAAGCTATTTATTTCACTTTAAAATTGTCACCAGAGCGATTTTAGTAGGGCGTAGTCTGCTTTCCCTTGGAGAAATGCACCCCGCCATAACTTCATCCAGGATATCCATACCCCCCAACCCAGATTAGCTGTCTACGGACCTGCATGATCCTATGTCATATTTCGATTGGGGATGTGTGTCAACCGGATACAATGCTGCCAGACGAGCAGCCCCCGCTATAGCAATTACTGTGATGGCACTGCCCAGTGTCTCCCGAAAAGGTGTGGAAAGGCACATTTAACTTTCTTTTTGAAATTTGGAATGATTGTAATAGTTTGGTGTTGCAGGTTTCCAAGCACCGTTTACAATAGAATTGTCTTTGCAAGGTGGAAGCCACACAAGTTCATTAACTTTTCACTCATGTGAGAGATTCGGCAAAGAGCAACTTTTTACAGCAACAACAACATTATCAGGCTCTGTTACTTCCATGATGGAAGAAGTGAAGTATTTAGCGTAACATGGCGGCCCATTTGTCACAACATAATCTTCTGGGAGTAAGATTTGTTATCTGACCAAGAAATGTCGGTGCATGATTGTAACGTGAAGAAAGTTTTGAAGACATTAATATTGCTGCAGCACAAAGGTTCGACAGGAGAGGGCCGAGGTAGCTTTCACAACATTGGCCGAAATGTAACGAAAAGGCAGACATTTAAACGGAGCGAGGAAAAAGCCTGGGCAACGCTGCTAGCAGGGTTGCATTCGCCTTATGTCCCATCAAACAAAATTGAGATTAACTTACATGAACATGATTCATTGGAAAGTGAATGTGAGGTGTACAATGAATTGATTAGGAAGGCGTTTTTTTTGAAGCTGAAGGGAAGACCCCGTGAAGGATTAGCGATCGAGGCGGGAGCAGAGACTCTGAAATGTAAGTTGTGGAGGAGAAATATTGAAGAGAATTTAGTGTTAGCACTGTGGATCAAAGTTTAAATCATTGCTATGTATCCACTAAAAAGAAAACTGAAAGGAAATTTGGAGAAATTGGATTAGGCTATTGAGTAAATTTTCTAAATTGTTAAGTAGATCTGAAACTAGCACATAAGATGCAAAACATTGTAACATCTTCGATACATCTATCATTGTTGTACATTGACCTATAAAGAGGTATTACGTACAGTGGTTAGCATGTTAGTATACTTGAGTTAGAAAATAAATAAGATATCTTGATCAATCAAGATTGTTTTTTATTTATTTTAGCTAAAGAGGTCAATCATATGTTGGTGAAGTTTCTGCTGTGTTTATCAAATATATTTGATATTAATGATGAAAGAGAACTCGTTTTTTATGAAAATGGGTCAAATGATTTCCAATTGCAGCACAATTTACAACTGGTAAGATATTAATTCAAACTTGAGTCAGATTTTGATATCTTTCAATTCTTTATACTTTGTATCGCCCATGTGTTAAGCCTGTGTGTATACCTTAAAATTGTTCTGTGTAAGGTATTGATATTTATTTCATTTAAATCAGGAGCCTACTTCTTCAAAATGGATCAATTTCAAGGCTGAGAAGGAAAAAACAATGCAAAGGAGGTGAATTCATGTTCATTATTTATCTTATTGGTACTAATTCCCAAAAAATCAACATCGTAGGTCAGTAATGTACTCCAAAAAGACTTGCTATTTTATTTTTTATCGAGTGAACATTAACAAGCATCATCTTAGACTTCTCTGACATTTTCTGTCCTTTGTGATTTTGCTCCGTTTGTACTCAAACAAACAAACAAATCATTGATATTTGTATATGTGATTTCCAGCTTGCTTTCATAATTTTTCTTTGATGCAAACTCGATTCTCAAGCATCAGTGCAGATACTTGAGGCACTGCCATTATCCTTGAAAGGGCCTAAGTTGGGCCCATTTAGTATAACCATTCACAAATTTGAATAATTTACCATACAGCAGCAGAATTAAGGTTGAGAAACAAATAAAAAGCAAAGTGAATGAAACTCAATAAAATTCCAATATTTCTGTTAGCCCAACAACCGTGTCTTGCTATGTACAGTGCCACATATATTATTAAAATTCAGTGTGTGAGTAGATAAATCAATATATTATGTAAATCAATGAACCACTAATTCATTTTATGATTTTCAGTTTCTTTAGCTTTGAGCTTCCATCAGAAATACAAAAATCCTGCAGCAGTGTAAGTTAATTTCAATCAATGAAGCAAATTTCATTTCAATCAATGAAACAAATTTCATTTTGTTCTGATTTTGAATATCAGCATGAGTCATTTTTATCATTGTCACTCCAGTTGAATTAATTTTCAAGATTGTTTTTATGTAGCAATTTTATCAAAGTTGTCTCTTCTTTGTTCCCAGATTTTTCAAGATAAACCAGGGATTCATTTCTCAAAAAGTTTCTTGAATTATGAGGTAGGTCATTCAAATGAAAAGTATTATGATTTGACATAAAAGTTCAAAAAATGATGAACAATTCATTTCAAGTATGATTTTCAGATGAATCTTTATTGCTCAATTCATTGTCTTGTTTTTTATCAAGGAAAAGAGGTGTGGATCTGAAATTGAAAGCAAGCAAGCTTTGTTCGGAGCATTAGTGAATCAGCACAGTCAGAGCTCTCTAGAAATGATTTTGAGTTTACCGGAAATGTCTACTGATTCAGCATCATCAATTTTTAAAGCCCAAGTGGTTTGTAAAATTCCTACCTCATAATCAAATTTCAACTTTGCGTAACTATTTGATGATGTAGTAAGTGGGATATACAATGATGATACACAGTTTCACTTTTGCTCTAAGCATGAAAAAATTGCATAGCAAAGCAATGATCTTTTATCATTCCAGTTATCAATTGATGAGGGCTTCATTGATGACATGTCCAGTCTTTCCGCTCAAAATGAGGAAATTCACAATGACTTCCACTTAAATTATGAACTTCAGATTTGGTCAGATTGCTTAGCATCAAGTTTTCAGATTTGTCATACTTGGGAGCGCCTTTTGAAGTGAGCAGTTTCTGCCTTCCATTTCCATCCTTCATTGTGGTTGTGATAAAATGATGATAAAATGATTGTATAGCTCAATGTTTTAAACATGCATTCTCATAGATAGGTTTGGGTTCAATCCTCAATATCTGTGGTTCATATCTCATGAAGGGTATATTGCAATTCAAACTATGCCAACCAGACAAAAAGGTTTCCAAGTTATGTTTTGATGCGCCATTCTCACAGGTAACTGTTAGGGCGCAAACAGTAATGCTGCAGGCCCACATCAGCTGTATAGCTGGCCATATACTTAGTCCACGCTAACAAATAAAGACACGACCAAAAAGGCAATACTTGAACTGAGTCCAAATTGAAGTTCTTTTATTTAATATGAGAGAAAATGAAACCTTGCAAAGCACTGGATCGTAGGGTAATCACGGTAAAAATGTTTGTGATGCAATATCTTTTTATCAGAATTGCATGGACAAGCAACTAGTCAGCTAAATTGAATGTGCAGAATCTTACGCCGGGGACTTTGGGCTCAAGTCATGCACAGTTCATGATAAAAGCATTAGCTTTGGGGATGGCAATGGGCAAACACCTGATAAGATCCACTTTTTTTAGAAAAATTCAAAGCATTGTCTCTGGTGTCTGCTATGCTTGAAATCTATTATGCAATGCAGTAAATATCATAGTTGATGTTTTTTAATATTAGACACGGGTGGCAATTGGAAAACTATTTGACAGAAAGTGGTACAGAAGCATTTGATCATTTGCAACAACTCCGTCTAAATGAGACCCTTTACATTACAAAGGAAGTCAACCAGACAAAAAGGTTTCCAAGTGAAGTGTTGATGCGCCATTCTCTTAATGTGCTAAATGGATTGCCTTCTGAGGTGTTTATTTTCAGCAAAGTAAGTATTCTTCCTAAAGCAGCCATGACTCATGCAGGATAACAATGACAGAAAACGTATCCTGGTTAAGTAGTTAGTTGTGATTCAGAATTGACCCCTAGATGCAGATGCGGTTCAGTATTCAAGAGGCAAATTCAAGAGAAGTGCGTCAAGCAGCAGATGGACCTATACGCAGTGTTAATAGACCTAAAAAAGCTTTCGAATCTGAACGGAAAGGCTCTCTGGTCCATTCTTCTCAAATTCGGATGTCCACAAAAGTTCACCAAACTCATACGCCTCTTCCATGACAAGACGACTGGACAAGTTCTTCCTAACAGAGACCACTTAAGCACCTTCTCCAACGCTATCTCCACGGAGTGAAATAGGGCTGCGTGACTGCAACTATTCTTTTCAACCTTGTCTTCACATAAGTATTGTTTCATGCTATGAGAAATCCTGGACTTAGGAGTTTAGCTAAAATACGTCAAGGCGGCCCTGTCTTGCAATCAGTCTGGAAAAAAACAAAAGTCCTGGTCCAATTAGCTCCAAACACAGCACGTTCTCAGCCAACCATCACTATCGAAGGAGTTCAACTGAAGTGTATGAACAGTTGCAAGTACTCAGCACAATCTCTGCTGGACAAGGAGAAAGTCAGCCAAGCACTCAGCAAACTAAGCATGAAAGTCCTACAGCAGAAGGGAATCAAACTATCAACCAAACATAAGATCTATAGTGCAGGAGTATTTTCCTCACTCATCTACGGCTGGGAGACATGGACTCTATGCCGTCGGTACGTGCAACAGCTGAAGCAATTCTAGAGTGGATCTCTTCGTCCAATTATGAAAATTCGCTAGTAGGACAGAAGCATCGAATCAATGTTGTTGAAGACGCAGATGCGCTGGACAGATCATGTCAATCGGATAAAGGAACTTCGCTTATCAAGACAGGTCTTGTACGAGAATTGGAAGGCGGGATACGAGAACAAGAACGTCCGAAACTAAACAGCAGAGACACCCTGAAAAGAAATCTCAATTGATGTGACATCCAACCTCGACAGCTTGAGGCGTATGCTTTCAACATGGTGCAATGGCGTTTGACCACATTCAAGGCTTCTGCAAAGTTGGAGAAAGATCCGCAAGAGCGGCTCATTGTAGCAAGAGAAAAAACGTCACAGAGCTTCTTCCACCTTAGTGCAAAACTCTGACCATCGATCCGACTCTTGTGGATGACTGTGCCACTAGTATTGGGCTACGAAGCCAAATGCGACGTCATAGACGAGAGAACACGGATGCATGGATCATGCCATCATCGACCCCCCACCCCCCTCCAATGGACTACCAACAATGCAACAGTTAGCTTGTTTGTTGTGACTCAAGATTCCCCCCCCCCTTGGATGGAAGTGGTCAGATTTGCCTCATATCTAATGCTAAATGCTTTCACTCTATTTTGTCATCTCTTTCGTTTTTAGCCTCGCTTAATCTTTGCCATATTCTTTAATTTTTTGTCCGCCTAAATTCCAATTTTTCTGCCTGGCACTCATATTGTAGTATATCACAATGTTTTGATTATTTCCTGCCCTGCTCTCTTTTGGTTTGATTCTCATAAGCTGATGTTCTTTCCCAATTGACTGTCTTTGTAATACATTCACTATTCACTATTCACAGGCTAGGTGCTGTTTCTCTGTTCCATCATCAGTAGTCACAAATGGCCTCAGCTCAGAAGCAACACAGTCAATGCTACAAAAATTTGCAGAAATCGGAACACATTACAGGCAGTTGAATAGATTTACTCAGCATCATTCTGAAAGACTGTTAGGCGTGTCTGTTGGTCTTACACTTGAATCGTTTGTGTCTAGCCTTTGCAAGTACCTTGACCTTTATAAATCTGCTGTCTTGGCTTTTCAAGGTGTGCTATAAATCTTTGTTTTTGCAAAACATTGGTTCATTCATGTATATCAATGGATTTCCTGGAACCGACATTTCTCGAGTCATCTTGGGATAAGATCATCATATCAGCCATTCTGGCCAGTGCAGGCCAATAGCCTCCCCAACAATCCCCATCGCTTCCCGCCACTTGCTATCCTTATCCATCCTGCCCCAGCTATCTTACACAGAGACAAGATATCTATATATTTCTGAATTTTTTTTTTTAGCGTGAAGTTAATTTCCTAATACCTTTGTTTAAACTTAACTTATTCATGCATAGGAAAAAACTTTTTGTCTTCAGAAAACTTTCCTGCAAACTTAATGAGAATATGGGCAGTTATTGAAGAGCTTGGAAATCAGATGAGGTATTCACTTGATTATAGGTTTATTTACTCTTAAATTTTGATATGGTGTAATCTTGTTTCCCTTTATATCATAAACTTTGCATGTTTACATACCAATGTGAACTTTTTTGTTCCAGGTTTCTTGCAGAAATTTGTTTGTGCTCGGCTGCTTTTAGTAGGACAGGAAATGCTCCTAGACCGAAATTCCCAGTGGTAAGCTGATGACATCGCTTTATCATAATTATCTTAAGAAATGCGATGACATGGGCATTGAAGCACTGCAGCATACTTTCAAATTGCAACCTAAAAAGGACTCATCTATGTCACGGGTGTCAGTGCGACATGTGTCAATCTAACTTGTGTCAATGCGACATGTGTCAATGCGGCATGTGTCAATCTAACTTGTGTCAATGTGAAGTGTGCCAATGCGACATGTGTCAATCTAACATGTGTCAATGTGAAGTGTGCCAATGCGACATGTGTCAATCTAACATGTGTCAATGTGAAGTGTGTCAATGCGACGTGTGTCAATGTAACCTGTTTGAACATAAAACAGTTTTCTATTCAGCAGTTAAAAATTTTCTCAGTTATTCAGTTGTGTGTATCAAATGGCCTCGCTGTCAGTGATAAGTGTAACATAACAATGTTTTGATCAATAAATCCAATTTCTATTTTAAGGATTTTTGTTGCTTTTTTGTAGGGTCTCAAGTTGATTTCATACCTGTTTGATTTGTGCAACTGTAATAAATCAACAGTTCATTACAACGTTCTTGTTAATTTATTCAAGGACACTTGCATTCCTTTCCTCCGGTATTTTGCTTCAGTAGCTTTTGAATTATCATAAACTGTCATCATTTATGGTCAGACCAATTTAGATCTTTCATAAAGACGTATTTTTTCTAATTGCCACCGTATGAGCATTTTCATTTATGCAATAAAGTTATCATGTCGATTAATGTGCAAGCGGTCATCTGATTAGTTCATTGATTGAAACTTATCGATTGAAACTGATTGATTGATTGATTGATTGATTGATTGATTGATTGATTAGGCGATCGATTGAAAGTGGTTAATTGGAACTTAATAATGAATGGTGTGGGTAATGATTTGAGTGCAACAGTCAGCAGCTGATGAACCACATAGTTCTGTTAAAAATTCTAAGCAGCAAGAAATCCTTTTTTCATGCTAATGTATCTAATGATGATTACTTTTTGCAAGTTTCCCCTTTTCTTTTTAGTGTATGATCCTTGTATTTTCATTGCTTTCTCAATTTTTAGCTATATCTCTAGTTGGATATTTGATGGGAATTGTAATGATCCTTACAACGAGTTCCTTCTCGAGGTTGACGAACAATTTTTGTGCTACCGAGGTAATGCTTCGTGACGTCATTCTTTTCTTCGTTGCCTACCTGTGTGCAAATAAGACGGGGAATCGTTCCTCGATATTTCTCACCAATGTTAAGACCATTATTTCCTTCGCATTTTCTTTTTTCCTTAAGTCTAATCTTTCAAAATTTCTCCCGTTTTTTGACTGTATTTCCTTTGATATCTATATTTCACTTAAAATACTCAAAACCGCTTATTCCAAACAGTATCAAACTGTGTTTCTTTGAAGTACAGAGTTAGTCCTAAGGGCTGATCAATACGCTACTAGAAAAGATAGCATGATAAGCCTAAGCCATGAAGACAATACAAAGTAAGGCAGATAGCATGATAAGCTCTACGTCATTGCATGTCAAACAACGCTAAATCAGAATGGACGACATGCCAACATCATCAACAACAAAGGTTGTCTCGGTTCCGAGCCGCCGTGGCCCTCATCACCATCAGTCTTTTCCAGTTGTCTCGGTCTTCGGCGGCTCTACACATTTCGGAAATTGTTAGGCCGCAAATATCGCAAATATTTCGGTCTTCCTCTACCTCTGCTTCCAGGCACCACACCCCTCAGGAGAGTTTTCTCGAGGCAGTCGGGTCTCAAAGTGTGACCGACGAAGGCTAGTTGACGAGTATTGATGGAGTCGAGTAGTCCCATGTCACAGTTTATTTCATGGAAGACGGATTCATTCGTTACTTTCTTCGTCCAACTTTTTCCGTGAGGTCGACGGTAGCACCATAACTCAAAACTTTCCAAATGTTTTTTGTCAGACATTCTGAGCACCCAACATTCGGACCCATAAGTTGCGGTCGGGTATACCAATGAGCCGATCAGTCTTTTCTTAGTTTTGAGGGAAGTGCTTCTACTTCTCCTGATGGCAGTGAGTGCAATTGTTGCGTTCTTCGCGATCCCAATTCTTCGTTTGATCTCTTTAGTATCGTTCTGATTGTAGCCCACTTTGTTCACGTTCTAGTTTTACGCCGTCGACAAGATCTTGGAGTTCCGTCATGCTCGCGGCAGTTAGGACGACATCGTCTACGTACCTAAGATTCGTCACATTATGGCTGGCAACCGTGACTCCTCCTTGGAAACCGTGCAGCGCCTTCCTCATGATAATTTCAAAGTGAATATTGAACAAATGGGGTGATAGGACGTATTCCTGTCTGATTCATTGTCCCATTTCGAGCCAATCAGTTTGTCGCAGTTCGTTCTAACAGTAGCATTTTGATGATCATACATGGATTTGAGAAGCAAGATGATGTGATATGGGAATCCCATGTTGTGCATGTCACCCCATAGTGTATTGTGAATCAACGTGTCGAATGCCTTCGAATAATAAATGAAACAGAGGAAGACATCTTGCCGTGTTTTCTGTTCTTTGTATGATGTTCAGGATCATAACAATTATCATATTGATTGATGATTATGATTGTGTTGATTATTAATGTTTTCGTAACCAATCGGTTTTACTTTTAGACAAGCATTATTGGACGCATGGATATGTTATCAAAGATAACAGGAAAGATGTTGAAATGTTTGATTCGCAATTTGTAGAAGAAATTTATGCATGTGGAAAAGCAATTAATTTATTGAAGCAAACCGACAAGCATGTAAGATTTCAGTTTGTTGGGATGCAGAAATATGTTTTTCCTTCCTCCTTTCTTTGTCTTTCCTGTTTTTTACAAAATTAATCAAGTGTGTATGGAAATATGGATAGAGATGGTTTGCATCTAACTCGATTCCAGAGCTATTTATCTGTAAGAAGTGGTGTCGTAGTGTATTGGCACAATTGCGTGAGCTCACCCTAAAATGGGTATGGGTTCGAATCCCACACAGATCGTAACAAAAACCATGTCAAGGAGGAAGACCGCCTCATAAAATTACATTTTCCTAGACCAAATCTTGTATCTGGTACCCATCACACTCGAAATCGAATGTGTTATGCAGTGGTGTATTAGTTTAACAGTAGTTGAATCTTACTTAGACCTTAAATGTTTCCATGGTGGCTGTTTGCATGAAATCATGATTTTTTCCTCAGCATTACTTACTACGAAGTGATTTGAGCCCACCTGAAATTGAGATTACGTTGTCAACGTCGAGAATGGAGAAAATTAAAGTTTCAACTGAAACCTACATCACAAGAGTAAATGGAACGAGAAGAGATGTGTTGGAAGAAAAAAAATCCAAGGTTGTTCTCCGTTGCTGTCTTGAAAATTCTTCATTGAACTTACACTCCTTAGTTTTGATAAAAGAATTTTTCCTAATCAATCATTACGATATAGTGCTGACTTACATAGGCGATATAATTCTGTAGTTTTTTTAATAGCCAGATGAACTTGAACATACAATTACTTAAATTGTTATAGATGAATGAAATTATAGAAAAGAAAAAGGAAGAAATTGCATCTGAAAAAAGGAATTACGAAAATGCAATCCAGTTGATCAGCGGTATGACTGAAGATCTGCGTTTAATTCTTTTTTTTCTTCCTGGTTATTTGATTTGATGAATGTTGCAATGCCCATGTATAGACATTACTCTCATATCCCACATCACATTTTCTGTACTAGCTCTTAATTAGATTGGTATTTCTGCACACGAGAGTTAGTTGATTAATTATAAAAAAAGAATTCCCGTTCTTGTTTAATGATCTGAACTGAGCACTAGATTACAATAAACACAGTTTGCATGCAGTTGCAGTTTATTCTAAATTTATTCAATTTGTTTCAGAATTAGAAGAGAATGTCAAAAAAGCGATACAAAATAAGAAATACGTGGAATTGCAAAGATTGAAAAAGCAAATGGAAGATTCCCTTGAGGTAAATTCTAGAACATTCTAATGAAATCAACATTTTTTGTTTTCCTTAGTTGTATTAAGGATTGTTCTAATTCTGTTTTTGTCAGTTTTCATCGATTTTCATGATAGTACTGATAAAATTTGTAGAAAAGAAAAGCAGAGAAGGCATTGAAATTGCAGATGGACAAAGATTTCTTGGAAAAAGAAGTCGATACCTTTGAGAGGCAAAATGAAATCAGGAAAAAAGCAAGGTTTGTCAGTTAGTACATCTGATATCTAAATTTTAATATTAAATCATCCCTGTTTTTCTTTTGCTGTATATTATTATGAGGTTAGCCAGACAAAGGCTACCGCAGAACCTTACCTTTTGCACAGCACTTTTGCTATGACTCATGTCAGAGTAAGATTCGATTTGGAATTAGATTACAAATCATGTTTGTTTTATGATAATTATTTTTGTATATAAAAAATTATTATAATGATTTTTCAAAAATAGGGAAGAGTTGGTGTCATATTATGAGAAGCTCACTGCTAGTGCTGTAGCAAGAGAAAATCGCGCGCTATGGAAAGTAAAAAGGTACGAACTTCATGAGAAAAGGAAAGAATTTGTCAGGAAGGAAGAGGTAATGTTAGAAGAAGAAATAAGTGATTTAAAAGATTCTGAAGAAGAAAATTCAATAGGATATAGACAGAGATTTGAGTCTGATTCAAATATGGCTATTGTGACGAAATCTAGTGCTAATGACATTATTGACCATGAAAAGAATGTCGAGAAAATTGATGGAAGTGAGGTAGCATCTAATAGAGCTGCAAAATCAAGGGAATGGAGGGCAGGAAGAAATTTTGAAACAAACTTTGTTCATGATGATATTTACGAAAGTAGTGGAAAGAAAGAGCAAGAGAACAATCATGAAAATGATGATGAAAATGATGGTGAAAAGGATGCAGAAGAATTTCTAGATGATGGGATCAAAAGAATTGGGGAGAGATCAACTGAAAAAGGAGAAAAATTTTCGTCGCAGAAAGCTTTTAGCCCAGCAAAGCCTGAAAATGAAATTGCAAGTGATGTGAAGAAGGAAAGAAGACATGACTGTCAAGCAAAAAGTCTCATATACAATGATACTGAACTGGTAGGAATCAATTCAAATAAGAAGGTGGAAAGAAAACTATGGGATGTTGAATTGAAGGAGAATTGGGAAAAAAAGCTGTGGGATATTGAACCTGTTGCTACATATCAACCAAAAACTGTCATGGAAGACTTGTTGTACCCAGATGGGAATAAAACGGAGGTCAGAACTCTATTAAGATCGACAAGAGGCACAGAGCCTATTGTTAAAATCAAAGAACTTCTTTATCACCAAGAAGCAGCAGGTATTGTTCCTTTTGGTACGATTGTCACGTCTTTTACCGTCGTTCTCAGATTATTTACTTAAGAATTTTCATAGCCTAGATATTGTGCTCTTTTGCCCATTTGAATGGAAACACCTTGTTTGAACATCATATCACACTGATAGCTGTGAAATGATTTGAGTTCGAACAACTGAGAGAAGAAGACATTTTATGGAAGTAGTTTTTCGAGACAAGTAATTAAGGGAAGCTCTTTATGTCAAAGGATAATCATAATTCATGATCACAATCATAATTCCATGTTCCTTTTCCTTTATTTCTCATTTTTAGAGGAAGAGATTGATTTATCAATACGCCCCCTTTCCACGTCTGAAATATCATACGATGTTGCTGTTGAACGTTACCAAGACGACTACAAAGCAATGAGTAATGACAATTCTTTATTTAGCCTCCTTTTTATCAAAATCTGCTAATTTTTATTTAGATGTAATAATTGTGTATTGATGATAATAATGATATATATCTATTAGGATAGGTCTTCAATATATGCAACATACTGATACCAATAAGGATCCTCTTTCAATATCCTGTTTAAAGGTAAAGTTTGAAAGATACCACACGATTGTCATACCAGACTAAGATTATCTATTTTCCTTTAAAGAAATATTTTAGAAAATGATATTCATTCCTAAATTTTGTTGGCAATCAGTTGAGGATTTCTGTTTTATGCTTCTATTTGACTATATATTGGGTTCCCTTTCGTTTTGCTGTTGCTATGATAAACCATGCCCTAATACTGATTTGGTTTCTTCTTGATTGTTTGTAGCATCGCTCTTCTCCTCTTCTTTCTTTAGTTTCAATACTTTATTACTAGACAATCCATTTCAAGCTGGCTTGAATAGTCAGTGAAATTTTGAAATTCTACTTTAAGTGGAACATCAAATCATATGAAATTTCGCAATTTGCTCATTTTTTTCGGACGCTTGTTTTTCTATTTTTTTACAGATCTCACACCGCAACCAGAATTGCTGGATTCTTTGTTGAGCAAATCTTTTTTTTCTACAAAAGAAGAATGCGAAGAAACGGATGCAATCCACACTTTGTCATTGGAAATTATTTTACACCGGTCATTAATTGCTCCCATCCAATCTCAGTAAGACATTTATGCTCATTCGTACATCATATCATTCTTTCTAAAATATTTATCTTTACATGCTATGAATTACTCTTTTCAACATAGCTTTGATCAAATTTGCAGCAGCTAATGAATTTAATTGGTGTTTCAATCGATTAATTGATTCAGTTTCTGGTAGGAATGAGAAGAAGTTAAGCGTAATAATAATTCCGTTGCTCTGAGATTATCTCACAGATGATCTTACATTTAGTACCTGAATTTAGTAATTTGATGTCACTACCCTAAAGTGACAACCTACTACCAACGACCTTTACATATTTTACTTCTAGTTTGTATTTGTGCCCCACTTCACCCTCACTACTCTTTGTCTAAGTGTGGAATGTCGGTTGAGGCGTCGATGACGCATACCTCGCAACATGTAGACCCAGATTCATGATTGGTGGCAGCTGGTAGAAATGCCTGACCGGACAGTAAGTAAGCCAAGAAGGAAGAGTAAGAAGAGGAAGCTTCCGCCGAGAGTAGAAGAATGGAATCTAAGAGCGCTGCTGGACATAGCTGGCTCAAAAAGACCAGAGCGTTATATGGCACTAGCTGCTACTGAGCTTAATAGGTGCAACATCGATGTTGCTGGTGGGAGTAAAAATCGCTTGGCTTCATATGATAGCACGGTAGTTAATGATACACAGTCTTCTTGAGCGGAAGGGGAGAAGGTGAAAGAAGACAGGTCAAAGCTGGGTTTACAACCAGAGATTCAGTTGCTCAAAAACTGGAAAAGGAAGCAACACCAATCAATGAAAGAATCGCCAACGTGCAATCGCCACTATAGAAGAATGCCCATGTCACCATTGTAAGCGTCGATGCACCGATAATGACAGAATATGGAGTGAATAAGGAAGAAATTTAAAACAGGTTAAGAGAGAGGCTATAAAGAAGTTCTCGTTATAGCTGGCGATTTCAATGCAAGGGTTAGATGCGAGGTGGGTAGCTAGCCGCACGCTATAATTGGCACACAAGCACTTGGAAGCGAAAGTGGGGAACTATTACTTACAGTCTGCTCTAAGCACCAGCTAGTCATCACTAAGACTGTCTTCAAACACAAGCAAAATCACAAAACTACCAGGGTGTATCCTCGGTCTAAGCAAAGACACCGCTTAGATGACGTGGTGACTTAACAGCAAGACCAAACAGATGTATTGGCCACTAGAACAATGGGAGGTACATAATGCTGAGCACGTCAAATTCACCTTTGTGGTGAGGAAAGTTTCGAAAGAGCCTATAGGGAAACGAACATCGAAGTTAAATGCAGCGAAGTTGCGAAATGATGTGAAACATGCAAGGTATCCAATAAGACCAATGGATGAAAATTTCGACTTAGGAAATGACAAGAGCCTAACTATAGATGAGAGATGGGGTCTATTGATGTCTGTCTCTGCAATGCCGCAAAGGAGGTCCTAAGAAAATCAGATGGGAAGCACCAAGATTGGACTGATGGCAATGATATTGAGCTGACGACCTTGCTTGAGGAACGAAATATGGCTAAAGCGTAGGATCTGCTAAGGAAACCCCGGTCAACCAGTGCCAAACTTGCTACTGCTAGAGCAAAATTCAGAAGTCTCAGTGGTGGTAAGAAAACGCGAAAGCATTGCAATATGTGCCAGCCGACAATGACAGGAAGTCATTTTTTAATTGCCTCAGAATGGTGTATGGACCACAACGAAGAGGTGCTACCTAGTTGATGCCCCAGGAGGGGGTGACAGTTTTGAAAGAACAACCTTTGCCTGATTTCGACAGCATTTTGATCAACTGCTGAATGTGTCTGGAACTTTGGTTCAGGCTACTCGTGACAGTCTCTCCTCTGATTTGCCTGCAAATAGCATCTCACAGTGCAATAAGCTGTTGGAAGCGATTGCTGCTGCCAAAGGAAAATAGTGCTTCTGTTGATTGTGGTATCGCTGCTGAAGTATGAAGAATGGTGGCACGGAGCTTAAAGAGATGCTGTAGGACCTGATTGCTGAGATCTGGAAAATAGAACAGAATCCACAAGACTGGTAAGATTCCATGTCATAGCTGTCTTCAAATAGGGCAGCAGGAAAGAATTTTGCAATTACAAAACTATCTCCCCTTAATCGATTGCTGGGAAAATCATACATGACCCTGTCATAGTCAACAGAATGAAAGAAAGAATAACTGCGAATATCTTGCTTGAGACACAGTGTGTATTTCGAAACGGTCTAAACACAATTGACATGATGTTCAGCCTGCGACAGATCCAAGATAAATTCACACAACAAAGCACAGAAATGTATGCTGTTTTTATATACTTTTCTAAATCCTTTGATACCGTATCCAGAGAAAGCCTCTTGAAATTATCGAGAAAGTTTTGTTGTACATAAAAAATCGCCAACTTGATCAAGGCTGTTCACGAGGGAATACGAAGCAAAGGAGTTGAAAGAAATGACATCTCCAAGGAATTGCAGTCTCGAATGGCGTCAAGCAAGTTGTATGCTTGCACCTACATTATCTCTGTTATACCTTACAGCATATTGAGATTAGCATCCAAGGGTGTACCAGAAGGGATTTACATACAAATTTGACACGAAGCTGATCACTTAAATGTGTCTCATTTCAATGCAAAATATCGCACCACCAGATACCTGGTTTAAAAGATGCTGTATGTCGATGCTCGTAGACCAGTTTGCCAGCATGGCGACTCAATTCAATCTGAAAATAGATATCAAGGAGACAATGCATGTACCAACCAATCAAACCTTTGCTCCTCCGTGCCAATCTGAATCGATAATTATCAAGCGAATTGTGCGAGCAATGGGCTCCAATTACCTTCACTGTTTCAACCACTCATGAATTCGAGAAAGAGGTGTGCAAGAGGCATCGTCACAAGTGGCATCGTCACAAGTGGCATCGTCACAAGTGGCATCGTCACAAGTGGCATCGTCACAAGTGGCATCGTCACAAGTGGCATCGTCACAAGTGGCATCGTCACAAATGGCATCGTCACAAATGGCATCGTCACAAATGGCATCGTCACAAATGGCATCGTCACAAGTGGCATCGTCACAAATGGCATCGTCACAAGTGGCATCGTCACAAGTGGCATCGTCACAAGTGGCATCGTCACAAGTGGCATCGTCACAAATGGCATCGTCACAAATGGCATCGTCACAAATGGCATCGTCACAAATGGCATCGTCACAAGTGGCATCGTCACAAATGGCATCGTCACAAGTGGCATCGTCACAAGTGGCATCGTCACAAGTGGCATCGTCACAAGTGGCATCGTCACAAGTGGCATCGTCACAAGTGGCATCGTCACAAGTGGCATCGTCACAAGTGGCATCGTCACAAGTGGCATCGTCACAAATGGCATCGTCACAAATGGCATCGTCACAAATGGCATCGTCACAAGTGGCATCGTCACAAGTGGCATCGTCACAAGTGGCATCGTCACAAATGGCATCGTCACAAGTGGCATCGTCACAAGTGGCATCGTCACAATTGGCATCGTCACAAGTGGCATCGTCACAAATGGCATCGTCACAAGTGGCATCGTCACAAGTGGCATCGTCACAAGTGGCATCGTCACAAGTGGCATCGTCACAAATGGCATCGTCACAAATGGCATCGGCGTAAGAGGCAAGACAAGACGAATCCTTATCAGATTCAAATGCTAAATGGCCTAATAGCTGAATGCCTAATAGCTGAATGCCTAATAGCTAAATGCCTAATAGCTAAATGCCTAATAGCTAAATGGCCTAATAGCTAAATGGCCTAATAGCTAAATGGCCTAATAGCTAAATGCCTAATAGCTAAATGCCTAATAGGTAAATGGCCTAATAGCTAAATGCCTAATAGCTAAATGCCTAATAGCTAAATGCCTAATAGGTAAATGGCCTAATAGCTAAATGCCTAATAGCTAAATGCCTAATAGCTAAATGCCTTATAGCTAAATGCCTAATAGCTAAATGCCTAATAGGTAAATGGCCTAATAGCTAAATGCCTAATAGCTAAATGCCTAATAGCTAAATGCCTTATAGCTAAATGCCTAATAGCTAAATGCCTAATAGCTAAATGGCCTAATAGCTAAATACCTAATAGCTAAATGGCCTAATAGCTAAATGGCCTAATAGCTAAATGCCTAATAGCTAAATGCCTAATAGGTAAATGGCCTAATAGCTAAATGCCTAATAGCTAAATGCCTTATAGCTAAATGGCCTAATAGCTGAATGCCTAAACGATGAGACAATGGAGGGACATGTTGAATATCAAGTGGTTTAATTTGTTTGTAGTGGATATATCAGTGGATTTAAACTGTTTCAGTAACCAAACCAAGTTCCTCGCATTCTTTCGCCATGCTTTGGTGAATGCAAATTTAATGTTCCTCCATTTGATGACACAATTATAACTCACCTCGATTTTCAGGATTAAATTGGTTCAAAATGCTGCAGTTGAGTACATTATGGATACGTTGCAAATCGGAGTGCATTTTGATGCATTTAGGAAATACCTCCTTCTAGAAGATGGTGAATTTGGATTAAGTCTTTGCAATCAACTGTTTGAAAAGGTTTTTTCATCAAGTTTTACTTCCCTTTTATGGTTCATTTGTGTTTTCATTTAATCTTATCTACACGTAACCTAAGCTTCGTATGAATTTGCATGTCTCATTTTCATCTTTCAAACCAATTTTCTCTATTTTTATCAGGATTTTAATCCTTGTGCGTGCATCTTAAATTTCTTCCCTCTTTTTTGATCAATTTATCAATATTGTTAGTATATTCCTAAAAAGTATCATTTTTTGTTATTTATGTTTTACTTTGCGTTCAAATAGAACTAAATCGGACGACTGCTTCCATTTCTAGGCGTTTGAAAATGTTCTTTCACCGAGGGATTTTTGTAAACCTGCTATCCTTAACAATATTGTCAGCCAAGCTCTTCAGTTTTCCCTTTTTGCTCATAAGCTTGAGCTTTCGAGACAGATCAGTTTTTCTTTGAAATGGATTCCTGATTTCTTCAAAGCCACTGGTTGGTATCTCATTTAATTTATCTTCTTCATAATCTAAATCTGTTTTCCGTTATTTGATAACAATATTTGCTTTAGTTTTATTGTTACGTCGAGGTTTCATATTTCTGAATTTACGTGCTGTCATGACATCTTAATCCACATCGTAGTTTTTATCTTTTCGTTCGTTGTATTTCAGATGTCAATGCATTGGACTTTCTGCAGTTGAGATACAAGGTACAATTTCATATGGTGCAATGACCAATCCCTTCTATTACTGTTTTTCAACTGCTATTCAACTGCCATTTTTCTTTTTTTCGCAGTCATCATTTGCATACTATCTTGTTGCAGGTTCCTTGGCCATGCAACATTGTCATCACAGAAAATTGTATCATGAAATATAACAAGGTAGTCAATTTTCATCACACATTAGAAACAATTAACATGACGACGTAAATCAATGAATTCGATCCAATCAAAATCACTGCCATCAATGTACGATCATTTCTAATCGCTCTCTGGGTTGTCCCTATTTATTCTATGTGATTTAATTTTGCCTTTGCAGGTGTTCAATTTCTTGGTTCGCATCAAAATGATCAACTGGGCTCTTCAGAAAGTTTGGCATAATTTGAAAAGAGCCGGTTAGCGTTCTCAAATATCTTTAAATAAAGTCATTTTCTTTTTCAAAGTAAGCTATTCTGGCCATTTTAATTGTTTGAAGGCAATGTGCTATTTTCGAATCTTTTTCTGTAGGCCACTCTGACAAAAATGGTCTTTCATCACAGATTCGCCAATTACAACTTTTTCGGTATGTTTCTAGTGTATCTCTATAATTGAAGCTATCGCGTTTGAATGATTTAAATCGAAGCTGTTGGTTCCTTAAAGAAGTATTTCTCAATGTTATTTAAATTTTTACAGACATGAAATGCAACATTTTGTAAATAACGTTGAGCGATATTTGGTTAATCAAATCATTCACATTAGCTGGCAAGAATTTCAAAACGATCTTCAAAATAGCGTGAGTTCTTCATTTTTGCTCTTATTTTGCTCTCAAGTGTCTTTAACAGTCTTCATGAAATTGAATTTGAGTCACTGGAGCATGGAAAGGTACGAGCAGACAACGACTGCACGAGAAATTAGGCTGGAAGACTTGTACCAAAGGCGATGGTATCAATGGATGTGTCATTTTTTCAACCTGAGGGGATCACAGTGCCCTTGATACTGATTTGCTGAAATCCCAAACGACGAACGCAATCTTACCTACAACCTTAGAACAAGGCGTGATTATATTAACATTTGGGGCGAATTGTCCGTTCTTCCAATACGTATTTTCAACATGCCCTTTTTGAATGGAACCTACAAGGCGACGAAATAGAGAATTCTACGAGCATCATTTTACACACTTGTACAAGGGGAGATGGCGGGGTAAGTCGAAAAGTACTCGCGCGTACTTAAGGTGGGTTTGGTCAAAATGTTGTTGATTTTGGCGTACGACGTACTTTCCGAACGATCCCTAAAAACATAGTCCAAAAAGCTAATTTTTATTGAGGGTCATTTTCATTAAGTCAAACGTTATATCCTTCTTTCTAATGTACACAGTCTTGGCTTGCAGGATCAACCTATTCACTTCAAATGATAGCTTCTTATCACCATACAAAAGAATTTGTAAAAGGATAATAAGAATAGATTTGGAAACGTCAGTTATATCAAAACAGCGCAGCACCGGTATGACACTAGGAGGAGGTCAGACCTGCGCACACGAAAAGAATGGCGCAGCAATTGATAGTGTTCCGTATCCTCCGTACCATCATTTATTGGACAAATGAGATTTATTGTTTCGCTAAAATCGTGCTTGAATTTGTGATGATTTAGCTTGCTCAGACCTACCCTAAGTCGATCTAATAATGCAAGCCCACGTGGATCGTAGATGCCGAAAACAGAATTAGAAGGATACCTGATAATTGGAAGGAGTCTGGACATGAAAACATTGATTGAAGGAGATTATCTAATCTCAGGGTTCAGTTTGCTCCACTCAAGTAAGCTGTCCGGGAAAAAGCTAGCTTTAAATTTGTCGTCCTTGCCTTTGTTTTCCCAATAACAGTTGACTTCGAAGATTATAATTAGACGAATTCCGGAGTAAGTTTACTAACATAGTCTGTCATTAAGTTGTTAATTACTTTATACAGCATAAAAGACCCTTCTCCTCCATCTTCTTGAATACAGCGATTTCCAACCTAGTTTACGATAGATCTTTTCCGGAGACATCTTTGCCCGTTTAGCTTCCTTTAAAATCAGTTAAAAAGTTGCAATTGAGAAAGGAAATCTGTTCTGCATTTTCATTCATTTTATTCATTTAAATTTTGGTGAATACTTATATTTTGTTTGAATTTTCTGACTACATTTTAGTTCTTTTTCATCTGATCCATCTATCCATCCACCCATCCATCCATCCATCCACCCATCCATCCATCCATCTCTCCATCCATCAATCTATCCATCCATCCGTCTATCTATCCATCCATCCATCCATCCATCCATCCATCCATCCATCCATCAATCTATCCATCCATCCGTCTATCTATCCATCCATCCATCCATCCATCCATCCATCCATCGATCCATCCATCCATCCATCCATCCATCCATCCATCCATCCATCCATCCATCCATCCATCCATCCTTCCATCCTTCCATCCTTCCATATATCCATCCATCGATCCATCTCTCCATCCATCAATCTATCCATCCATCCGTCTATCTATCCATCCATCCATCCGTCTATCTATCCATATATCCATCCATATATCCATCAATCCATCCATCAATCTATCCATCCATCCATCCATCCATCCATCCATCCATCCATATATCCATCCATCCATCCATCAATCTATCCACCCATCCCTCTATCCATCCATCCATTCACCCGTCCATCCATCCACCCATCCTTCCATCCATCCATCCATCCATCCTTCCATCCATCCATCCATCCATCCATCCATCCATCCATCCATCCATCCATCCATCCATCCATCCATCCATCCATCCATCCATCCAATCCATACATCCATCCATCCATCCATCCATCGTGAAAACGATCTTTTCCTGTCAATTTTATTTTATTTCATTTTTCATTTTCAAATAATTCAAGCAATGCTGGTTTACAAGGGGCCCCCCATTTTAATTTTATGGTGTCACATTTTTATCGTCTCAATTTAGGTTCAAAATATTGATGATTTGCATAAATTCCATGTCAACTATCTCAACAGAATCATATTCAGGTTGGTCTTTCTTCATTTTGCAATTATCATGAATTAATCCAATGTTATTCTTTGCTCCATCTAAGAACCCAAAGTTCTTTTCAGTTTCCCATACATTTTTTAAAGTTAGGATATTGAATATTGGATCAGAGGTGCTATTTTACACATGGTTTGTACTGCAACTTATTGCACAATCGAGGAATTAAATTCATCCAATTTCATGAGAATGCAGGGGAAAATACCATTCTCTGGAGCAGATATTAAGTGGAGTAACAAACCAATGATGAATCTTAGCTTATCTGAAAAATTTTATGGAAAATTTCAAATATTTACCTGGAAAAAATATTATCTCACATACATTTATTTTCTGTTTTTGTTATATTTTCAGTTGATAATCAAAACTAAGTAGAATATTATAGCTTTTTATGCCATCAATCCAGCAGCTGAAAGTAGATTTTTGGACCCTTAGAAGCATGCTATGGAGGATTTTCTTTGCCCTTCCATTCGATGTGAGCACACCTCATGATTTCTCCCGGTGGAATTGCGAATAGCTAGCAACCGTCCTCACTCTAAGCGAAAGTTAAGCTGAATATAGAGTTTTAACCATTGACGATTGGGTTAGTAAGCGAGTGGTGTGCCATCAGGATATGTTTACAAACTATTTTATGGTTCTTCGCCGTAGATCGTTGCTTAGCAAAAATGCTGCTCCAGTCTTAAAAATCATCACAGACATTTTCACTCTGATTTTGAAATTCCATCATCAACTTGTATGCACTGATTGGAAAGAGAACCAAGATGGCAGTTGGGAGCATCCATTTTTCCATTCTTTGTCTTCCCTCTTCCATGGCTTTAATCAGTATGCTAAATTTCTTTTCAAAGGTAACTATCCTTTAGATCATATAATACTTCATTAACAACTTGGTAAAACTGAGAAGATATGATCAACAAATCAGTTCTTTATGCAAAAGAATGATAGTGACAGAAGTATCTTTTTTGCCATTTTTCAAGTTTTATCACCTTCTTTTGAATCAAGATATTCGTAGAAGTCCAGAAATTCCTTTATTTTCATCTACTTTTAGCATCACTGATTGAATTCAATTTTTTTCAGTTGTTTCAAAATTAATCCGAAGAGGCTATCAGAATCATTTGGATCACTTTCTTCTCCAAGTTAATTTCAATGGATGTTTTGAGTATAACATCACCTAGATCTTCAATGTATCTGCTTTGCAAGGAGATTACATGGAACATGCATATCTACCCAATGGTTCATTTTTGAGTCCAAAAAGCTTTTTCTTGTTTTTACAAATGCATTCTTAACATATTTTGTACAGTTGCACTCTGAATTTTCCATTCTGTTGTTTTGTAATTAGATTCAAGAAGCTCTGTTGAAGCAAAAAAGTTTTTTATCGTTTTGTCTTTCGTTGATCTTCTTTATGTGGAACATAGTCGATTTTAAGCTTAGCAGAAAGAGAGGCAGGGCTCATCTGGAGAGACAGGAGTATTTCTCTTAAGAAGCTTTACTGGTCGAAATGTTTCGTTAAAATTTGAATATGGGCTTTTGGTAAAATGCTATCCTTTAGTATTTGGAGAAAGGACTGTTAGACAAAAAATGCTTGGAAAGTTTTGAGCTGTGCTGCTACTGCCGAATTCTCTCAATCAGTTGGACTGAGGAAGACTTAGGAAGAAGTCTTTGTCGGACCTGCAGATGTTAGCTAATCTAATATCAGCCTGAATTCAGCAAAGAGCAGTTTTCAGTCTACATGTTAGAATGCCAATAAGACCTTATTAAAGACGGGGAGCTGCAGAGCAACTAGTTCACTCCTTTCTTGAGTCTTGTACTGATTACTGCAATTCAGTGAAGCGCCGTTTTAAAGACCAACTGAAGCGATCGCTAGCGCAGGCCAACATCCCCGATAACAACTGGGAAACCATTGCACACGAGCGACACTAATGGAAGGTTAAAGTTCGAGAAGGCGTAGAAGCTTTCGAAGCCGAGAGGAGGACGAGAGGTAAGAAACAGGATCAAGCAAGCCAGCGGACTTTTTGCAGATCTTCCGACAACCATGGAACAACGCAAAGTGAAGTGGTACGGGCACACCGCATGATGGCAAGGATTTGCCAAACAAGTCTGCCAAGGCCTAGTGCAGGGAGGCAGAAAGAGAGGCGGGCAGAAAAAGAGGCGGGGAAGATGACGTCACAAATGAACAGGCCTGAAGCTAAATATCAGCATCGGAAAGGCAACCAACCAGTGGAGGCGAGTGGAGAGGGAGGGGTGGCAAAGTCTTCAGTGATACCCCCACTGTCGACCAGAATAAGAGACAGATACAGGTACAAGGTAGCACTTTGTTTTTCATATTAGATTTTAGGTTTTGATTTTAGTTTTTCCTTAGCTAGTAAATTGTTAAGCGCAACTCAGTACTCATATATTTTTTGTATGTTCATAAAAGTATAAAAGGAGTATGGAACTAACTTAAGCATGGGAGCACTATATAAATTATGTATGTATTAGACATAAGATATAAGAATTTTCATTTCAACCAATGAACCAAAATCCTGCAAGGAAAGAAGCTGCTATATCAATAGTAGCGAAGTATTTTGTGATTTTGTATTCTGTTAGTAGGAAGGCCTATCAAGACATACACCAAATTACTGTCGGAATACACTAGTTTAAAACTTGGAGATCTTCACGAGAAAATGAGAGACAGGGTCACATGGAGGGAAAGAGTGAATATGGTCTGGGCAAGGGGCCTGATATGATGTATTAAGTATTACCCCTTTTCAATCCGGCATCTTGTCGACCTCGTTTTCAATGTACGAAATCCCTCACTTGCGTGTTA
Organism: Pseudorhiza aurosa; assembly: GCA_964026355.1. Taxonomy (NCBI): domain Eukaryota; kingdom Metazoa; phylum Cnidaria; class Scyphozoa; order Rhizostomeae; family Lychnorhizidae; genus Pseudorhiza; species Pseudorhiza aurosa. The sequence goes on from OZ032119.1 coordinate 10,905,527, forward strand.
ATGTTGACGTTCAGAACAAAATGGCTGCCGGTTCAGATTCAATTTATGATGAATTTGATGGAGTGAGAAAGGCGCTAGACGAAGAATTCGGAGAAGATATTAGTAAGTTAGACGATTTAAAAGATTTCATGAAAAAGACAGAGGATTATGATGGAATCCTTAGATACAAGGTAATTTCACCCAATTTGTTTCTATTGGTCAGGAAGTGCCGCGCAGGCAAGCTTTGCAAAAACCTTCAACAATTTTTCCCCATAGGAGCACGTGAACAGAGTATCAGAAACAATGGGATTGTGCTTAATATTCCAGTAGACAAATTAAAAGTCACCAAGTCTAGTTTTTCGTTCATGGGTGTTAAGATTTATAATTTCTTCCCAATCTAAAATTGTCAAACTGACAGCCATAAAGCTTTGAATGTGGTTTCAAGGAAAAAAATTTCAATATGTAAATCAACCATTTTTTCAATTTATGTATCTAAATTTGTAACCATTCTTTATTTTGACTGGATATATATTGATTGCATATACGCCACATTGAAATATACATCCTGTATACATATTTTGCCAATTAGAATGATAGCTCAATTAGAATCAGCAAGCATCAAATGGAGACATAGGTATCAGCTAGCATCAAATGGAGACATAGGTATTAGCAAGCATCAAATGGAGACATAGGTATCAATAAGCGCCAAATTGAAACACCCAACTTATATAAACTTATTGGTACAATATAGATGCATTAATGAGGGATGCTGCTATAGTTTACTGTTGGATTGTTGCTTCAGTTATAATGATTTTTGCGATTGGGGTCAGATCTGGGTTTCCCATTTGAATTAAATGATGTTAGGATGTGTGTTCAAACCTGCTATGTCAAACCAATGGATATCCAATGTCTCATAAAATTTGTTATCGGGAATGCTGGTTGGGTATGACTCACCCTCTCAAAGCCAATTTTCTTTCCAACAGCATGGAATGCTGAATTTTCTTACCATTTCTAAGTATTTTATACACAGAAAGTCATGCTGTAATGATACAAAGTTATTTTTTTATTCATTTGTAACTGACTAGATTTCACAGTGCCATGAGGACATGGAGGAGCATAAGGGAAAGGCTGATAGTGTTGGGAAGGAGCAGATTCAACAGATTGGAAAACTTTTAGAAGATAAAAACGCAATAGAAGAAACAGTATCATACTATTTGAATGAAAACAATAAATATTTTGCAACTTTAAGACAGTTCAACCAAGGAATTGAAGAAATCAATTGCCTTCAAGTTTACCTTAGTTGGATTGCACAAGTCACACATTTAAGGTGAATTTTTTTCATTGTTTTATCAAGTTTTGTTTTAGAAAAGTAGACTGAGGTGTTCTCACAATGCTGAAATGCATCTACAAGAAAACCTTGCTCAGAACTTGGATCTTATTTGCCTTGCCTTGTTTATTGTCCTGTTTGTGTTTCACCTTTCAGCCAAGTTTAGACTTGCTGTTTTCTTTTGTATTATAAATTGCATAAATTCTTTATAAAGAGAAATATTTTTGTCATCTGGTGCTTGTAAGGTTTTTCATCATTGAATAATGAAGAATTTGTTGTAATGAAACATTGTCTCTTTCAGTTCTGAGCTGAAGAGTGAACTGAAGTCAGGACATCTGGAAATTGCAATGGAATTTTTCAATAGTATTTCTGATATAGCAAAACGTGTCTCTATGTCAAAATGCCAGAATTTGGTAGATTATGTGACAAGTTTAACTGGCTACTGGTTCAAAGTGCTATGTGATATTCTTGAAAGGTACTTGGAACAAGCTTTAGAATAGATCTTGTCAATTCTTGTATTCATTTTCATTAAATTTTTTCTTTCCTTTCATTCAAGCCATTTCAAGTTTTAGAAATTTAACAGGCAAATATATGATAACTGGCACAAAAGTAGCTTTTATGCAGTTGAGTGTTTCTAATTCAATGTAACTAAGAAGTCAATATTTTGCATATCATTATTTGACCTACTTCCGTAAACAAAACTTGAATATCATGTTATGGAGATTTTTTGACATGTGAAATCATAATTAATGGTAAAGCAAAGCTCATTTCTCTTGATTTATTGGCATGCGCTATATTTGTTGTTATTAGTTAAAGATGCATTAGACTTGAGTTCTCCTTCTGAATTGAATTTTGTTTTTTTGTTTCAATAGCGACATGGATGCAACTCTTGTGAAAATGAAATGGCCATTTCCAACAGGAATATCATCACCAGCTATCAGTGAAAAAAGTGATGATGATGTACTGTCACACTTTGAGTCAAATTTGAAACTGTTGTTGAAATTAAATTCTCAGTATCCTTTGGCACCTTACGAGGAACACTCCTTGGATCAGTCTATCTAATTGAGATAATACTCATTAATTGAAAACGCATTCCATCAAAGATTAATATTAATGTCATGGTTTTAGGGTCTATGGTTTTGAATAAAAATACTTTCTACAGCATAGTGTATTATATGAAACCTAGAAAGGTCAATCATTTCAAACAACGCATGAAAGTATTCTTCCCTAATTGATATATAAGTGATGCAGTTTCTGGTAGTGCTGATGATGAGAGATGCCTAATACTGACAGATGTACTTGTTAAGCCATTGCAAAGAAGATTTTCATTTCATTTCTATGGGGCCAGAAGAACCAACAATTTAGAGAAGGTGAATTAAGAAGGCATTCACTGCTGTGCCATATGTTCATCATTTGAATTGACCGTTGTTTTTTTCCTTTCTCTTTGACTTGGTCAATCCTTTCTTGCTTATCTAGAATTTTTGGTTTCCTTTTATTCCATAAAAGTCACATCTTTTAATCAATCTGAGGGTGGGGAGATGCTAACTTGTAATATCTAAGGTGTGCATGGAACATGGAAGCAATTGGAAGCTGACATTGAGGGATCTCAGGAAAATTAACTTCCTTCTGTCATTTGTAGTTAACTTTCCTAAAGCAGCAACAGAATCACTGACATAATGGAACACATAACTGAAATTGTAGAAATCTACATTAAAAGTGAGTGAAAGTGATAGTATGCAGAATACTGATTGAAAGTAATTGAAAACAGGCAGTGGAGTCAAGAACTGAAAGTGATACTAACCAGTATGGAAATGGATGGTGAGGTAGGAAACTGAATAAGAGAGAAGCACATAACAGCTATCCATCCATCCAGCTATCCAACTATCTATCAATCTATCTATCTATCTATCTATCTATCTATCTATCTATCTATCCATCTATCCATCTATCCATCTATCCATCTATCTATCTATGTATCTATCTATCTATCTATCTATCTATCTATCTATCTATCTATCTATCTATGTATCTATCTATGGATATCTATCTATCTATGGATATCTATCTGTCTATGGATATCTATCTATCTATGGCTATCTATGGCTATCTATGGCTATCTATGGCTATCTATGGCTATCTATCTATCTAACTATCTATATATATATATATATATATATATATCTATCTATCTATCTATCTATCTATCTATCTATCTATCTATCTATCTATCTATCTATCTATCTATCTATTATTCAAGTCTAAGTAGTGTTATCTATGCACCAATTTTAGCCTGAATGGTATTTTACACAAGTTTTGAACTGGATCAGAGATCATTCACCTTTTTTGGACAACTTTGTCCAACCAATTGCTGACAGCAGAGGATTTCAAGATCATTACATCCAGGTGAGTTTTATTATGTTTGTGTCAAAATACTGCTAGATTATCCCCAGTTCATATTCAAGGCATTTACCAACAATTTTTCAATTAATGGAATTCTGTACCCGGTATCTTTTTTTCCAAGCATGAATTCATACAGGCATTAGTGGAGACGTGCAGAGAAAAGGTAAAAAATAGCGTTGGGCAAATCCTGGCAAACAAGAGCTTGCTGTCACATTTGATTGACGAAACTCTGCTCTTTGATCGCGAGCTGAAATCAATCTTTGGTTACCCTACGAACCTAACTGGCTGTACGTCAGTTCTTTTGATGCAGCCGTATTTTGATCACTGGATTTCACTTGAAGGAAAACGTATGTCATTTTCATCATTTTTTGTTTATTTGTGTGTTTGTCTAGATTTTGTCTAGCAGTCTTCGTTTGCACCATCTTGCTGCACTTGGTTGCTTACACAGATTTTCATGGAATGCGGCTGTAAAACTACCTAGAACATTCACCACTCTCCCACTGTGTTCTACGATATGCACAATCGAGCCCGATTTACTAGAATTGCTACATAAGCCCATGTATGCGAGTTTCACCCAGAGAGAGGTCTTATTTCAGAGAGAAGTCCTTGCATTCTTGATACACAGATATCACTTGTGTAAGTGTAAATGCTGGATAAGTTTGCTGTTGTGAAATTGAGTCCCAGATAGGATTTTACTGCTTGTGCTTGACGGATTTCAACCCTGAATACACAGCAATTGTTTAATTTGCATTTAATATCAGGATCTCTATGTGCCTGGATTATATGTTTTTAACAAAGATATTCTGACATTGGTAAAAGCGATTGAATAGGTTAGCTAAAATGATTTACAACTGGTCGCGTTATTTCTTAGTCATTTTGATTTTTTGATTTTTTGTAGGTGGTACCGAAACAATAAATCAACTTTTGTCAAGTAATGAAGTATTTACTTCGAACTTTGACGATTTTGGAACGGATTCGGGTTTAAAAGTTCCTTACTCTGTGGAAAACATTGTTACTTACATATCTCTAATCACTGGTAATGGCTAGTTCTTTCTGGTTTTGGATCTTTATCATGAAACTATTCATCCTTATCATAAAAATATTCATTAACAAAATGGAAGGTGGAAAGCAGAAATCTTTTAATATCATTTGCATCTTTTCTTTCGCTCGTGTTTTTTAATATAAACTTTGTTCGTGGCAAACAAATCGTAGTATGCTAAATTCTTTTCATGATAAGCATCATTTTTGCAAATTTTCTCAATTTTTTGCCAAATGAACTTTTTTTCGTTTGCTTTTAGAGAAATACAGATCTTTTAAAGACGCAAATGCACAATTGAAGTTCATCGATCTGCAATTGCAGTTGTTAGGACATTTCATAAGCAGAGTGAAAGATATGAGTTCATTGGAATCAACATCACTTGACGTGAAACGCTTGTTCGCCATTTTAAATGGATGCCAGTTCACCCTAGATGTTCTCTACGAATGGGCAGATGAAGTGGTAAGCCTCGTCTGTACACAATTCTAATGAGCGACCGATTGCAAATGAAACCCAAAACTTAGAAATATATCTAAATGTGAGTTTTTAGTATGATTTTCATTCTAAAATTGTTCTTTAGCCCAATGTAATTTCTGCACAATTGAAAAAATGCTAAAACCGGAAATTCGTGTTGAAGACCTCAAAGGAATTTACGCCAATCATTTTGCATTCATAGTTTTTCATTCAACTTTATTGCGCCAAATCACAAATACCATTGAGAGCGGACTCAGGGGATCAAACAATTACAAGACTGGACGACTCGATCATCGAGGAATATGCTGACATCAGCATAGGGACCGTTTCTGATCAACACGACTCCTTTCTTGAGCATGGATTGTTTGATGACGTCATTAGCTCAATCGACCAACTCATTAGTTCATTAACAGAAACAATTTTGAAGAGTTTTGAAAAGGATTTTTTGAAGAAGTTGGCCTCGTACAAAAGTGAAAGGTGAAATTCTATTAATTTTGCTATTTTCATACGCTCGTCAAGGAATAATTTCTAAGTTGAAAAAAGTTTGATGCCAGGTGAAAGTTATGTTGATCACCTCTCCGGTATCACATTTAACAGTATTTTGCCAGACATGAATTCTATACGATCGTTACGTAGCAATACATTGCCATCTACGTCTAGATGCTGCATCAGCGGATGTATGAATAGGATTTTAACGGCTTTTTAACGACGATTTTGATCATCCCTGTAAAACTGCCGATTGATCAGATTGATCCAATCAGACGACAATAACGACACGTTCTGGTTTTGTTATTCTGATTCATCTCACTAAGGTGGCACTGCATGCCCTCCTCTCAAGATATCATCACACAAATGGTGTCAGATGCTGCGTGCGGTCTGCTAATGATCGTGAAGGAGACAGTACAAAGCATGCAAAATGGACTGTGTCCTGCAATCTTTGTGAAATTTTGGCAAAATTATGCGAAACTCATAGATTCTCATATATACCACCAAGTCAGTATCTTTACATTAACTTTGATATACTATCTTATATATTTTTACCTAATTTCTTTATTTGTATTCATTGTATTTTGTTTTGATAATCTTCAATGTTTTTATCTTTTCATCTCACACTGATTAAATATAAGTTTGGCCCATTATTGCAATGATCGTCATCATTTTTTGTTTCTTTTGGTATATATTCGTAATATATTTTTGATCGTCTGTTTGCCTCTTCACTACTTTTACGATGATTTTTGTTTGAATTTCCAATTCCCAAGAAAATCTTGACTTTTAAATACTGACTTCGCATTTAAGGTGGTACTTGCCAACCATTTCAACGAAGGTGGTGCTCTACAACTCAAATATGATGTCACGAAAAACCTTTTCATTTTATTTGAAGTGTTGACATCAAAACCGGAGAATTTTTTTAAAATGTAAATATTACCTTAATTTTTATAATTCATTTGTTCTATCCATTTTCAGAATATTTAAAGTTGGTAGGGGTGAAGTAAGCCAGCCAAGACGAATTATTTTACAAGCTATACCTATCAAGATAGTGCTAATGTAATTATGGTATAGATATAAGTGAAATATGAATCTATATGCTGTACTATTGTCTGTTAAGATTAAAGTAAGTATGAATATCTAAATATAGTATCATATATATATACGTAAGTGAGCATGTCCAGGGGACAAATTATAAAATCAGGTAGAATGCAAAGTAGTGGAACTAGAACAATTATAATAGTACAGCAAAGGAGAATAAGCATTTGTTTCTAACTCCAAGTTTCATTTCCATCAATCGTCGGCTAAATATGAAATTGTGAAATCTTAAAAAGTTACACGTGTGTAAATATGAATGAGAACCCTAACAAGCAAAAAGCGACCGGATGAATTATTCACTACAGGAAAATGATGATAGAGAGAGAAAACAGAGTGGTAGAATTTTACAAGTTCTAGTCTCTCGATTTGCAATTGGCCAGGAGATACTTATTTCCATTGCGGGATTTTGAAACAAGTTCCGAACGTTTGTTGAGGAGTTCATTCTGAGAAGGGCATGACATGATATCGAGCTTTGCCGTTAAATATGATTGCTCCGTTTTTCCCGACATCTAAAGAATTCATCGCATGTTTCACAATGGACCAGGAAAGTGTGAGTGAAATGTAATGTGTCAAGTTTGTGTCAATAAAACCGCCGTTTGAATTTTCCTTCAATTATTCTTATGCAGGTTCTTCTGGGAAGTTCGGTGCGTTGACGTCACATTTGTAGATAAGGACAGTTGCAGCCTTAAGTTGGCTCTTCGGGTGCTTGGGAAAGAGTCTTGTTGTGCGATTTGATGCTTGTAATAATTGATGACATCATCGTGTTCTCCTTTTGCTCAATGCAGTAAACTGCGGGAAAGTAATAGGAAACATAATATTTAGAACTTCACCAACCAATGTGCTATATTATTTGATTAGAATTGCAACCCCTGTCATGTATTGTATTCATTTGCATATCTTGGTTTCAGGAGCAGAGATTCGTGCATTTTGCTTAATTTGCTGCCTGGCTCAGCCGTGCTTTTAAGAGACATTCTGGTGACGTCACAAAGGAAAAGCACAGGGACTCAAAGGGATTCCATCCTTGTAAATTCCTTGTTAGATATTGGAGTCAAGTATATTTCACCAGAAAATGCTTTAGGGATATTGAATTCGCGAGTAGATTGGCCAAAAATCTAATCAGTACGCTGAAGGTATTTGATTAAGTTGCATGTCATCAGAAAATTATTTAAGCTAGAGCCATCTCTTGCATTTAATAATCAGTCTTTCTCCTTAATTCATTTGATTGAACTTTCAAAGCATCGATTTTCATTATCAATTTGGTATTTTTTCATCAGCATTTTGTTGAAAATTCAATTCTATTTCGGTTTACTTTATGGAAATGGAGAAATGCAAGGTTTCAACTGTATTTCTGCAGTTATGCAATTTCTACTACAGACAAGCTTTGAATTCTCGATGGAATGAATTGTTGTTGTCAGCAAACCAATCTTCAACATTAGTTTTCAATTCAAAAGACTGTATGGCAAAGTCTGATAGGATCACAAGAATTTATGACTAATGATAGTCAAATGATTTCTCTCGTCTATTTATCAAAAAAATGGATAAATGAGCATTATCACTAACGATTTCAGACCAGAGCAAATGAAATCCGTGTTGTTTTTTTTCTTGCTTCGGTTGCAGTAATCCCTAATCAGGTACGTATGGGGAATTAGGCACGGAGATACCCTGTTACCGAGTTATCGTCAGTAATCCACCCCAGACCGTTCAGCTCCATGTCTGTTCTCAGCCTCTCTAACGCTAGACACTTGTGCTAGTGGCCCCTCTCGTGTTCCTCTTCATACCTTTCACATTTTGGTTCCTCTTGTGGTTCTTTCCTCTTCCGTTGATGCACAGTGAGGGGCAAAGTGACTAACTCCCAACTACCCAAGCATCGCTTGATACTGTACTTGCAACCAATCCCTGCCCCATTTTCTTTCTGAATCTTCCCCCCTCTCATCCAGCTCAGGGTCACATTTCACCTCCTCCCAGTCCCCTTGCTCACTGCCTCTTACCAAATTGCAACTCCTTCCGGTCTCTCCTGTCTCTAACCTTCCGTATTCCTCTCCTACTTGCTCTCTCTTCCATGACTTATTTGCACCCAGTCTTCTCTACTGCGTTCTCGGTTTCCTCGCCAGAGCCCGTGGGTTTTTCTCATCTTCTCACCTTCTATCTATATACAAGTCCCAAATCCGTCCTTCTTTAGAGTACTGCTCCCACGTCTGGGGTGGTGCTCCAAAATCTACTCTCTGTCTTCTCGACAAAGTACAGTCCAAAGCCATTCGTCTCATCAATAATCCTAACCTCACCAAATCGCTCCAACCTCTTTACCATCATCGTTTAGTTGGAGATCATTCCATCTTTTACAGATACTTTAACGGACATTGTTCTCAGGAGATCAGGGATATTATTCCAGTTCCTCTGAGGCGTGTCAGGACCACCAGAAGCTCAACTCATTCACACCCTTTCCAAGTTTCACTGCCTAATCCACGAACTCTATCTCACAAATCATCATTCATCCCAAGAACATGCAACTTATGGAACGTCTTGCCTTCTTCTTGCTGTCCTGAGTCCTACAACTTGCCATCTTTCAAATCTAAGATCAATAAACTTGATCTTATCTCTCTATCCTCTTAGCTGCTCACTTTCTTCTTTCTTCCTTTGTTGGGGCTTTGTATAGGCCACCATGGCCTTTCCTCAACATAACCCACTAAAAAAGAAAAAATACTTAATTTCGAGCGTAGAAGAAGCCAAAGACATGGTTCTGAGTTTTTTCTAGGGAAGTGGACTTTATAAGTTGGATTTCCCGTTGCCTTGGCGTTTTTATTGTGACACATGGAAGAATCAAGCTGACAACCCCTGTGTTACGAGTCCGCGTGTTTAACCACTACATCACAATCTTCTCTACTCTCTCTTTTACCACAGCTCCTTCCTGGGGTCTCTCTTTCTCTGTCTGCACACCTCTAAGCCTTCTTATACGCCATTAACTTATAAGAACTTCTTATTCGCCTCTGCTCCACTCCCTGCACCTCACTGGTGCTAGCCCTCTTGCTAACAACACCCGCACCCTGCAAAAGGGCTTGAATTTCATCTCTCAGTCAGTCCCCGACCAATACAATTAACAAACGGGCCCTGACTGACCTTTCTGTGATTCTGACGGCATCCTTGGGGTCCTCTCACCGCGTCAATGAAACTGACTAGAACTGGCGATGGATGTGGTTGCTGTTGTTGCTGCAAGTGCAGAAACCTGCCCACAATGCATTTTACTTGTGGAAGCGATCTCTCGGACGAGTAGACCGGATTGAGACGTCTTCTGAGAGAATGGCTGCAAGAAAAGCTGGCCAAGCGGCATTTGACTGGATTGCACTCTCTTCTAAAGTACCGTCAGTTGCAAGAGCTGAGTTTAATGGACTGAGAACCAGATATGAAAACCTGCGCTCGAGGTAAATACATCTTAATTGAAGTTACCTTGTACGTACGAATGAACATGTGTCCTAGTTCTAACCAGGACCAGTATATAGCAGACTGGGGTTCGTTAGAAAATTTTTGCAGATTTTTCCATTGCTCAACAGCATAGCATTTTTTCAAGAATAATAGCTGTTATCATAATTATGACAACAGACTCTACAACTGCTATAACCAATGCTATAACCAAATTATATATTATAATCCAGCTTAAACAGAAATGTGTAAATGTGTTTCATATAACCCGATCATTGGGGTTACTTAAAACATGGCATGGGGTAAATAGGAACCCTTGATATCAGCTGTTTTTAGGGTAATATAAAATACATTATAACTCATTACACACTTAGCACTCAGTTATGATAATTTCCAAATTTTAGCAAAAATAATTGGCATTTCCTATTGACTGTAAAACAAACACCAACAAAAAGTGAAGACATTTTTCATGGGGAATTTCACAGAGGCTAAAACATGACTATTTAATATTGGAAGCAATTGCTTTGATGATGATGACTCCTTTGTGATAGTTAAATTTTTATTTTTCTCTAAAAGCCAATGACTTCATATATATATATATATATATATATATATATATATATAAAGGGCAACGGGCACAACATTTCAAGTGCTATGCCATTTATGAAAACCAGCTAGGGCATTGAAACCCCCACCCATTTCCTGTGGAGTGAAAAAGGGGAGCCACGAAAAGTCCTTTTTAAACAAACAAAGCAGTAGCAATGTTTTTGTAATACCCTGGCTGTCTGCACAATGGTCGCAACAAGATGTGTTTCACTTGTAGAAACACAAGTGGCTGTTTTCTAGTCTGAAGCATGTGAGACCTTGAGGAAGAAATAGCTTGTTTTATCCGATCAAAAATTTGCTTGTTAACAGTGTTGCAGCTGTAATTTCATTTGGTGTCATTGCTTGGGGTAATGCATAGCCAAACCAGTTTTTTGTGTCACTGTCAGGAGATCTTGTATACTGCGCACTCCCTCTTTGATCTTTTCACCCTCTGTGAATGTTCTGTGTGGAATTTTGAACTTATCCTGATTTCTGCATCAGTACGTGGCTGTTCTTGGTTTTCTTATCCCCGTTTCCAACGATGCTCTGTTCATCAACCCTTGTTAGCTTTGCATTCCTTCTTGCTTTTATTTTTCCCAGCACCATCATCTGTTTCCTTTGTCAACTTTGGAAGCAAAGAGCTATTTCTTGGTTGCATTCAGTATGTGGCATCACTGAAAAGATTTATTGCATAGGTGGATAAGGTTTATCGAGTTAAACTTTGCAAGGTTTTCGAATCGCCACGCAAAGTGTTTTGGAATTATCTATTGATACTTTAATGACAACAGTTGTAATCGACTATTTCCAATCTTCTGCAATTCCAGTGGTTGCTCTTCATGCACCTGGAACCAAAGATAGTCATCCACCATCGACTTGACTTGGATTATATCCACTGTTGGCCTCTGCATTATACTAATTATAGGTGTGCAATGCTAAGAAAGCTTTCTATACAGTTTTGATAAGCATATGAAATCAAAACTCTGTGTGGTAAAAATAAGGTCTCTTGCAGCACCTTGTGTATCCGTTCTCTCTTTTGCATCGATAGAAATATGGTACAAGACCGTACCAATAGTCTCTTGAACTGAATCTATTGCTGTCTCGAGAAAGCCATCGGGATCTTCTGGCATTGGTAAGCTATGACTGAAACAAGAGGTTCTCTTTGCGGACTACTCCTGAGAAAACAGACCAGTTTGTTGATTGTTCCAAAAAACGAGCACACCTTGATTTTGTTTACAACATGAGATGCGCAGAGACAACCTGCAAGAAACACCATGGTCTGGCATAGATGATGAGAAGAGGATCTCATTTTATATTATCTATAGTTTTAGTATGCAAATGGAAAGATATCTAGCATACGTTTTTGAACACCATATTTAGCTCCCTATCAATTTTACCAAAGCAGTTTAAACTGATAATATTAGATAATGGAATCTTTAATTTAGAATCTCTATCTGGTCCTGTACTTAGGGGTTGTGGTTTCATGTAAATGGCATTTCATCAGTGGACCTTCTATCCTAAGCGGCAATCAGCCTCAGTGATAGCCACAGTTGCTATTACGTTCTCAAAAGTCATAGCACGACCACTCTTCAACAAGGGCAACAAAATTTTCCACCGAAAATAAAATAGTATTTCCTCATCTTTGAATGATCTGCTATGACTAGGCATGCCTAACCAAAATACATGTTTTTATCCTCATTTTCACAAGTCCACGAAAAGTTCTGATAAATGACTTTACTGGAACAATTCTTAATACTAGCACAAGGACGTGAAGGTTCATCATAGTGAAGCAAAGACGCTGGTCATGATTCAGTTTTCAGTGGGTTTCCAACAGGCTGCAAAGTTTTGAGATACCCCAGTGAACACTGCCAGATGCAACTTGATTCATGTTGCAACCTTTGGGTTTTTTCTCTTCAACAAAGTGTACACTAGCTGACAGTAAAAGTAGATTTAATGCTGTGCTATGAACTGCTGGAATTTCATAGCATGTTACATCATTTCTATATGATTCACCAATGAAAAACGTCACACACAAGCGTCCTCATATATTGTTTTCTGCTTCCGATGTGATGAAAGTGAAGAAAGTCATAGCGGAATAGGGCAGAGGCACCGAGTGCTTTTAACAGAACTTATGTTGACAGCCTGCTGTGAAAGATTACTCATTGGGAGATTATTATCACACATTCAATGACATTATGAGAGCAGCAGGGAGTACAAGGGAATCTGCAAGAAGGTAATCTCTGAACAGGAGAGTTAGGGAATCGTATAATCTTTCGTCAAGAACTTCCAAATTTTTAAATTCTCCATGTCCTCGTATTAGTATTAAGAACTGTTCCAGTGAAGCCGTTTATTAGAATTTTTCATGGACTTGTGAAAATGGGGATGAAAACATGTATTTTGGTTATCCATGTCTAGTGATAGGAGATCATTGAAAGATGAGGATATACTATTTTATTTTTTATTGCAAGCTTTGTTATCCTTGTTGAAGAGTGGCTGTGCTATGACTTTTGAGAATGTAATAGCAACTGACACTATCATTGATGCTTTTTTCTGTGGAAGCCAACAAACTTAGAAAAATTGATTATTTGATCTCCAATGGTAGTTTTTCATAGTTCTTCAGTGCAAAGCTGCTGACATCTTTTGCAGGATATTTTTTCAATTTTCCTGCAAAAATAGTATTGATTCTTTGATTTTAGGACTTAAGTTATCAGATTCAATGTCGTAATGATAATAGAAATTTCAAGATATTTTTCTCTCTTCAAACAGCATGGCATCACTTCCTGAGAGAGCCCCAGCGATTGATTGGGACATGTATTCAAAATCCATTGCAAAGGCAGGACTGGTTGACTCTTTCAAGAAACAGGTATGCGGTTTTGTATTTACAATATTATATAGATTGTATCATCATGATATATCTATTCATGTCTCTCTTGTGTGCTAAGGTGTGCTTTCATATTGTATTGGCCCAGTACAGTGCCTTTTCTATAGCACTGCATTGTCACTCATCAGCTAAGTACTTATCTGGACAGTGGTTAATTGTTTTGGGGGCCCATTGAAATTATTCTGATGGCATCAAACTGGAGGAAATGATTATTGTTGTTCCATTTGAATGAAATATGAATCTCTTTTATAGGCAGACATACACTATTTTTATTGACAACCTGAATGTTACTTCATCCATAGGTTCAATGGGCATGACAGTCTTCTGTTTCTTGCCCCTGTTTTACTTCTCTTTCTCTTCTGAATTCCCTGTTTTGGCCAAAGAAAATTTCCTTTCTCAGATTTTTTTCTAAGAATGATTGCATTTCTGATTCAAAAGTTTGCACAATTTTAACTTAAGAGCTGCATCAACTAGACAACAGTAAAATGAATTTTGAATTGAATGCAGCATGTCAACCATAGTTAACTGCTCATTTGCTTATTTCTTCCAGTATGAACTGTTGAAAGTTCCATACCCAAAAGATACTGAATCAGCAAAAATCGAGGCCCACAGAGTTGAAGTGGTAGTAATTCCTTGGTTTATATTTGAACTTATTGATGTATCGCTTTCTGCTGTTAGTATTCAACATATATCTATATTTATGTATATATCACATAGAGGGTGCTGTCTTCTGCATATAGTGCTCTATGTACAAAGCACAGAGTGTTGATAGCAGAAATGCAGAAAAGGAAAAGACCGATTCTCTGTTACTCTAAGTTTTGTGCGGAAGCACTCGTCAGACAGACTATAACTGAATCACATTCCAAATTATGTTGATTTTAAGTAAGTAAATAGAACAAAAGAAGCCATTGTGTAAGTTACTATCTATTGTCTAGGTGATGCTATTGTTCATTAAATAATGCTTGTTTTCTTGTCTGCATTTTGAGATGAGTTCAGAGCGTTTGTTTAGGGGATTATTGTTGTGCCTTTGATTTTGTGTAGCTTTTCCGATACACAGAGGTCTACATGATATGTATATGTATATATATATATATCCTCCATATAACCAGAATATCCGCACTAACATCGGCTACACATTCCGCAAGCTAATAAGGAAGCATTTTTACAGCATCTTCAATAAGAACAACCTCAAAATTAGTTACAGCTGCACAGAAAACATGGCCTCCATCATCAACAAACACAACAAGAAAATCCTCAATACTAAAACATCCACCCCAGCACCAAAATCATGCAACTGCCGCATAAAAGAAGACTGCCCCCTGAACAACAACTGCCTCACCACTAACATTGTCTACAACGCTAAAGTGACAACAAACGAAGACACAGCCGGGAAAAACTACATAGGCGTGTTTGAAGGAACATTCAAACAACGATTTACTCAACACAAACTGTCATTTAAGAACAAAAAGTACTCCAACAGCACCGAACTTTCCAAATACATCTGGCAACTTAAGGACAACGAAACAGACTACCAATTACCATGGACTATCATCACTGCAGCTCAACCATACAACAACATCTCCAAAAGGTGCGACCTCTGTACATCGGAAAAACTATACATAATCAACGGCCACAACAATAACCCCCTGAAAAAACGCTCTGAACTTATCTCTAAATGCCGACAAGAGAACAAATATTATTTAATGAACAATAGCATCACCTAGACATTAGACAGTAACTTGCCAACGGCTTCTTTTATTCCAATTTATCTTATTTTATTTTACTCTCACTCTATTTTTAACCCATTTGTCTGTCTGACAAGTGCCTTCGCACGAAACACAGAGTAACAGAGAATCGGTCTTTTCCCTTTCTGCATTTCTGCTATATCCTTCTCTTATATATTTATGTGTGTGTTTAATGACATAGCAAAAGAGAATAAGCGGTGGTTTAGAACTGTGAGTTTCATTTTTATCAATTTTCATTTATATGAAATGAAGCATGCAACTTTAGAGTTCAAAACTAATGCTTATTCTCCTTTGCTGTATTATTGTAATCGCTCTAGTTCTGCTATTGTGCATTCTAACTGATTTTATCTCGTGTCTCTTGGACATCTTTGCATATGTATACACCTATCTTTAACAAAACTTCCTCGTCAAAACTTCTTTAGCAAGCTTGATATGATTGACAAAATCATTGTCTTCTTGTAATCTAGAATGTTGAAGTATATAGGAACATTGTGTTCTGAGTATTCCTGAACACAACATACCAAGAAAGAATTTTACTTTTCATTTGGTTTTGCTAGGAGGCAGAAATCAAGACAGAAATAAGCGAGGCGAAAGAGAGAGCTGCTGAACTGCAAGCAGAGGTTTGCTTTTTTGTAAAAGATTTTGAATCCAACCAATTTAATCATAACATGTGATGAATAGTCATATCCTCAACTGGCAGAATTAATATATTTATGTAATGTTTTGCTAAACATGAGTAAAGAGACCAAAGTCAGGAAATATGTGATAATATTATATTATACCTAGTGATAATACTAGGTCATATTAGAAAAGAGTTGAAATGAGATGTAATTCACTAACTGTCAGAAGATGTAAATGAATGTGAAATAAAGAGGAAAAGTGGGACATAGTTCTAATGAACACATGGTGTTGCTGATATAGTATGTAAAAGCTGTTTCAGTGCTATTACTGCAATCCATTAAGAGGAACTTTTGTTGTTATTTTGGATACATTTTTTGATAATTGTTATCAATCGTGATCACTTGCTAATATTCTGATTTATTGTGAAATAGTTGAACAAGCTGAAAGCAGAAAAGTCTTACGAAGAAATGACTGTAAGATAATTTGTTCATTTATTCATTCATTTCATTATTGGCTAATAACCTTGCCATATTATGAAAATGCAAATTTCATTGCAATTTGTTTAGCCTTGATCAATTTATTGTCAAGCATACATGAATCATGCGTAATTTATGTGAATTCATTGTAAAGATTCATTCAGAATTTTGGCTGTCAGCATTCTTGGTGGTTTCTTGTTGATGGTATTGATAACCCTACTATGTTACTTTTGATAGATTGATGAGTATCTGGCTGATAAACCAGAATTAAAAGCAAGAATAGATGATGACATTAAGAACCACAGATGGGCTTCCACTGGTGCAAGCAAATAGTTTATCACAAATGTGCACTGAATAAACGAACAATGTAAGGAGTGAATTTCTAAGTGTGGTTAATGTTCCACAAAGTTTTTCAACTGTGAATGTGAATTGAATGAGCTACTTTGCTTGGTCATTAATTTTGTGTCATCTTTTTCTTGTTAACTTCTTTGAGATTATGACAACTGTAAAGAATGTTATGTGACAGTAAGAATGACATTTCAAGTGGTCTCATTTGCTGTCATGATTATGACTTCCATTTCCATTATGTTCAATGCAAAAAGGGCCCTTTCTGTTTCCTGCACATCCTAGCTTGGATCTGCAAACAATAGGCCATTAAAGCTCAATGTATTTTAAACTTGCCAATTGACTTGCAATTCCATCTTTGATAGCAGTAACAGTTTACTCAATTATGTGACTATTGCTTTGATTGTCAACCCCCCTGCTGCAATTGATGTTACATAGCGCATCATCATTTAATTATTATTATTATTGTTGTAATTAAAAATATTTAAGGAGGGTGGCCCTTTAGCCGCAACTGCTTTAAAAGGTGCCCTCGATCTAATTGAAAAATATAACATGTAAATTGAAACCTAAATTAAGATTAAATGACATTGATGTCTAAATGATCTAAATTAAAACCTGATGGCAATAGAAATTTTCTGCTAAAAACCTATTTAAAAGATGAATTAAAATGGCATAAAACGTAAGCAAAATCTTAAATGCTTGATAAAGGTGGAGATATGGAGAGACAAGTAGTTCCCTTCAGGCCAAGAAAAGGCTGCTCAATACCTTGGTGTTTTCGATCGCAACACAATAGTCTGAATGTTGGGAGCTCAAAGACTCTGACAAGAAACGCTTGGAAAGCTTCAAGCTTTGGTGCTATCGCCGCATTCTCAGAATCAGCTGGATAGAGAGAAAGACTAATGAGTTCGTACTCCAGAAGATCAGCTGTGAGAAGAGGCTACTAAAATATGTGTATGCTCGTCAACTAACTCGTCAACTGGTCACATTCTACAGAAAGAATCTTTTGATTGGCATTGTCCTTAGAAGAAGAGGCAGGGCAGCCCGGAGACTCGATTGAACGACCACATGAAAGACAAATGTGGCTTATCGCTGGTTCAAATGGCTAGAATAACTCACAGCCGAGATGACTTCAACCGGATGGTGAAGAGGGCCACGGCTGCTCTAAATCAAGCCAACCGTACTTGATGCTGGTCACAAAAGTCACTTTGGCCACATGCCTCTAGAGAAATTGGACTACACATGTCCAAACCAGACTTTACTCGGTCAGAATGTTACAATAAAGTAGTGTGACACGAGAAAGAAGAAGCTCTCAATGAGGTTGGTTTCTTCGTATAGAGGCTGGGAAAACATGGCATTTGTGGATAAAGGAGATTGGCAAAATGAGAGAGAATTACAATACTGCAATTTATGGGGAGAATGCAATTTTGATACCTTACAGAAGAGAACACGTGGAAAAGTAAGAATCCAGATTTATTTCTGATAGCAAAAGTGCTATTTACGAGAAAGGGTAAGAACCGATCACATTTTTTAAACGTTACTTTTGCATGCCGCTGGTTACATTTTGTTTCTACCACCAAGGTATCATGGTTGGATGCAAAGTGACGAGTTGCTGGAAAAAACTGCGTCTGAAAAGTTGACACTTGAACAAGAATATGAAATGCAGCAAAAGTGGTATCAGGACGAAGACAGTAAGAAACTAAATTACTTGTCAGGTTGTAAAATTGCTACGGTGATTATTAAGAGGAAAGGACGATGCTCTCTTCATTATCAATGATAAATCCATGAAAATGGAGGTACAGGCATAGATAAGCATATTTGTAAATTTCAATAATGGTAAATATAGATTAATGTACAATAATGTAGAAAATAATTGGGCTCAATCATGAATCCAACAATTTTTTTTCTAGTCACTTATGTTGAGGAAAGGAAGAAAGAAGGGAAAGATCAAGAAGAGAGGGGGATGAGATCAAGTTTATTGATCTTAGATTTGAAAGATGGAAAACTGTAGGATTTGGGAAAGGAAGAAGGGAAAAAGGTTAATAAATGACAATGTGTAAGATAGAGCTCATGGATTAGGCAGTGAAACATGGAAAGGGTTTAATTAGGTGAGCTTCTGGTGGTTCTGACACGCCTCAGAGGAACTGGAATGATATCCCTGATCTCCTGAGAGCAATGTCCATGAAAGTATCTGTAAAAGATGGAATGATCTCCAACTAAACGACAATGGGAAAGAGGTTGGAGCGATTTGGTGAGGTTAGGATTATTGATGAGACGAATGTCTTTGGACTGGACATTGTCGAGAAGACAGAGAGTAGATTTTGGAGCACCACCCCAGACGTGGGAGCAGTACTCTAAAGAAGGATGGATTTGGGACTTGCATATAGACAGAAGGTGAGAGGATGAGAAAAACCCGCGGGCTCTGGCGAGGGAACCGAACTTTTGAAATGCATGTTTAGCAAGGGAATGGATGTGAGTTTTCCAAGTGAGATTAGATGAAAGAGAAAGGCCAAGTTGTGTGAAGGAAGCTGAAGTGTCCAGTTCATCACCATTCATGAGGACAGGAGGAAAGTTTTGGTTGTGTTTATGTGAAATGACAGCCTGTTTGGACTTGCTTTGGTTGAACGAAACTAGGTTGTCTTTACCCCACTTCTCAATAACTGTTAGATCATTGGAGAGAAGCGAGGCTGAAATGTTTCTGTGGAGTTGGATATCGGTGGAAGGATGGTCATTTGGATTGAATGAAAATGATTAACTTAGGAAGGTATCATCAGCAAAGGAGTGAATGTTAGAAGACGTAGAGGTAAGCAGGTCATTTATGAAAAGAATGAAGAATACATGGGAGACGACAGAGCCCTGGGGTACACCAGCATTGATGGAGTGCAGGTGAGAGGAAGCCTCCACTCTGACGGAAATTGACCTATCAGAGAGTAAACTACCAATCCATTTAACAAGAGTGTGATAGAGACCAAACATCGGTAGTTTATCGAGTAGACCCTTGTGCCAGACTCAATCAGAGAGAATTGTTTGTTTTAAGGAAAGTAAGAAGTTGTTTAGTGATGATGGTCTCCATTGTTTTAGATATGAGTGAAGTGATTGCAATGGGATGATAGTTGAGGTGATTAGACTTGTCGCCTTTTTTTGGGATTGGAAAGACGTGGGCTTATTTCCAGGAAGCAGGAAATGTACCAAGAGTGTATGAAAGCTTAAATAGTTTGTTTAAGAATAGGGACAAGTTCAGCAGCATAGGTTTTGAGAACTATTGCTGGAATACTTTCTGGGCCTTTAGCTTTGGAGATGTCAATCTCAAGAAGGGATTGGCAGGCCTTTCATGTGGAATTTTTAGTGGGAAAAGTGACATTGTGAATTGTGAAGGGAAAATTGATGTGGCTGGAACCATTTATCGTCCAGGTTGGAATTGGAGGCAAAGATAGACACAAAAAGATTGGCCTTGGATGAGGGAATAGTAGAAGAGGAGTCCTTTGTTTTTTTATGGTGTTGATGATGAATGTAACGATCAATTTAGGTTCAATAGAAATTCATTTTTACAGGAGAAAATTATGGAAGAGTAGCACTAATAATGTCTCTTGTGTTTAGAATGCACCTTCATCATTCTTGCACAGTCACTTTGGAAGAAAACAAAAAATGAAGTTGGTATGTTTTATTCATCTCTATGCCAGAAGATTTTGGATTGTCTATAGTTAATTTGTTGACATAAGTGGAAAATGCTCCAATCATTTATACAAAAATGCATATTGCTAAATCACCAATTACATTTGAACATCTTTTAGATTCCATGGTTGGTGATGTTAACTTCTTTCTCAAAGAAGATAGAGCAGAGGCAGAGGTAGAAATAATGGTTGCTGGTAAGAATTTCTTTATTTGATCCTTGGAAAATTTGCTTCACAAGTGAATTTTTCTATTCAACATAGCCTTTGATATAAAGAGCAATCTCTATTGTGAAATGGTATGCATTTTTTGAAGTTGCTGTCCCATTAGCATTTTTGCAATTTGGTGAGGAATGTAAAGATCTTAACATTTTGCAGAAAAATTTGCAAGGAATCAAGGAATTGGAACAGAATCAGTTTTAGCAATGCTCTTGTATGGTAGGAAGTGATTCAATTTCTGATACTTAGTTTGCAAGCATTTACTAGAATTGTCAAAATGGATTGCTCTAATAATGCACAATAATGATATAATTTTTTACTGAAGGAAGATTAGCTGGTGTGTTTCTGAGATGAAGTTTCTATAAAGGCCTGTTACAGGTGCATGGAAATTGACTTTGACCAAAGATACTAGCACGTACATGTTTTCACTGTATTCTGTTTCAAGATTGCAATTTATTTCTCCAAAGCCTTTCTTTTTTGGGCAATCAGCCTTAATATTTGTTTTCAACCATTTCCAATTAGATTAATTTATTTTCCAGGAATCAAATTCCTTCACATTTCAAAGTTTCTTGCTGTCATTGGCAATGAAAATCAAGATAGTGTACACTTATTTGCAAAGTTTGGCTTTACCAAGGTAATTTTGGTCCATACCAAATATTGATATTCTAGTATTCCATTTTATCAAGTGCTAGATCCTAATGCCAAAAAGGAATGACAAATTGCATCAATCTTTTTTATCAAATCTAATTGATTTTTCATTAATTATCAAATTGCTATCTTTCCAGGTGAAGGAAACTCCCATTTTCAATGAATGTACTTTCATGCTTGACACAAAGATTCACTTACTTCAAAATGAATTTGGAGGTGACTTGTCCAAATTAAAATTTGTGAGCTATCCTATTGAGGAAAATTGAACTGTCTTCAAGCTTTATTAGACAGAATGTTGTGTGAGCAGCTTTATAAATAAACACACATAGAACCAATTTAGGTCTGTTTAACAAAGTATTATCCAGCAAAAGTACACTACTGGTAAGTAGAGGGTAAGAAATAATTGAAGGAATAAATTGAAACATAAAAAGGGATTTAATCAAACTTAATTGATTTTGAAGGTTGATCTGTATCTATATGGAATTTCTTAATATTTTTATCTTGTGAAGCATCATATCCCAGTCCTAAACCTCTTCTGTTTCTACTACAATCAAATGCTTGTTGGAATTGGGTCTCTAATCTCTTGTTCAATCTCTCCTCTTCACCTTTGTTCATTGCCACACTGTTAAATTTTTTCAGTCCAACATGTGTTTTATCTGGGCTAGAATCATCTGCTTTGCTTTTGAACCCACCAAGAAGACGAATAAACTTATTTTTCTGTTCCTCTGAGTCAAAAGAAGCCTGTCCCCATTGTCCAACATCACATGTCTGTGAACCCTTTGAAAAAAGATAATTTTTATTTATCGCAAAGTTACAGTGAATCAATTCATATGAATATGCAGAATAAGGAGATTTTGGCAAACTTCTGTGTAAATCTAGCTATACCTTGACTTTTGTTTCTTCATTTGCTAATAGGCCTAATTTCTCGTTCCTCTCCTCAGAATTTGTTATTTCTGATTTCTTTTTCTTCATTTTATCTTCTTCTTTGGATTCATTTTCATATCTTTTTGATTTTTCCCATTTCTTTCTTTTCTTCTCCTGTAGTTTCTCCTGGGTGTCATTATCTACTTCTTCCTCTTTCCTTTTCCGCTTCTTTTCCTTTTTCTGCTTCTTTTGGCATTTTTCATGTTCACTCTCCTCTTTGCTCTCCTTTTCAATTCGCTTGATTTTCTTCTTCTTCTTGTGTCCAGCTTTATCACCAATCCCAACATTCACCTTTCCAATCGTTTCTTTAATTCTTCTTGAATCTTCATAAAATTTACCAACAATGGTTGCCTCGTTTCTTTCCCTGTCAGCTTCTTTTTGTTTTTTCTTGGATTTCTTCATTTTTCTGGATGGATCTCGTGTCAGATCTTTTTCATTTCTATCACAATCTTTATGTATTTCGGTATCCATCCCGCTTTCTTTGGCAGCTCCAGTTTGCCCACTTGCAGAGGTTTACGGAACTGAATTCAACAGAAGACACCCCTAAATTTTAACAAAGATAGGTAAAGCTGACTCTCAGTCAATAATATATGTTCTCTCTATTAAATCGCCTATTTGTTACCTTCCGGGGATCCAACCTGCATGCTGCTGACACAGCACGAGGTTCTCCTGATCGTCAACTTACTTAAGAAATTCGAATTGACTAGGCCATCTGTTTGGAATGGAGGCGGTATTCTTGATAACGGGGCTAGCTAGTATCAGATAGCATTGTTGAAAACTTAATGGTGGGCGTCGCTGGAAATAATTAGAAGAAATAAGAAGGCAAAATCGAACCATTGACCACAAACATCAGCGAAAAAAATAAAATAATGCTGTTCAATTTTCTAAAGGAACCAGGCAATGGTTGTTGCGCAGAATGTTTTTCAGAAGGTAGGCTGAACCATTATCTGTTCAAAGAATGAGAAATGGCGTCCTACTGAGGAAAAACAGAAACGAACTCTGTGAATAACGATAAGGGAAATTTTTAAGTGGTTCCACTTTGAAAAAATTAGGTAAAAAGAGAAAGAGGAAAAAGCCTGTACTTAATGAACATAAGCGAAATGTTTGGACTGCATAGGGGGTCGTGCATGGTGACACGATCCGAAAAACAGAATGTAGGAATGGCAAAAATGCTTGAAGCTTTATCCATGCTACTTCTTTGTGTAATTTCGATTCAGCCATTGAACACGGGTTATATCAAATTTCGATAAACCTTATTTTCGAATATTTCTGCATTCAAAATATTCTGATAAGTTGGCTTCAAATGGGCTTTTCTAGACGCCAAATGTTATGCAGGCAACATTCCTTCTTCCGACTGCTACTAATTCTTGGCATCGCGTGATTTCACCTTTGAACTGTACTTAGATGCATTCCCTATAGATTTTTCTTCAGAGAAAATTCCAGACTGGGCTTCAGAGAACATTGGTATATTCCTATGTTTGAAATGCAGCGGGTTTCATCGTAACTTAGGAAAGCACATTTCGTTTGTTCGATCGCTACGCCTTGATAATTGGTCAGATGAAAAATGCTAGGTCCTGGGGGTAGGGTGACGTCTTCAGACATCCCTACGGAGCACAGTGAGGTGATGGGTCTCTCCCGAAATGGAGACAAATGCCCTCAGCATCCCAAATAGCCTCTCCCTCGCCAGCCAACCCCATTCGTGCTCGTCGTGCCCCCTGCTTCGCTTAGGAGGCTCTGGTGAAGGGCGGGTTTCCGGCGCCCTTTAATTAACTGGAATCCCACTGCCTTTTGGGCTAAGTTGCTTGCAACAAAGGGGTGAGGCCCCCGAACAACAACCTCCCCAGTCATGGGCAAATGAACGGTCAGCGGGCAGCGGCGTAGGATGTTGGTAAATGAAAGGCGTGCGTTCTTATGAAATGCCCACGGCTTTTGTTGTTATGGAAAGGCTAGTACCTGATCTAATATGTCCTAGCAAGTTGGACACCGCGGGAACAGAAAAAGGAGAGCCTCTACTGTTCTTGATATTTTCTCATTAACCTCCTTTCTGAAATGTTGTTAGAAGAATTGTAAGAATGGCGGGGAAGGTGAGTCCCCCAGGCTGGAACCTGCCTCTAATGCTACTGGGGAAGAGGCTAATTACATGTTGATTGAGCAGCACGTCACAGATGACGTTGATGATGCAGTTGGGGCAAACCCGCAACGGACTTCTGCTACCGAAGCAACTAGTCGGTCGCTTGGTCTGAGCTTAAGATCTGACCACCTTATGGCATCTTGGAATGTACGTTCGTTGAATCAAGCTGGGTAGTTGAAAATAGTTTGTGACGAGATGGATAGATATGGCTTAAGCATTATGGCCTTATCGGAAGTAAGATGAAGAGGAAAAGGTACCTTTGTCACTGAAAACAATAAACGTGCTATCTTTCCTGGTACCAGTGAGGAAAATAGAGATGAGTATTGCCACGGAGTCGGTTTTATTCTTAATGATGAAGTCAGCAAATCCTTGCTAGGGTATGATCCAGTTAGCAACAGAATCGCTTTTATCCGTATCAAGGCCCATCCATACAATATCACAGTCATCCAATTTTATGCCCCGACTTCTGATGCTAATGACGAGGCAATATCGGAGTTTTATGAAGCCCTACAGGATGTAGTCGGTAGAGTTGCGGAAAGGGATGCATTGATGATGATGGGTAATGCTAATGCTAAAGTGGGTTGTACAGATGAGGCTACAACTGTTTACGGCCGGTTTGGGAACTTGAAACAGAATGAACGCGGGCAAATGTTAATTGAGTTCTGTCAGGCAAATAGACTCGCAATTGCAAACACAACGTTTAAACAGCATCCACGCAGCTAATATACCTGGGTGTCGCCTGATGGTGAGACACAAAACCAGGTCGATTACATATTAGTTAGACAGAAATGGATGCCTAGCGTAAGGAAGGTGAAAAGGTATCCAGGCGCAGATTGCGGATCGGATCACCAACTGTTAGCTGCAGATGTTAAAGCTAAATTCAAACGAATGCCTAAGGTTACAAAGCACTAAGATTAGATTTTGAAAGAAGTGATCTGCAAGCATATGATGTCACTGTACAGAATAGATACGAAGGTATTTTGATGGATGAAGAAGAAACTACACCTAATGACCTATGGAGTAACATTAAATCTGTTACTCTTGACGCCGCTAAGCAAGAAATGGTTCAACGTAAACACCATAACGTTCCATGGATTACGGACGACACATTGGATCTTGTCAATCATCGGAAGCAGGTGAAGAAAACTGGTTTGCTTACACAAGAACAACGCAGTACATACCAGAATCTAAATAGAGAAATTCAGCGCGCAATGAGAAGTGACAAACGTAAAAACAATGAGCGGTAGTGCACCGAGATGAAAAGACTAGGGCACACAAAATCAGCGGGTGAATTGTTTAAAGCCGTAAAGCGCACCACCAGGCCATTGCAGTCTAGAGTGATACCATTAAACTGCCAGACGGTAACAAAGCAACCGACAGTACAGGCATAAAAGACAGGTGGAGAGAGTACTGTTCCGAATCATACAAGAAATCAATCGATTATACCTATGACTTCCCGGACGCATTTGAAAAAGAGCCTGAACCGTTATTGGAGGAAGTTGAGAGAGCTATCAGTGAACTTAAGAATGGGAAAAGTCCTGGTCTCGATGATCTACCTTCTGAACTTATGAAACTTGGTGGTAGACAGCTGTGTAATTTGGTTCATAAACTATGTGTAACAATATGGCAGCAAGAGGAATGGCCTGATGATTTTGTGAGGTCAGCTTTTGTAATAATTCCTAAAAAGGGTCATACAGAAAATTGTGAAAACAACTGAACAATGGCCTTAATTTCTCATGCAAGTAAAGTGCTACTCAAAATTATTGCTCGTCGTATGAAAAAAATTAGATGCGGAATTGTCTGAAGAGCAGGCAGCTTTCAGACCAATCAGGGGCATGTGGGACCAAATGTTTAATCTCAAATGAAAGTTGAGAAATGTAGAGAGCATAACTAGCCAATTTATCTTACTTTTATTGACTGTAAGAAGCATTTGACTAGGTCCATCAAGATAAACTCTGGGAAGAAATTATCAAAATTGGATTCTCCGTGCATCTTGTCAATTTAAGACGAAGATTGTATTTGCAGCAAAAAGCATGTGTACGCACAGGTTACGGTCCAAGAGATTGGTTTCATTCAACGAAGGGCGTTAGACAAGGCTGCATTGTTTCGCCAATATTGTTTAGCATCTACTCTGAAGTCATAAGGCGCATTGCCCTAGCTAATCACTCTGGTAAGGTATTTATCGGTGGTAGAAAAGTTAGCAATCTACGTTACGCTGATGATATTGTACTGTTTGCTGAATCAGAAGAGGAAATGCAGTCCCAAGTGAATGATATACACAGAGTTAGCTTGGATTTTGGACTAGTCTTGCACCCCGGAAAAGCTGTCGCTATGCTAATTGACAGATCAGTATCACTGCCTACGCCAAAAATCATAAAGACGGTAAATAAGTTTTGTTATCTGGGATACGCCTTATGATACACATATGGTGATACTTGTGAAATTCGCCGGAGAATCGGAATGGCTAAGCAAGCTTGCATCGCCTTGACTTATGTTGGAAAGATAGATCTATAAACCAAGGTATAAAGATCAAACGACTGAAATCGCTAGTTTTTCCCATTGCTACATACGGCTCTGAGTGCTTGTGTTTAAAAGCAATTGACAGGAAAAAAATTGACGAGCTTTGAGCTATGGTGCTATCATCGCCTTTTGAGAGTTAGCTGGATGGATAGAAGCACGAATGATTGGGTACTGCAGCAAATCGGTGGCGACTGGAGATTGCTAAATAGCATTCATCACTCAAAACTATCCTATTTTGGCCATGTGTCTCGAAAGTGTAACATTGAGAATGATTGTCTAACCGGTATCGTATTCGGAAAGAGAGGGCGTGGAAGGTGCAAGACGAGGTGGAGCGATGGCGTTAAGGATGTGACGGGTTGACGGGTTGCTCGTTGGTGATGGGAGACATAAGGCGTCAAAGACCGATCGAGCTGGCGAAGATTCATAAGAGAGGCAACGGCACTCGTGGTGACGAGACAACCGTCTAAAGAAGAAGATGTGGGGAGATGCGGCATTTCCTCTTACGCTTCTCTGGTGAACTGTGAAACCAACGCTTGTCCAAGGGCATGTATGAATGTCACATCTCTTTTCTCGTTGGTTATGTAAAGTTTTCAATTTTAGTAAAAATATCGGTCATTGAAAAACTTCCTTGTCTCGCTATCATGACGAGAACATTGTTCAATACAGGAAGTTGATTTGATAAATGCAATTGGTTTTCATGCAATGGCCTGTGCATTGATTCAGTGGACAAATTCTCTTCCTTCTTTAGAAGTAAAGCAGTGCGCGAATATCAACAGAGAAGAAATCTGAGGAAACTCGATAAAATTTACTAAATGCGTGTTCTTGCCCAATTCTGAGAAGATTTAAAAGAGCTTGCAATATTTTTGATTGGAAAATGACGGGCAACATTGCATCACAGCTATTCGAATTACTGGATCTACCCGGGAACAATCGTTGTGCAGATTGCTCATGTGAGTTGAGTCATTTTTTAGTCGACTTATCAGCAGCATTGCAACTTACAAGTCCTGGTTTGTGCTCTGTATTTTCCTTGGTACATGACTTGATACAAAGGCCTAAATTGATTTTTCAATATTTCAGTACCTTCGCCAAAGTGGGCATCTTCAAGTCTTGGCATATTCCTTTGCGTCAACTGTGTTGGAATTCATCGGAGTCTTGGGGTTCATTGCTCAATTACGAAGTCTTTAGAGCTGGACAAATGGACAGCTGAAATGTGTCAGGTATCAGAAATGATCGATTGAATAAGGGCGTCCTTCATCAAAGGATATGCATACCACCATAACAGGAATCATGTCAGCTATTTATGGTCATTGATGGAATGGTAAAAATGCTCTGCAAGGAGTGAGATTATATTGATGGCATCAGTTTCCATGTTGGCAATGATTGTTGCTTCATCCATTTCGCTTACAGAGTCACCATTTACAGTTACAGTACTAGTTCGCAATGAGATCTAATCAAGATCAATTTGAAATATTTTTAATATCCGTGTTTTCATTTACTTGGAAATGTGCTTTATTTTTTCATATTTAGTCGATATCCTTTTTGTATATCTATGTATCTATTGTCTTGTTTATGTAAGATTGATAAATGAAGTTCTGGCAATGATGGTAATGATTATGGCTTCCTGCATCGTGATCATAATTGCAACCTAGATCATAGTACTGTTATTCTTTTGCTCATTAATAGACTCTTTGTTCCACAAACATGTTTTGTGGTTATATATATTTGCTTATTTTTGGATTCCTAGTTCATGGCGTCCATGGGAAACAGCAAATCAAATGAAATTCACTTGAAAAATGTGCCAATTTGTTGGAAAATACCAACAGCAAATGACCATGAGCTTGATTTTTATATGGAAGAGTGGATTCGTGCAAAATATGACCGGAAAGAGTTCATGGAAGGGAATTCATCAAAGCAAACATATTGCAAAGGTTTAACCTCATTTTCGTTTTCTCTTCATTTTTAGCTAGCTTTTGAGTCTATGTTAGTTGTTAGAAATAGCTGCCAACAATTTTTAACACTGTCAAATTTCATTGGTATTGTCATTTTTTGGAAGGCTTATACATTTCACTAGCTCTTAATCTGATATGAAAAGTGACTATTTTTCAAGGTTCAAAAGATGGCATGCTTATGAAGAAAGAGAGGCAAGGAAATAAATGGAATGCACGGTATTTCAGATTATCGGCAGAGACTGGTTCGCTGTCTTACTATGGTAAAAAGGAAGTAAGTAAAGAAAAGTGTTTTAAAGCCATCTATTACCTACCATTAAGATATCATCAATACATTCTGCATTGGAATGTCCTCAATTCGTTTGCCTTTCAGTAATGAAAAGGGAGAGCTATCACCAGCTAAGTGGAATTTTTCAATAATTCTCATAACTGCAGTAGTTATGAACATGATTAACCCCAGTCCTTCATTTCGAAAGAAAATCTGTTTATTGATGGCTTTTGAACCACAATATACTACACTGGGTAATTTCCTTGGGAATATTCTATCAATGACAGTCTTCATTGCTAGCGCCTTTTGTTTTCTAGGACCTGGCTCCGATCAGAAGAATTGACATTAAGCAAGTTAATGTTATCTTATGCAACGAGAAGAAGACAGATAAGTTTTACAGTATGGAAATCATCGTGCCAGAGGAAAAAGAAAAAAAGAAGCAAACTAAGAAGTATTCCAGAAATATTTTTGTACATGGAGAAACTGCAAAGGTAGTCAATTCTTGTTCAATATACCTTGTTTTTGTATGGCAGAACAGAGAGCGGGAAGAACACTAGTACACACTGTGGTGTTCAGGCATTGGACTTTTTTAACACATGTTGATTTACTATTGATTATGCAGTGGAATGGAGGCAAAGATATTATGGCATTTTAGGACAACATTGTGTGTTTCTTATCTGGCTCAACGTAAGTAATCTGTAGAGATGGTACAAATTCTTTTGGTTGGAGGATAGGGCGTATTTACAACATCAATTATCATGATTGCCAAGAAAGCTTTGCGGCCGCAATAATCCTACAGTCCTGTTACTCTATCTGCCCTCAAAATGCCCACCACTTATAGGAAAACAGATGGTAGGTTGGGAGAGGGATGGATGTAAGCATGGCATTTTAAAGGGATTTTCACTATGCGCATACCAATTTCAGAAGAGGGTGATACTTCAAAATGTTATAAATCAAAGATTTAAGATGGGCCCTCAAGTATGGGACGTTTTCACCTCATTATGGGAAAGCATTGGGCCTGCAATGGCAAATTCCTCCATTGTCACAATGTTAAAAAATTCTCTAGATGTCAGGTTAGTAGCATTAAACTAGTTCATTTTGGACCTTCCCTATGAAATGAATAGAATTGGTCCTAAGATGAATGGATTGAGCGCCTTCAACATAGACAAAGTGATTATTCTGCATTGTAGGAAATAGTTGAATGGTATCTGTCTATCCGCTCTGCAAGGCTCAAGGCTCTTGACCTGGATCCTGCTGACCCAAAGGTATGCCTAACTCACAGCCTGTTGAATTCAATGTGGCTTTGAAATGTGCTTGAACCTTTTATGAGCAAATTGCATTATTACTCAGGATATGTTGTAAATTGGAAGTAATCAGGATTCTTTTAGATGAATCACATGTTCAAATCAATGGCCCATTCTATGAAATTATTAGAAGAAGCACATATACTCCATTCATCAAGATCACTATTTTATCACTTGAATTTTTTCTTCTGATTTTCATCCAATTAATTATAAGTTATTAAGATGATACACATATACATATTGCGTTGCATACTCGATTCCAAGCGTAGCAGAAACCATGAAATTTTTTCCAGGGAAATAGATTTTATGAGGTGGTTTTCTGCAGCCTTCCTCGCCCATGGTGTGTTTTTATTGTTACATATGGGGGAATTAGACTCACAACCCCTATCTTATGAGTCCACATGCTTAAACATTACACCAAAGCTTTAAACATGCATACATACATGCATACATACATACATACATACATACATACATACATACATTCATACATACATACATACATACATACATACATACATACATACATCCATACATATATACATCCATACATACATACATACATACATACATACATACATACATGCATACATGCATACATACATACATACATACATACATACATACATACATACATACATACATACATACATACATACATACATACATATCCATACATAGCCATACATTGCCATACATAGTCATACATAGCCATATGTAGCCATATATTGCCATACATGCATAGCCATATATACAATGTTTAATGGGTATTCCGATGATAGTTGGGTCTCTTCAGCTTGTGTTAGAAATCGTCGTCGTCGTCGTCGTGGCTGTCACGGCCTAAAGAGGCCCTTGAAAGAAGTCTTGCGGAGGGTTCTTCCGTTTGCGGTTCTGGAGAGCAAGTCTCTCAATGTATTGGGTTTCGCACTGCGCGCTGGCATGTGTCACCGCTTTCCGCCACTGTGGCCGCTGCAGTGCCATACTCTCCCATTCCTCATCCAGTCGCGCTGTCCGTAAATCTCGTTTGGCGACATCCTTGAATCGTAGCTTCGGTCGGCCAAGGTCACGCCTCCCTATAGCCAGTTCGCCGTATAGAATGTCCTTCGGGAGGCGACCACAAGGCATTCGTCTCACATGGCCGAGCCATCGCAATCGCCGCTGCGTCAAGATGTAGAATAGCGTGTTGCTGCCAGTTCTGCTGAGGACCTCTGCATTGGTGATCTTGTCCTTCCACGTGATACCAAGGATATTCCAGAGGCAGTGAAAGTGAACGGCATTCAACTTCCTCTCTTGCCATCTGTAGGTAGTCCATGCCTCAGACCCGTACAGGAGCACGCTGAGTACACAGGCTGTGTAGATGCGCGTCTTCGTACGGATAGTGAGGTACTTGTTCTTCCAGACACGGCTCCGTAGTCAGCCGAAGGTCGTCGAAGCTTTCCCAATACGAGTCTGTACGTCTGGGCTCATTGACAGGTCGTTGCTGATCGTCGATGTGTTAGAAATACAATATCGTTAAATGATGAAAATTACCGTTGTGAGAAAAAGGCTATTCTAAGGCTATGCAGGATTTAAAGAAATTTATAGGTAAAAACATTGCAAAGGTAAATTAAGGGCAAAGATATCTTTGATAAATTTCAAGTGCAGAAGTGAATGTATTTGTTCACCCCAAAATGTGATTCCTCATTTTTTGTGCCAATTATTTGGCATGTTTCTCAATCATGGTTGATTTCACATCATATGAAAATGAAATTGGAGGATTGATTTTGTAAAATGCTTCAGGTTGGTCAGCTTCTATCAAGAGACCGAATTAAGGAAGGGAATTTGAAAAAAAGTGGACCAAAGGTTTGCCATATATTTATGTCTTACCTATCTCATATCTGTATTGCATCTTGCATTTGCATCTTACCTTATACTTGTATCCTATCTTTAAGAAGAAATGTAATGTAAGTGACCAACAATCTTGTTGGAGAAGAAGAGGCTGTGGCTAGAACAGTTAAGACACTGAAATTTATTTTACCACATTATTCGCTGGTGCAATAAGATATTTAAAAACAAAAAAAATTATATCAAAATGCAATGAGATGGATTGTTAGTAAAGTGTTCTATTTACTTGAAAGGAAAATAATCGTTATATTCAAAGATGGATCACAGTAGAGCTGAATAAGTTTGCTTACTACGAGAACAAACTGGTGAGTTGTCATCATTCAGTGTATTGCACCTAAACACATTGTGGAATCAAACTCTTTTTGCTGAAGATCTCCTCGTTCTTGTCTCCCTATGGAAATATGAATATAGATACATAGATTTAAACAAGTGAATGTAAGCATATAAGGATTCAGTTATAGTCTGTCTGACGATTTCTTTCGCACAAAACTTAGAGTAACAGAGAATTGGTCTTTTCCTTTCTGTATTTCTGCTATATATATATATATATATATATATATATATATATCTTTATATTCCTATATACATTTTATACACACAAATATATATGTATATCTTTATATTCACATATATATTTTGTACATAGTTATCTATACATATATATATATATCTTTATATTCCTATATAGATTTTGTACACAAACATATATATGTATATCTTTATATTCACATATATATTTTGTACATAGTTATCTATATATATATATATATATATATATATATATATATATATATATATATATATATATATATATATATATATATATATATATACATATATCTATGTATATATTGTACTGCAAAGATTTACGCACCTTAGTATTCCCTTCGATTTGGGCCGTTTGGTTGTTTACAATGTAGATTTGAGTCTGTTTGAGACTCCTTCTTCTGATTCGTAGCACATTATTATTATTATTATTATTATTATGTAGGATGCTGCAGCGAAAGACGAAGTTCTTTTGAACTTCTCAACTGGGTGCGGAGTTCGCGAAGGGGTAGATGGGAAGCACCCCGATGAGCCACATCCTTTTATGGTAACAACACCAGACAGAGTGTACAATTTTAGTGCAGAGACAAAAATAGAGATGGAGGAATGGATTGATGCATTTCGCAAAGCGATAGAAAGTGAGCCAGTTGAAGCCAAACAGGAGGAAAGGATGTCAGTAATTTCTACCTTGTCACAGTTGTCCCGTGGGTCTGTTTCATCTAGCGACTCCAATTCTAGCTCATAAATACATTCATAAACAACGTATTTAGTAAGACTAAAATTCGTCCTTTTCGAATTGATTCGTTTTATGAGCTTGTTCCTCTTGAAATATTAACGCGCTAAATCGTGTTGCCCCATCAATGATTCTATCAGCATGGATTCCATCGATATTTGCCATGTATTTTTGTGAATTAATGATCAAAAAGGAAAGAAATAGCAAATGTATTTCTTAAGAATAAGAGCATTTGCGCATAATTTTGATTACATATAAATTATATGTTTATCTTAAAATTTGACCGCTTTAAATTAGAGGTAAAAGCAATCTTTCAATTTTGATACTAAGTAATTTTCGTTGTACATACCTTTTTGGACAAAAGTTATAGCTGAGTATACTTTGATGTATTATCCAATACATTTTATTATCATTGTTGTTATCAATGTGCCATTTAGTTGAAGAACCAGAGAATGCGCAGTTGGAGCTAAATATGGCTCTAATCAGCACATATACACCAGTAACTGAAGTCACTTTCTGCCTCCTTTCCCTAATGCCAAAAACCAATAATTTTTCATTTAATAAAACTCAGCAGTGTATATTATTTACAAAAAATTAACTACATTATAAAATACAAAGTATAACTTAAGTAGCACTACAAGACTGTATATGCAATAGATTGATTAAGGAGAAGCTCTCTAAATAGATGAATTCATCGAGATGGAGAGACCCCCTGTGAATGAAAATTATACAACATTATATAAAAACAGCAACAACAATATAGTTGGGCCAAAGACAAGCCTCATTTAAATGGCTAATTAGACATATGAGTCAACAAGGTGAGCTTTTCATTTCAGTCGAAACTGCTAATCGAACGTGCAGACCGTGTGAGTAGTGCAAGTGCATTCCTTGATTTGGAGCCAAAATACTGTACCATCTTGAGAACATAAAGAGGAAATGAAATGAATAAACGAAATGAATAGATCACCTGCAGTTCCTTGACGAGTCTCATGCCTATGAACATACGAATCTGGAGCAAAGTAACAAGCATCAGTTCCATGAATGCCAAAGAAAGTGCAAAAAACAGAATGCAAACCAATGCGGTAGACATAAAAACATTTTCTAGTTTCACCACATTGGCCCTTGATGGAGGAAATCACCGATCATCCAGCATTCCCTACGTTAAAACTCTATTTGTGATCTTCTTGCTTATGCTGTCCATGTCTGGTCCTCTGCTCTAGCATCCTGTGGTGAGAGCAGAGTGATCTCACTGGATATCTCCAAGGCCTTTAATCGCGTCTGGCACAAGGGTCTACTCGATAAACTACCGATGTTTGGTCTCTATCACACTCTTATTAAATGATTAAATGGATTGGTAGTTTACTCTCTGATAGGTCAATTTCCGTCAGAGTGGAGGCTTCCTCTCACCTGCACTCAAACAATGCTGGTGTACCCCAGGGCTCTGTCGTCTCCCATGTATTCTTCATTCTTTTCATAAATGACCTGCTTACCTCTACGTCTTCTAACATTCACTCCTTTGCTGATGATACCTTCCTAAGTTAATCATTTTCATTCAATCCAAATGACCATCCTTCCACCGATATCCAACTCCACAGAAACATTTCAGCCTCGCTTCTCTCCAATGATCTGACAGTTATTGAGAAGTGGGGTAAAGACAACCTAGTTTCGTTCAACCAAAGCAAGTCCAAACAGGCTATCTTTTCACATAAACACAACCAAAACTTTCCCCCTATCCTCCTGAATGGCGATGAAATGGGCACTTCAACTTCTTTCACACAACTTGGTCTTTCTCTTTCATCCAATCTCACTTGGAAAACTCACATCCATTATCTTGCTAAACATGCACTTCAAAAGTTCGGTTTCCTCGCCAGAGCCCGCGGGTTTTTCTCATCCTCTCATCTCTCAACTATATACAAGTCCCGAATCCTTCCTTTTTTAGAGTACTGCTC
The DNA here is from genome assembly GCA_964026355.1 of Pseudorhiza aurosa. Classification (NCBI taxonomy): domain Eukaryota; kingdom Metazoa; phylum Cnidaria; class Scyphozoa; order Rhizostomeae; family Lychnorhizidae; genus Pseudorhiza; species Pseudorhiza aurosa. The sequence continues at coordinate 10,941,128 of OZ032119.1, forward strand.
CCACGTCTGGGGTGGTGCTCCAAAATCTACTCTCTGTCTTCTCGACAAAGTCCAGTCCAAAGCCATTCGTCTCATCAATAATCCTATCCTCACCAAATCGCTCCAACCTCTTTCCCATTGTCGTTTAGTTGGAGATCATTCCATCTTTTACAGATACTTTCATGGACATTGTTCTCAAGAGATGAGGGATATTATTCCAGTTCCTCTGAGGCGTGTTAGGACCACCAGAAGCTCAACTCATTCACAACCTTTCCAAGTTTCACTGATTAATAGACGAACTCTATCTCACAAATCGTCATTCAACAAATTTCAAATGAGTAATTTTTGAAACGGGCTAAACAGGTTATTTTCCTCATCCTCTTCCTCCGTTGCCTCGACATTTCATATATTGAGGACATTAGATGAACCCTTAACTACGGTGGCATTTTCACCTCACCAAGGGGGAAAACATTAGGCTTTCAGGGGCAAACTCCCCCATAGTCACAATCTTAGAAAAGTTCTCTGTTCATCTGAAATATATCGGAGAATTACAATTATAAATTATATCGGAAACCTTAAATGTAAACAATTTTTTCCTCTTTAATATTGCATTCTGCTAGAAATAGGCAACCAATGAATTTGCTTCACCCGTGGTGCAGTATGACGCCGTTCCCGTCAGCATTTCGAATCTTTTGTACATAGGATGGTGGTAAAGCATATTCAAGAGAATTGTGAAAATCATGTGCATATATAAAAAATGCATCAATAGCTTTCTCTGCAGCCTTCTTGGTAAGGTGCCCTCGAGCAAGATGAAAAATTTGACTATACAAATGATAAAGAATTCCACCATTTTGAGAAATGACAAATTCCTTTCCGGCACTGTACACTTCCAGGTATCAGAGGTCTGGGTCTACTTTGAGAATTTGGCGGGAATTGTTTCTATTGTTATGGCGTGTGCAAGAAAAGAAAAACTTGTTTAAAATCAATTTCGTTGTCTTCTTTTTCAAGAAATGCTCCAAATTTTGATTTAGAATGCAAAGATACCCAAGAAACGCATTCTGGCCAGATGGAACTACCATGTCTTGTAAAAGTGAAGATCAAAGAGAATCTATTGCCAATTTAAAACCTGGAATTTCGCAGCAGGTTTGCCTTAATCGAAAACCTTTAAACAAATGCCATTTCTCAAAAAATGATTCAGAATACGGGACATAATCTAAAGAAATTTTGAAATGTCTTGATTTATGGCGTAAAGGTATCGCTCTTTTTTCTCATTCAAAGCAAAGCAAATATAAATAAAAATACAATGGCCAGGATTGACATGCTAACATCGAATTTTTTAAGCAATTTTAATCTACTGATCTTCGAGCGGGTCTTTTATGATCTTTGGTAAATAGTTGCATTGCATTTTTCTACTAATCTAATCTATGTAAAGTGTTTAATGTCATTAAATTTTCAGAGAATCGCTGGTGTCATAATAGCTAAACAAGACCCAAGATCATTTCAGGACAAAAGAAGTAAATATTTCTGCTTGCTGCTACATTCAATTCATGAAAGTTCATTTTCATTTTCAATGATTGTGTTATTAGCACAAAAGGCAGACATACAAGGTCGTTGCCGGAAATGCAGTAATCATCCTTATCATGATTCCTTAGGATAGTGAGTCATCTCCTTAAAGTCAATTTTCTTCTTTTCCAGACCCATCTCAAAAACGATGGCAGCTGAGTTTCACTCTGCGGGATTCAATCGTCGATTTTATTAATGTTTCTTGCTGGGGTGGTGAACTTTTTATCAACGACATTTCAAAGTCATTTAAGATTGGAGATGCCAGTAATATTTCCTCGTTGGTGGAATAAATTTCTTTTACTTCTGATGAAGTGAACTTGTTAGAATATTCTTAAACTCTTTGTGTTACTATAAGCTACTAGCCCTTATCCTTATTCAAATACTTTGTGACTTGATTTACTACAACTTAAAAACAATCTTGATATCTAAATGAGTCTGCACTCGATAATACTAATCAACGCTTGCTTAGTTCATTGCACGGAGAGTGTCAAATCACTTCCATTTGGAAGGCAATCGCCAAATCTCTTAAAAATACCCAATCTATCTTTGTTTCATTGGATTCAATTTTTTTCAGTCGAGATAAGGAATTATCTGGTTCAAACGAAGCAGAATACAGAGGCTGAAGGAAAATACAATCCGTGGACTCCAAGGTAAGTTATAATCATATTGTCAAGGATATTAAAAATATTTCATACTCCCCGTATTCTATCAGACATTGTCAGCTGAGTCTCTGGTTTCCACTGGTACCATGTAGTCCAATGGAAGCTGCTTCATGGTCGATTCGTCGACAACTCAACCGGCTCCCCACTCGGCCTCGGCCTTGTGAAGAGGTTGTAGAGACACCCAGCAAGACCAAAAACAATACCTTTCATAGGGTAGGCAAGCTTCCAGAGAGCCATTAGCCATCCCCTACAGCCACCACTGGTGCCAACGTACTGACAGATTGTCTCTCCTTGGAGCCAACCAGTGGCAGTCAAAGTGGCTGCTGCAGCTTAGGCAACGCTGGATTCCATCTTCTCGCTCAGGCTGGCGCAATTAAGAGGGCATTCCTCCATGGCAGCCAACAGTGCCCTGAAAACAAAGCGGTAGAGTGGCATTCTACGGGTTATAGGAAGCCATCGAGTTGGCGAAGCGTGGAAGAAGAATGGCCTACTCAATAAACCAGGAAAAGGAATGCAATTAACTAGTTGCTAAGAGTGTATTTCGTTTTCCAAGTATCATTCCCCGTAGATTTCGCAGTCGTATTATCTTTGTCATTATTTTGTCTCTATCAAAGCAAAAGGTGAACAGTTTTCTTTCATTTTTCCATTAGAATACATTTTACATACCTCTCTAGCACAGTACTAGCTGCCAACTGGCTATCTATAATAAGGTTTTACAGGGTAAGTGGAAAGGAGAGGGCCAGATCTAGCAGGGAAAATGGTCTAAAATGTTCCATGTTTTCATCGACAAAAAGATATTTAATTTAAGACCAAAAGAGATGTCTAACTAAAAGGGTTGCAAGCTGCAGTTCAGTTGGACCAGAAAGCACCAAATGTCATTCTGATAGTTCTGTTGCTGCCTGAATGCTGTTCCTGTTGCTGCTTCCCGAGCATTTATGAAATTCCCATCGTTAAAGGAGATACCTCAAAGCAGCGTGCAACTAAATTGCTTTATCAGACAAAGACAAACTGGGTAGGAAGACAATGGAAGCTAAGATCAGCGGAAAGGAGAAATATTTTCCGGGTATTCATCTAGCTGACGATAAGGTAGTGATACCGAATAATGAGCAACAGTTCACTGGCAGATTGCTTTGGAATGCAGACAAGTTTGTCTTCTGCATGTCTGCGAGTCAGTTAAATATGCAAAGCAAATAAACCAAGGACTTTTTGAGTCAGATGATGGTCCTTGGAGATGATCGATAGGCTTTGTTAATTGAGACAAAGAATTGCACCTCTGTAGACGATCGGGGTTGAATTGGTATGACACCATTGATGGGTGGAGAGACTATTTGGATAGCTTCGGCAGATTTATGAGCTGTCATTGTGAGCGCTCATCAGTTGCAAAAGTCGAATAATTTGTACCACTTCTGATTGCGAAAACACACAAATTCCATGCACACACAAACACTGTGCACTTGCTAATGCATTCAGATTATCCAGATGTAAGGCTTATTTTCCTTACTACTTATTCTTATCACTTCCACTCCATGGACTGTACCAGATACTCGTACCTACGGTGTACACCTATGCTGACCAAATTCACTCTATGCACAACTCACAGTTTTTTCTCACTCAGTCCCTACGCATGTTATATTAGTTTGTGGGGAGCAGAGAAGATACCATGTCCTTTTGAAATGCGTTTTAAGTGCTCGTTTGATGATGCATCCTGGTGGTAAGGTTATGAATAGCACTATACCACTGCCGCAAGTGTAGCATTGACTGTGTTTGCACATCTGAGTAGTTCAAAGGCAAAAGAAAAGGAGATGGGCACCGCTCTATTCACTAAGGTGGTGAGTAAAGGAATTCAATTTTTGATTTCATCTTTTTAGCGATTTCAATGTCGTGGCCAATGAACCCCATGCAAGCGTTGTTCATTACAATGGTTCCGATGTGAATACATTGGCAACTGCCGCACTGGTGCCTGTCAAAGAATGCAATGATTATTACAAGCTTGGTGATATCATTGCTAATGGTCATAATCTTAACTCATTGCATGCCAATGTTCTTGCTGCAATTCGTCATGTTTGTATCCTTTTCTTTTCTTCTCTTCTCTCTTTCATTATCACATCAGAACTGTAGCGAAAGGCATCTGATTTCAAACCTGTGATCATGTGATTAGGCAACTTTTGATCATCTGATTAAGCAATTTGTGGCTATATAATTTTGCAAATTTTGAGTATCTGGTTAGCAACTTTTGGTCATCTGATTAGACAACTTTTGATTATTTGATTTGGCAACTTGTGATTATCTGATTAGGCAGCTTGTGATTATCTGATAAGGCAACTTGTGATTATGTGATTAGGCAAATAATCAATCAAGGATAAGAGAGGTCTACCCACTCTTTTCACTTCGAAAAGTCAAATGCTCTTTTCTATTGTTCAATGAGAAAACGTTTTCATGTTCATCGCTGCATTTATGGCGTTTCGTTTAATTCATTTCAGGTTGGATGCAGGAGAGAAATGGTAACAAAATTCGGCAAAACCATTCAGAGAAGAGAAATACAAATATTTGACGAAACCTGTTCTAGCTTTCCCCTCACTATGTAAGCAACATTTATAAATGCATGGAACCAGGATTAGAATATTTCATATCCTCTGTGCTGTTTGCAATTTTTTTCAGGTGCTCCAGTCAGGCAGATGAATTAATTGCTCAGAAAATCTTCATTTACCTACGTCTATTCTTTTTTCATTTCATTGAATCGTGATAGATGCAGATTATGATCAGTGTCATTTTTTTCTATGAAGTGATAGCTTTATTAAAACACAAAACAAAGCTATACTGTGACCTCATGTGCATTTTTTCTTTGCAGATGGGATAATGAATTAAACGAAATGGCTGATGCATGGACCAAATGGGAAACAGGTAATTATAGCAAAATATCCATTCTTGGTATGTTTTGGTCATTTTGTATTCAATACCGCCTCCCTGTCGCGAGAAAACCTGATTCTTATCCAAGTCCCAAATCCGTCCTTCTTTAGAGTACTGCTTCCACGCCTGGGGTGGTGCTCCAAATCTACACTCTGTCTTTTTGACAAAGTCCAGTCCAATCAGTCCAAAGCCATTTGTCTCATAAACAATCCTAGCCTCACCAAATCTCTCCAACCTCGTTTCCATCGTCGTTTAGTTGAAGATCTTTCCATGATTTATAGACACTTTCGCTTGTATTGCTCTGAGGAGATCAGGGATACTATTCCTGTTCCTCTGAGGCGTGTCAGGACCACCAAAAGCAAAACTCCTTCACACCCTTTCCAAGTTTCACTGCCTACTTCACGAACTCTATCCCACAAGTCATCATTCATCCCTAGAACATGCAACTTATGGAACGTCTTGCCTTCCTCTTGCCTTCCTGAATCTTGCAACTTTCCATCTTTCAAATCTAATATCAATCAGCTTGATCTGATCTATCTCTCCTCTTAGCCTTTCGCTTTCTTCTTTCTTCCTTTGTTGGCGCTCTGCACAGGCCACTATGGCCTTTCCTCAACAAAACTCACTAAAAAAAGACACACACACTCATACAGATACACACACAAACATACACAATCACACTCGAAAGCACCGCCTATGGTCTCAAGTTGCCGCTGAGGAAAAATGTAAATGGAAAAAATTGCCTTCCTTTAGCCAAGTCCAAACTAAATGTAACACAAAATGATTTTAAAACAACAATTTATTGAATAATGTCCTTCCAATTCTTCTTCTTCCTTTTCTTCTATCTATCTATCTATCTATCTATCTATCTATCTATCTATCTATCTATCTATCTATCTATCTATCTATCTATCTATCTATCTATCTATCTATCTATCTATCTATCTATCTATCTATCTATCTATCTATCTATCTATCTATCTATCTATCTATCTATCTATCTATCTATCTATCTATCTATCTATCTATCTATCTATCTATCTATCTATCTATCTATCTATCTATCTATCTATCTATCTATCTATCTATGGCTATCTATCTATCTATCTATCTATCTATCTATCTATCTATCTATCTATCTATCTATCTATCTATCTATCTATCTATCTATCTATCTATCTATCTATCTATCTATCTATCTATCTATCTATCTATCTATCTATCTATCTATGGCTATCTATCTATCTATCTATCTATCTATCTATCTATCTATCTATCTATCTATCTATCTATCTATCTATCTATCTATGGCTATCTATCTACGCCTATGCATCCATGCCTATCGATCTATGTGTATATACATACTAATGCAGACAATTTTGCTACACAGTGCTCTTCCTTGCTGACATCAAACTACATTTTGATGAATACAGAAAATGCATGGTCGCAACTTGTGACGGAAAGACGATTATATCAGTAAATCCCGGTATGAAATATTTACCTGTTAATCGCTTAAAATATCATTACTTTCCATTTACAACTATCAATCGATTTTGTGATTAAGGATTCCACACAATATGTGAAGTCATTGTCTTATTCTAATACTAACATCAAATCTGCTAATTCCATTCAATTTTCTAAGTAGCGTATAGGTAATTGAGGGGTTGAGAGATGATGCCAGCTCATTTCAATATTCAGTATGTTCTTCAATTCATTGAATGGAAATCAAAAAGAGTTGTTCATGCATTCAAATTCAATATCGCATTGAAAGTGCAAAAACAAGTAAATTTCTTCGCAAAAAAGTCACCATCATAATATAATTTTCCTTGGGTTCTTATGTTTATTGTCTCTGGCCTTGTCTTTTCCTTTAAATCTCGGTCTTACGCCATGACAGAAAGCTTGCTCCATGTTTGGGACTCCGTGCCTCCGGACGTTTTCTTGTATGGATGTGTGATGGTTGTTCCTTGGGCACCCTCTCCACCTCCCCTCTTCCATTACCCAGAGGGTTTCTTATGCGAATTTCCTCTTTTTTAAAGTTTGCCCGATGTAGGAACGCAGCTTATTACAGAAAGGATTGCGTGACTCAATTTTATATTCCTTGGAACCCAACCAAATTTAACAGCAATTTCGTGTGTAATTCTATTCCGTTTTGAATTCATTCAGAAATTGCTTCCACTTAGATATTCCTGATGCACATATGTTATATGGTTTTGTACAAAATGCACATCTAGCGGAAAACGAACAATTTCAAGATGATCAGCAAAATTATGAAATTTCACGTAAGCTAGCTGTGTATTTCATACTTGCCATTTCAATCCCTGCCCTTTCCTTTCCATTCTGCTTCAGGTTAGCATTTCTTTCCTTAAGGATTCACTATCTGTGTGATCACCTACAATTTTTATTGACTTTTTTGAAAGATATACATTAGCTTGAATTGAATTTAAGACGAATTTGTTTCTGTCAAAAGTGGAAAACATCCAAGAAATGTTCACAGTGGAGAGTCTTCAAAATTGGATTGACGTGGATACAGATCAGTGTGTTCTCTATGGAATTATTGCGGGAGGCATTACCCATTTCAACATTGATTCACCAAATGATGGAGACAAAATTCATATCCAGAGATGGTAAATACATTGTTTTATTAGTTTTGATAACAATTTTCAAAAGTTTGGTTGTAGGCGTTGCTTTGTGCTTGAGTTGGGTAATTGCAAATGGTTAAGTTGAAAGTTACGTTACACTTGCAAACAGGCATCACATTTTTTGTCATTTTGCATTGTTCCAGTATGTTTTGAAACTAACAGCTTTACTCTACTTACTGTTTTTTTCGATGCGTTTACTTTTTACGCAAGGTTATTTGGATCATTTTAGCTCTGGCTGCTGCAAATATTCCATTGATCCTCAACTGCTAACTTGCTCAAATACGTCATGCTCGAACCAACACCAGACTCAAAATTCAACTTCTAAACAAATCGACCTGAGAATCGATATCAGTGACGTCACAGGTGGCATGCCAAACTTTCGATTGAAAGGAAGCATTGCAGAAAAGACCATAGGCTGCACGGTGAGAATACTTCAAAACATTTTTGTCTTAGGCTGTGATGATCAACCAGAACCTTTAGATTAATATTATCTACTCTGGTCTATAATGTCATCCCACAAGCGTCGGATGAAGCCAAGCTGAAAGTTGTTCGTGTATTGCTTTCGTTTTCTGCTACTGGGACGCTTTAATTTGAGCTTTCCAGCGAGGGTAGGCTCCCCTAACGCCACTTTCTTACAACGTGACCAAGAAACTCAAGTTTGCGTTGCTCAATTGCATGCAAGAGCAGTCTATTCATTCTCAATCCGTCTCAGGACCGCTCCATTTGCTGTCTCGTCGCCATCCGAGAACTTAAGCATGCAGTGATGGAATCACGTATCGGATGCTACAATGTTGCGACGAGTCTCGGCAGCAAACGTCCATGATTCACATCCATGCAAAAGAATAGGATTACTTCTGAGTAACAGTTAAAGAGATTTGGCTGCATCATGCATCCTTGACGGACTCCTCTTTGATTTGGAACCAGTTTGTAGTACGATCTAAGAAACAAACGGCAGCTAACTGGTTGTAATAAACTGATTTCAAGTATTTATCGTCAATCTGCATGTTGGCCAACGTTCTGAACAGTTCCTTGCGACTGACTTTATGGAAGCTGCTCTGGTCATTGATGAGACTAAGGAAAAGGTTACGTGGCTCGCTCTCCTGGCCTTTTTAGCTTGAAAATCGCGCTAATTGCTCCTCTATCTTTCATAAATTGAACTAAATTCTAACTGTCTGAAGCGATAGTCATCACTGCAACTTGCAAAGAGCTTCCTGTTTTTCAGTGTGCAAGTTTTGCTAGAAGTCCAGATTTAAGTAACTGTTGAACGATAATTCAATCCTAAGGTGGATGAGTTACTCAATGCCAATTTGAACGTAAGAACAGAATTGAAATGGAACTTTCTAATGAATCGATACAGAGTATATTTCAAGGTGAGCCAAAACATTTTCCTACCATCAGAAAGCTGATCCTCACCTCTTGTCTTTACGCAACTGAAGGTTGGACGCCATGTCCCTCCAACAGTTCCTCTGATGTGTCCTCCTCTCGTTGTCATAGTAGATCCTGCTGCTGGATCATCTGACCATTTCGTTTGTGATCTTCCTTTTACCAAATCAGAGTAATATTTATGCAACATTGCTAGCTTCGATGAGCTAGCATTGATTAAGAGAGTCATTAAATAAATATCACTCGCTCATGTTTATCTTGAATTATCAGGATCTTCCTAATCCATTTTGACTAATGTAAGTTGATCAACCATCTTATTGCAATAGTGATTGTTTAAGTTTTCACTTCTTGCTACTTCTTTCTCCTAGAATTTCAAAACTAAAACTGAATGGATGCTTTACTTTCACTTGACAGTGCTCAAGACACAAGGAAAACAAGAAAAGGACATTCCTTGACGTTTTATCAATTCAGCCCATTGAAACTTAGCAAAAGAAACCCAAATCAACCCATACTTTCAACTACAACCAATGAAAATTCTGGCATGATATATGGCAGCAACATGAAGAAAAATGAAGGAGTCACGATCACTACAATTGTCACATGAAGTATCTAGCAAACACTATGGTAAAAATGATACACAGAGAATCTATGAACGTCAAGAATAGTTTAAAAACAGAATCTTATTCAATGTTTAGTCCAGAGCAAAGTTGATGAAACAAAACTCCAGCTGATAAATGAGCCATTTGATTGGCATGTTCTGCTTCATGGCACCATTCAACACTTCCCCATTTCTCAGTCTAAAAATAGAATTGCCAATCAATCAAAGCAAATAAATTTTTTAACTTTTGAATTGCTAATCAAAATCAGGCACTTAAATAACATGAGGTCAAGAAGGTTTGGTTCCAACAAAGGTAGTAAAATTCAGCCCTTTTTTTAGTGAGTTATGTTGGGGAGAGGCCATGGTGGCCAATACAAAGCCTCAACAATGGAAGAAAGAAGAAAGCAAAGGGCTAAGAGGGGAGGAGAGAGATCAGATCAAGCTTATTGATCTTTGCTTTGAAAGACGGAAAGTTGTAATATTCAGGAAAGCAAGAGGAAGGCAAGACGTTCCATGAATTGCATGTTCTAGGGATGAATGATCGTTTGTGGGATAGAGCTTGTGAAGTAGGCAGTGAAACTTGGAAAGGGTGTGAATGAGTTGAGCTTCTGGTGGTTCTGACATGCCTCAGAGGAACAGGAATAATCTCCCTGATCTCCTGAGAACAATGTCAGTGAAAGTATCTGTAAAAGATAGAAAGATCTTCAACTAAACGACAATGGAAAAGAGGCTGGAGAGATTTGGTGAGGCTAGGATTGTTTATGAGACAAATGGCTTTGGACTGGACCGTGTCAAGAAGACAGAGAGTGGATTTTGGAGCACCACACTACAGGTGGAATTTTTTTAAGTTCTTAATAATCAGATTTATGCCATTCAAAATTTTTCAATTTGCAATATATTGCATGTATCTTAAATCCTATTTGAATCCACAGTATGGGGTAAGTCCAGTGTCTTTAACTAAAACATTTTTTCCAAATATCAACTTAATAGCTACCATTTATGTGTTGGTTGAAAGAAAAATTCCTAATGCATAGTTTGAGCTTCTATTCTTCTACAACCCCACCACCCCCACACCCCAATGAGCCAGTCAGTTTTGTTTCTGATCACAATCATTATCATTCAATCATAATATATTTTGGTACAGTTGATTGACTATCCAAACTTGATGAACAACCTGAATTTCAACCTCCAGCCTTGCCAAATACAATGCATCTTCCAATGTTAAATGTCTCTCAATCACAGCCAATGGGATAACAAAAGATTTCAAACTATCAACTGAAAATTGCAGGCCTGTAACAAATCATAATATGGAATCAAAATCTTAATTTATATCTCAAGAAAATATGTGAAGGCCATGAAGTTAAAAAAATAATGATTTGAAATTCCTGCACGATGAAAAAAATGAATTGAATTTGGATACCTGCCAGTTGCCATTTGTTAAATTGAGACAGAACATGTTTCATGCAATCTATCGTTTCTCTTGATTGTTCCAGACCAAATAGTTCTGTGCTACACTGAACATCAACTGAAAACCTTCAAACAGAAGAAGAACCATAATGAAAACCATGAGGTAGAATGCCAGCAAAGTCAAAATCTTCTGTTGTGAATGGACAGGGATCCTCCAGAATAAAGGGAGCTAGAAATTCACTCCAATTAAATAAGCCAAAAGAGCTTTCGAATTAACAGGTAGCGCTCTTGCATTTGTCATAACCAAATGGGACATATAGTGCAAATTATGATAAAAAGGGCAGTAAGCAAGAACCAGCAATTCAAAATAAACTAATGAAACCATTGCAATAGGATACCATTTGACGGTTCAAAGACTTTATAGACTTAGAAAAGAAAAATTGTGTTTGCACATTCCAAGTAAGAAAACAAGGTAAATCATTTCTTCCCGATTTTTTGAGAAAAAGTAAGAAGATAAGGATAAGAGTCCTAATAAGAGTTGGTTGGGAGAAAGAGAGAGGTTGGGAAACTTTTGAAAAAAAATCAAGTGAGGAGGCAATCTATTTAAAACCTAAGCAACCACTAACGCAAATGATTTGTCAAGAATATTTTCATCCTTTTACTAAACGATGTCAGGGAAAGACCATGATGGCCACCATGGCCTTTCCTCAAGTATTCACTAAGAAAATTATGGCCAACACAAAGCCCAACAATGAAAGAAAGAAGAAAGTGAAAGGCAAAGAGGTGAGGGAGATACAATCAAGTTTATTGATCTTAGATTTGAAAGAGGGAAGTTGTATATAGTTTAAGAATATTTTAAACCATATTTTAGGCATTTGACATTTAACAAATGATCTAATGCTATTTAGTTGTTACAAGTGCCACAATGATTAGCAGGGTCTTGTCCAAAAGAAAACTCACTATTACAACTTAGGACTTCTGCATATTGGATAAAACCAATTATAACTTTGATCTACTCATGTAAAAGCGTCTATTAACCTTAAGGGATCATCCCATCATCAATGAACAAACACCTTCCTTTCCGCTAAATCTGTTTGAATCCCTTGTCTCTCCTATTCATTGCTCCATTATCTTTGCCTTCGTTCAATAATTTTTTTTAAAACTTCATTTTGATATATAAACGAAACATACAAATACAAATCTCTCTAATAATAGGTAATTTTTATTCGGCTGACCTAATTACAGGTATTTCTGGTATAAAAAAACGAAAAAGGAATGAATAAAATAATAAAATGGTGAATAAAAAAAAGAAAAAAAATTTAATAAGAAGAATTTAAGGTTGAAAGAAGACTGTTAGTAGGATAGGAGGTCTGGGTTAGTCCATGGTTTATTACGCGTGCAGAATATGTAGTACGTTGTGCGAATGATTATAGTCGTTAATTTATCAATCTTGTAGTTAGCATGTGCTTTGTCAATGGCTAGATCACTACACATCTGAATGAACGAATGGCAAGATAGTCGAAAGATTCCAAGGGAACCTATTGACAAGTTTACAAATTTAACGTGGCGGTATTTCGATGTTAGGTCATTCAGAAGGTAGCGATATTTGGAAAATTTCCTATCAGCGTTGCTATCAAGTTTTGTCTCAAAGCCAACGCTCAATTCTAGAACATAGAGAGTATTAGAAGGAGTGGAGATAAGCATGTCAGGACGCAGGTCATCACCAGTGACAAGAGATGGGGAAAGATATTATGGGAGGTCAACATAGAAAGTACAGTGATTTAAATATTGAAATGTTGAGACCAAGAAGTTTAGTGCAGAGTCATGTATCCATGTGAAGCAGCCCTCGCTGAGATAAGATCTAAAGCCTGCAACAATGTGGAGAAGAGACTCTGGCTGGAAGCAAAAGGAGCAGTCAGACTTTGAGAGAGATTCCACAGCGTGAGATTTTTCCGAGTCGCAAGTGTGTTATTAAGGTACCTGACAGTAAAGTTAAAAATGCTTTCGGGTAAATAATAATAAGAATAAAGACCATATCTATACAGGCAAACTTGTTCAGCAAAATGAATTTGCTGCTATCAACCAAGGACCTGTGAACCTGATACCTAGAATACAAAATTTACAACAAAACAGTTTAAAAGTCCATTTACAATAATAAAGTTTAAATGAAATATTAAAAATTAAAGTTAAATACTTGCTGTAACTCTTGAACATCAGGATGGATGTTTCTCTCGTTAGAATGCTGGGAACTTTATTGAGTATTTTACACCCTTGAATGCAAACTTTCCTTTGTTTGCTTGTTACTTTCCCTATTTGGGACACTTCCTGTTTAATTCATCATGCACCACTTTCAAATAATTAGCCATTTAAATACTTGCACGTATTCCTGTTCCATGGCTGATGATGGGACAAGTTGTCTCAAAATATACTAAATTCTTCACTATGGATTTATTCAACATTGCTGGAATTTTGATTAACTGGCAATACTGTTCTTAATTTCTATTCATTACGGCTTTTTGTTTGCGGGACTGGCTGTCAATTAATTGGTAACAATCATTGTCACGTCCTAATAACGAGTGTCTTTCTCTAGATATGCCCCTACCAACCTTGTGGCACTAGTAATAAAATTGATTGTAAAAATCTGCTTTCTATTTCTATTTAGGTCTAGTAGAAACCTTTTATTAAACCATTCTAAAACAGGATCCCATTTATCTTGCTGAACTTTGAAAATCAAGTGTGATTCTTCAATAGGAGTTCTTGCACTAAAACAAATTGAAAAAAATCATTACTCAGTTATCACTGCCATAAAAAGTTGGTAGCTATGCAAAATGTGGAAGCATACAGTTGCAAAACTTGATTTTTCCACATACCAAATAGTTTCTGATTGTAAATATGACAATGTGTTTTCAACTATGTCAGCTGTTGATAAATTTTGTGGGTTGTCTATGCATGTGTTGCAAAGTGCTGTCTGAAAATAGAATTGAAAAATGCCAACATTTCAAGTCCAGCAGAGAGCACAAGGTTAAGACTACACAGTGGAAAATATCGTTCAAAGAAAGACTTAATATCTTGCAAATATATAAATATATTCATATTGGGCAACAGACTTGGAATTAATCATCTTCCATTACACAGCAATTTTTTTCATATTATCTGAGAATAATCCTCTAGTTCAAATCTACAGCAGTCTTTTCAATAATTATTTCGAAATTTTACGGCTTAAATATTTAACTATATTCAATTATATAATACATTTTGTTGCTATTGGAATGAAAATATTCTAATGAAAGTTACCAAGTGCATCTGATGGGGCTTTATCAAACATCTTTGCGAACTCCATTCGGTCATTACAGCCTGTGCTAATTTCTTTGTTGGGGCATAGAGGTCATTTTTCAAAGGTGTTTTTACAGTTTTACCGTCCAGTTGTATGAAAAACAATTCTAAGAGAGCAAAAAAGTAATTGTGACATAACATAGAACAAAGGCAAAACAAAATGGCAGTAGAGTTGAACAATTGAAGCATGGAATACATAACTGTGCACCAACCATCACTTTCCTTCACAGAAACAGCGTCATAAAACCGCTCTTTGGCTGAAATGAAAATATCAAGTGTGAGAAAGATCTGAAACTAGAACAAGGAAACACGGAGTTTTGATGATAGAAAGAATGACAAGTAATTCAAAAAAGGATATTTACTTCACTCACTTCTTAAAAAGCTCTTTAGTCTTGCAAATTTTGTAATGTTTTTTAACCCTTTGCAGAAAGTTGGGTTGAATATACCATTTAAATTCATTTTGTGACTCATGTTTCATGGAAATAGAGACCACATGCTCAGTATGAAATTCTACGAAGGACCTCGTTCTTCGATCAGCCTCCATTCGGTATTTCCTGTCCATCCGCTTTTGTACAAAGACAGAAATAAAATGGTGCCCCTCATAATTTGTGTTGTTCCGTTATTCGTGCTGTGGAGTATTAAGAAAGTTATTTTTAAGCAAAAGAAGGTTTACAGCATAAAAGACAAAGTTGTTCTTATAACGGGGGCGTCTTCAGGCTTGGGAGAAGGTATATATTTCTGTACTGTGCAGAATTTGTTATAATTATCATAATCATAAATTTCAATTTTCGTATCAATTTCAATCATAAAATTTTACAGAAAGACCCTTAATTATGTAAGTAATCTGAACAAACAGCTAAAGAAGCAGTGTTATATAAGATCTCTACATGCAAAGATAACATGAAAGAATCAGAAAAGGCAATCGCTCAATTTCATAAAAAAGGTGAAAGTCAATTACCATTTACTACCGCAAAGAGGTCTAAGAAAGATTATAGTTATTAACTGGCAAAGAAATATTACCAACAGCGAGCTCTATGCCAGAACAAAATGTGAACCATGGAGTGAAAAAATAAGAGAAAGGAGACTAAAATGCCCACGAGATCCCATGCGCTTGCATCCAGAAACACCAGCAAGGAAAGCCCTTAAAGAATATCTCAGGAATGTGAAACGGCCACAAGGAAGACCAAAGATCACCTGGATACAGACAGTAAGGCAGGATTTAGCCAAAGTCGGAATTAAACTCGATCTTTCGAGGGGAGCACAAACTTTTGATACACTGTCTAGACTGACACGTGATAGAAAGAACTGGTGTGGGATTGTGAGAAATGTTGTACAGTATTAACTGTGAGTGACGTCTAAGTAGTAGAAGCGCAAAGAGGTGGTACAAAAACCGTGCAAAAAAGAACATTTTCGTTGAAATGAACAATTTCTTTAGCTCAGTACGCAAGGATGTAGTTAAAAGGACTAGCAGGTTCTGGTGTGCAGACGTAACACCTCATACAATTTGACCGTGTCTAATAATGGCTTTCAAATCATCTGGTTGAAATGTTCTCTTCCTCATAACTCATAGTAGATTAGCACACTGTATCACTCTCCTGACTCAAAATACCACAGACTTCTTGATCATCTTTCAAAATCAATTGAAATGATAACTTTACAATCTCCATGCTCTGAAATAATTTTCCTTGGTGATTTCAACGTCCACAACTCTGACTGGCTCACCTATTCCTCTAATGTCACCATCACTGCTGGTCGGGATGCTGAGGCCTTTGCCATTGTCAATGATCTGACACAGGTCACGGTTAATCCTGATTGTGCAGGAGGCAAATCAAATACTGTCGATCTTTCCTCACATCCAATCCTAGCATTTACTTTTCTCCTACCATTAGCTCTCCTCTTGGTACCTCAGATCACTGTATCATAACCTTACGGCATGACTTCCTCCCTCACCTGGATAAACCCTTTGCTCCGCAAAGTCTTCCACTACAGTAATGCCAACTTGGACTCCCTTTGCACTTTTGCTCTGCTTACCCTCGATTGTCAGGCTTTTCAAATGATCCTTCCTCTTTTGATTCTTCAATCACTAATACTATAGTTCTTTGCATGGATCTTTTTATTCCCTCTCTTAAAAGCCTTGTAAAAGAATTCCCCCAAGTGGTTCAATTCGCAGTGTGCCAAAGCTGTGAATAATAGAATCCGCTACTTCATGGAATGGAAGCGACTTCAAACCCATCATTCAAGAACTTCTTTCATCCACTCACGCAACATTTGCTCCAAAACCATAAAAAATTCCATATCATCTTTTTTCCAACGCATCAACAACAAAATCGCTTCTCGCCAGGCTGGCTCTGGCTCCTTTTGGTCTATGGCCAAAGTTGTCTCCCAAAACTTTTGCCAATCATCTTTTCCTCCACTAAAGAATAACTCTGATTCTTCTTCCATCACTCCTTCATCCAAGGCCAATCTTTTTTGCGTCATTCTTTGCCTCCAACTCCAACCTGGGTGATCGAGGGTTACAACCTCACCACTTCCCCCTTCAAGATTCACAATGTCCCCATTAAGTTCTCCACACGAAAAGTCCGCCAAACCCAAACTCCAGCTTGACACCTCCAAAGCTAAAGGCCCAGATTGTGTTCCAGCTATAGTCCTCAACAACCTGTGATCCTATTCGTTGCTTCATAAATGATTTGCTCGTCTCTATGTTGTCTAGCATTCACTAATTTGCTGATCATACCTTCCTAATTTTTTCTTTTTCATTTGACTCAAATTACCATACCTATGGCAATGTGTTGCTTCATAAAAGTATCTATATTTCTCTTCTCTCCAATGATCTGATAGCTATTGAGAAATTGGGTACAGACAAGCTAGTTTCGTTCCACCAGAGCAAGACAACACATGCTGCTATTTCAAGTAAATGCCACCTAGACCACCTGTCACCTGTCCTCATGAATGGTGATTCACTGGACACAAGTGACAGCCAGCCAATAGGGCACTTTGGGCAGCCCCCCCCCCATAGCAAATAAAATAAAAAGCATTGTAGTCAGGAGACCGGGATATTATTTCTGCCCCTCTGAGGCGCGTTAGAAATACCAGAAGGTCAACTCACTCACACCCTTTCCAAGTTTCACTACCTAATAAAAAACTTTATCCCACAAATCCTTATGCATCCGAAGAGCAGCAATTTATGGAACAGCTTGCCTTCTTCCTTTCGTGAATCCTACAACTTGCCATCTTTCAAATCTAAGATCAATAAACTTGATCTGATCCTCTGAACCTTCCCCTTCTTTTTCCTTTCTTGGGGCTTTGTATAGGCCATCATGGCCTTTCCTCAACATAATTCAGTAAAGGAAAAAGAATAGAAACCAGGACCTGTGTAGTAGAGCTACCATCCTTGTAGATCAATCATCATCATCATTATCATCACCATCATCAATCATCATCATCATCAACATCATCAACATCATCATCACCATCATCATCATCTTCATAATCATCATCATAATCATCATCATCATCATCATCATCATCATCATCATCATCATTATTATCATCACCATCATCATCATCATTATTATCATCACCATCATCATCATCATCAACATCATCATCACCAGCATCATCATCATCATTATCACCATCGTCAATCGTAATCATAATCATAATCATCATCATCATCCTTATCATCACCATCATCACCATAATCATCATCATCATTATCACCACCATCATCATCATCATCATCATCATTATCACCACCATCATCATCATCATCATTGTTATCATCACCATCATCATCATCATCACCATCATCATTGTCATCACCATCATCAGTAATAATAATAATAATAATAATCATCATCACCATCATCATCATCATCTATCTATCTATCTATGGCTATCTATCTATCTATCTATGGCTATCTATCTATCTATCTATCTATCTATCTATCTATCTATCTATCTATCTATGGCTATCTATCTATCTATCTATCTATGGCTATCTATCTATCTATCTATCTATGGCTATCTATGGCTATCTATCTATCTATCTATCTATGGCTATCTATCTATCTATCTATCTATCTATGGCTATCTATGGCTATCTATCTATCTATCTATGGCTATCTATGGCTATCTATCTATCTATCTATCTATGGCTATCTATGACTATCTATCTATCTATCTATCTATGGCTATCTATCTATCTATCTATCTATCTATCTATCTATCTATCTATCTATCTATCTATCTATCTATCTATCTATCTATCTATCTATCTATCTATCTATCTATCTATCTATCTATCTATCTATCTATCTATTGGCTTTCATTCCCCGTCGGGAATACGCCGTCCAGTGTCTCATCTCGACGTTGGCATTCGATTGCCACAACAACTACTGTTTGTTCTTGTAGCATTGTATGTTCTCCGATGTCTGCTTATATTCGTTTTGGATTTAAAGTCACTACAGAGTTTGCATCGGACAAGGTCTCCTTTCTTCTCATTTTCTCTCTTTTCTTGTTGCGTGTTTCTTTCTTCTTCAGTTGGCGTGTACATTCTTTCATTTCCCATCGCGCACATCCTCTTATGGCGAGCCATATTGGCTACCGATTTCCTTTCTCCGCAGTATGGAGATATTCCTTTCGGTGCTCCCATGCAAAATTTCTGGTGGCTGGGGAACGATGTCTTATCCTTTAGAGTTGTACTACACCATTTGCATAGCGTTTCTTGTTGTCTGTTTGCTCTGTGGATCTTCTCGTGGTTCTTTCGGCCAGTAATTGATTTCAATATTTTGCCGCATTTAGGCCATTGACACACTAACGATCTTTGTTTCTCCATGCTAGCTTGTGATCTTTTCATTTGGGAGCGTTGATTCTCATGATGTTCAGCTTGGCTCTTCTCCCATTCTTCTATGTGCACTTTCCTTTCATGAATTATTTGTCTCAATTTCCCCTTGTCAGGTACTAAATATTCGATGGAGTCTACATCGAATCCTGCTTCTCTTAATACCTTTCTCCAATGTTCTATTGTGCCATGCCTTAGTTTCCTCTCTGGTGTTGGTGTTACTGGTGGTGCATACCAACCAAGCGTCATCTGTTTCGTTGGGCGATTGTTATCCATCCTCAAAACATGGCCAATCCTTCTCAATACTCTTTCCTCAATCTTAGCTTGCATCGATCTTATTCCTAATTTTATCCTTACTCCCCACATGTTCACCCGTTTTTCTTCCATTTGCTTTAAGGCAGGTCCTCCTCTCTTATCCATCCAGATATTTCGGTACCCTTGATCTACTACTCTCTGCAGCTCTCCTATCTCTTTCTTCTGCCATGCTCTTGTCTCACAGTTGAACAAAATTTTTGATTCCACAATCACCTGTATCACCATTGCTTGTGTTTTCCTAGATAGTGTTGTCTTCTTCAATCTTTTCTTGATGGTCATGAGAGCATGTCTTCCTCTTTTCGTTCTTTACTGCACATCTGGTTTCCTTCCAATCCATGTGCCAAGCATTCGGATCTCTCCTCCTGCTGAGGTTCCTAGCGCTAGATACTCTTCTTTGGCTCCGTGGCACTGTTCTTCGAAATTTTTCATGCTTCTTTTAACATTTGCCTTGCCTTCCTTCATTTCACCTCGCTCCCCATACAATGTCGTGTCGTCTGCAAACAAGGCCTCTGTGAGTATAACTGTCTTTTTATCTTTGCTCTTCATCGCCTGTCCTGCTGATTTTTGTGGCAATGACTTCCCTGGGCGTCAGCTCATTTCAATGCCAACTTTCCTTCCCTTTTCCGTTGCTTCCCGCTTCCTTTTCTCTGCCACTTGCCTCATAGATGCTGAATGGTAAACGTTAAAGAGTACTGGAGATGTGGCACATCCTTCACGCAGCCCCCTTAGTGGTCGCCAGGCATCACTATTGTCCGTTTTGCCTTTCACTCTATATTCTGTATCCTCGTGCAACCCTTTTAGTATTCTAACGCTTTCCTCTTTCACACCGTATTTCCTTAACATATTCCACAGGATCGGTGTGTTGACTCTGGGATACGCTTTCTTTATATCCAACAGTGTAGCAACGGGGTCCATTCCTCCATACTGTTTTTCTCATTCACATATAAGCCTGCTTCTTCGTGCAGTCTGATACATATCTGTGTTGCGTCTGCCGTCGATCTCCCAACTCAAAATCCATCTTGGCTCTCATCAAGTACACCCACTGCCTCTGCCCACTGCCCTTTTTGAACAATGGTACTACTAAGCCGATTTTAACCATTTCTTCCCATTCACACGGGTCCTTGTTGACCATGTCCATCATGACATTGCACACTGCTTCCTGTGTTGTCTTGCCTGCAAACCTTATATATGATATTCTCACGTTGTCTATTCCTGGAGCTCCATCTTTAACTTTTCCCCATTCTCTAAGTATTTCTTCTTGCGTTATTGGGCTGCTAAGTTCCTCCGCTGCAACCTTTGCTGCTGTATCCTCTCTCAGATCCTTAATATTCTCTATCGTTGTTTTCCTTGTTTCATCACTTTCTTCATTTCTTTCTTTTGATACCTTCTCAAAATGTGCCTTGTACTGTTGTGGGGTAGAATATTCATTAGCTGATGCACCCTTTGAGTCTCTCATCCCAAGTCTCTTTATAAGTTAATACATTGTCCCCAAATCTCTTTCTTTTTCCCCTTTTTGACATTGACTTATCAGTTCTTGCCACCATGCCCTTTCCCATCCTCTCAATTTTTTCTTTAATTTCCTTCTGCTTATCTTCCTCTCTTTACATTTTGCCTTGATTTCATCATTTTCTTCTCTTTTTCTTCCTCAGTTAGGCTCTGCTTCAAAGCTTCAATCAGCGAAAATAACTCGTTGCTTGTCTGGGTTATTTTCCTGTGCTCCTCTTGTACCTCTGCTTCATGACCGTCAAGCCACGGGGAATCTTTTCTCTTTGGCATCTTACCTGCTACGTTTGCTGCTTCCGTTGTTATCATTTGGCTTAAACTAAACTAGCTCTGTACTGTGCCCTCTTCAGTCATTTTTTCCATGGCCCTCTCTGTCTTTTCCTTAAAGTTCTCTATCTTCTGGGGTTGTTTCAAAACCACACGATTGATGGAAATCCTTTCTTCTCTGATTGTCACTATTCTTGGTCTTGCGACCGTCCTAGTGATTAGCTCTTTAGGTCTGTGGTCCGAGAAGCTGTTCTCTTTCACTGTTCTGATTCTCTTCACAATTCGATGTCGCTGCTCTTGCTTGAGTAGAAACCCATCCAATTCATACCACGTTCCATAGGTTTCATGTTCCCCTGTCTGGATGACTCATAAATGAATTTGCCCAGCTCATGCCATTCAGCTCACACCAAGCTATTAAGTCATTTCCTGCTTCATTGTTTGGACCGCATCCATATTTGCCTCTAGCTTTTGTCATGCTTGCGATCCCCTCCTATTATGAGCCATTCACAATGGCCTCTCATTGCTATTTGCTCCTCTATTTCGTACCTGTATTCATTTATTACTTTCCTTCCATAATGCCATAGCGGTTGATACACTGACATGAGAAGGTAGTTCTTGACAAGAACTGCTGTTGTTCTCTCCCTTCTCCAGTGTTGACTTCCACATTCTAACCACAAATCCGCCAAGATTCCTACCAGTCCTATGGCCGTTCTTGTGCTATGTATAATAACTAGGGCGACCAAAAGTCAATTAAGTCAAAATTTTTGCTACAGACTTCGGATGACCTAAAACACCGAAAAAACACCTTAAAAGGCATTACCAACGCATTTGCAAGAAGTTATTAGGTCAAAATAAGGTCAAAATCAAATTTTTCGGTCAATAAAGTCAAAGTTGCAAATAAAGCTATAAATATTGTTAAATTTCACCACTTTTAGGTCAAGTAAGTCAAAATTGTGGATGATAAGTTAATTATCTTCAATTCACCATTTACCATTGAAATGGATGTCTGATACAAATAATAAAATGTTACCATGTGAATTTCCGGTGTTATTCACTGACATGAACTACTCCTTTACAATTAAATCTTGCTCATGTTGCTCTCTTGGCTAATATTTCACGTTTTGTAAAATGCCTAAAATTTCACAAAGTCCTATATCAAAAGTAAATGCCTATGTTGCCGAGTTTCCCGAGGAATTCAAGAAGACTCCCAAGAATGAACTTTACTGTTTTCTTTGCGAATGCGTGGTAAAGCATGAGAAGCGGTTCTTTGTAACAAGCCATCTTTCCGGTGCTCGACAGTGCAAACTGAAGGTAAACCCACCGACAGCAACTCAGCAGTTTTTGCCCACTGCAAGTGGTACAGATTTTGCGAAGGAAGTGGTAAGGGTATTTCTATCAACAGATATGCCTCTAAAGAAGCTGAGAAACCCTGACTTGAGAAACCTCTTTTCAAAAATGGGGCACCCTCTTCCAAGTGAATCTTCAGCACGCGAGAAACTGAAAACATTGGCGATTGAAGAGACTGCACGGGTTAAAGGCATCCTGAGTGAAAAACAAATCTTTGATGTGGTGGATGAATCAGACATCAGAGGTGCTATGCTTCTGGTGATTCTGGCTAGGCTCATCCATGTTGCCGAAAAAACGTACATGGTTGACTGCATACCACTTACGGAGTCTCCAAATGCCCAGAAGAAAGTGCAAGCCATCGATGATACGCTAAAAGAAATGAAAATCTCCCGCGCGAATTGTTGTCTTTTGCTGAGTGATGCTGTACCATATATGATCGCGGTCGCACGCGCTCTGAAGGTGCTGTATCCTCAAATGTTGCATGTCATGTGCCTTGCACACTTAATACACAACGCCGCAATGAAGGTAAAGATGCATTTTGACAAAATGGATGAGCAGATTGCATGTGTTAAAGCAGCAGCTGTAAATAACAAATCGAGAAGAGCCATATTCGATGGAATCGGAATACCACCAGAACCCGTCGTAGCAAGATGGGGCAGCTGGTTGCAGGCAGCTTTCTATTATGGAAAACATTTGCCTGTCATAAGAGAAATTGTCGGTGATTTCAAGGGAGAAGGGGTGCTTGTCCGCCGTGCTAAAGAAGCAGTTTTGGATGAAGGGCACGCAACATCATTGATTCAAATTGAAAGATGCTATCAAGGTTTGGCAGAACTGGCTCTCGAATTGGGGTCCAGTGATTGTACAATAGAGCATGCCTTTAAGATAATCAATAGCTTAGATTTCGGCAGTGATCCGTGTGCAATTAAAAATTATCTCGAAAAACGATTAAAGAAAAATGACATCGAAATAATCATGACTGCGGAAAGGCCTGATATTGCTCCAGCAACATATGCAAAGCTGCTTAACTGCCAGCCAACGAGCGCTTCAGTCGAACGGAGCTTTTCCATGTTGAACAAAATGCTGGCGAAAGACAAAAATTTTAACCCTCATAACGTTAGAAACTACATTACCCTGCATTACAATTCTTACTGTTAATTAGTTTTTTCGTATATGTTACTAAAAATAGATTGTATCCCCTATAGCCATAGATAATTTTATCAGGTCAAAATAAAGTCAAAATCGCCAAAAAATAAGGTCAAATTTTTTAGGTCAATTTCTGGTCACCCTAGTAATAACTGTCTTCCTTTCCTCGCTCCCATCATCATCATCATCATCATCATTATCATCGCCATCATCATCATCATCATCATCATCATCATCATCATCATCATCACCATCATCACCATCATCACCATCATCATTATTATCATCACCATCATCATCATCAGCATCATGTTCTATAAAGCTTGGTTCTCACTGGAGGTTTATCAAGATCACCCCGATGACAGTTACCACGATGGAATTTTTTTAATTTTATGCGCTTAAACTTGTACTCACTTGTTACTAGTGTTAATCGTGACGAGAAAAATGGTCGTTCATAGAAATTAAACACCTTTGGCAACGATGAGTACTGTTTACATCTTATGTAATCGTAGAGAGAGACAGGGAAAACAGAAGGCACCAAAAGCGACGAAGACAACGGTTTTAGGTGCGAGAAATTTTCCAAAACCAGGCATCAAGCTAATATCGGGGGGCTTGTTCGAGAACTAAGATTGAACAATCATGAATTCAATTATAGATATGTGCGAATTTCGAAGGGACGTTTTGGTCATTTTACAGTTTTGCAGAAGTAAATGTAGGAAAAAATACAAATTTTCGTAAGCTATTCGTACTCGTCGAAGGTTTGTTATCACATTGAGATATCTAGCAATAGACTGTTCTCAGCAAACCCGGAGCTATTCTTTCGATTTGGCCGTACGGCCATCAGCAACATCATGACAGAGGCATGGAATGCAAGTCAAGAAGCTCTTGCTGAAACCTATCTCAAACCACCGTCATCCGTTGCAGAATGATAGCACATAAGCGATGACTTCAAAACGCTCTGGAATATGCCACAAGTTATTGGAGCTATTGATGGTAAACACATGGCCATGGACTGCCCCAAGGTTCTGGATCCATTATCTGAAAATATCAAAACGAGGCCTTTGCATTTCGCATGTTACAAAACAAGCTTCAACAGTAATGAGCTTCCGGCGCCAACTTAAGCTCCATTTCTTCGCTTCCAACTACCAGTCCTACAACTTACAGCCATCAAAAATTAGCAGTTATACACAAACGTTGATAATTTTCTATCAATGGAACCCTTCTTCATTGTTAATCTAACTCCAAAATCTTGTTTTTAGCCAAGGGGGTGCTCTCTCCTCGATTAGTATACCTATTGAGAGAGCTCGTCCTTTAAGAAATTCTCTGCATACAAACTTTCCTGATACTTTTGTTATTTTTCTCGTTTTCACCTACCTATTGTATTTTAATTTTAGTTATATTTTCTGCATCTTTCTCATTTCATTGTTAGCATTACTATTTTTATTTACACGTAGTTAGTTTATGTTTAAATTGCTTGCATGTAGTGAAATTTTAAAATGAAGCTGAACTGAACTGAACTTTACGTAGTTAATCCTCATGATTTGCTATAATAATTCCTGGGAGTTGATCTCAGCGGATCGCGATAACCGCGAAATAATGTAAAAAGAATTTGATATCTTTTCGGGGTAAATCGTGCTCGGCTTTATCGCGAATGCAGTTTCAAAACACGATTGCATTTGACGTCTTGATCACGTGTTATCGCGATTACAACTAATCGTAATCATGGTAATCATGATGAGCCTGCAGTGGGTACCAGGCTTCAGCAAACAGCCATACTTAACCTGTACTAGAATCTATCATTCTCTTCCATTCTTGTCTATTAGCATTAGCTCTTGTTATGACTTGTGGTCAGATTTGAGGAGACAACTACACAACAGAGACAGCTACAATAATTTATTTGGATGAAAGTATTTCCCTAACAGAAAGCATATCTTCACCATTCATTAAAGTACTAAAAACATGTGATGTTGAAGAAGAAAGTTCAATGTCTGCAACGGGGCTCTTGTTCGCGTTTGAAAAGCAGCAACCTTCAGCAGCTCGTGGTACTTTTAATTGACACGTTCATCATTTTCCAGCCGTTGATAGCCCTCATATTCCGGCCCTTCCTTCTTCCTCTTCTTCTTCCTCTTCTTCTTCCTCTTCTTCTTCCTCTCTCCTCCCATGCATGATTCTCTCAGCTTTCCCGAATGCATTATGATGCATCTAAATCATTTGGTTTTCCTTTTTCTAGTTTTTGTTACAGCTTTGCTATATGTATGAAGCTATTTTAGAGTTATTTGTAAGATGCACTTGTCTTGCACCAATTAACTGTGGTTGAAATGTAGTTTTCAGGGTTTTAATCAGCAAGTAGCATTATTTTTTGTAACATTTCCCACCATATATCAAGAATATTGCCTCTACTCGAATATGAAACTGTAGCTTGTGCAATTTGCTCCCATATTTCTTCATTTTCTTCTTGTATTATCTTATTGCCCTTTTCTTTCCTAGCTTGTGCTTACAAGTTTGTGGAAGCAGGGGCAAAAGTGATTTTATCAGCAAGAAATGTCGAAAAATTGAACCAGATAAAAGATGACATCATTTCAAAATTTGGAAAGGTTTCAAGTCAAAGTTCATTTGTTTCAATAGACTACTCATTTCTAGATACCGTATTTCGCCGTGTAGAAGATGCGTTCTTGTATAAGACGCACCCGTAATTCCATTTTGAAATTCCAAAAAAATAGTTGTTATCGCCTCTTACTCTGGATGCGACACGCCCCCTTTTCTCCCTTTTTCTTTTCTTTTCTCAGTTTTCCCTTTTCCTTTTCGCATGAATATTTCAGTGATAAAATAGAAGCAAAGGAACGTTTGCCTCGTTAATTCAAAATTTTCTCCTTGCTTCTCGGTTTTCATGTGCCAAAGCATATTCTACAGCAAAGTTCTCTGACCACTGTATTACACAAGGAATATTGAAGTCAATATTGGAGGAGAATTTGAGTTGTGATTGCCCTGTTTGTATTTGTTTTGTATATCACAGTTTTATATACAGGGCCCTCGTTGATAACAGCACCGCAAGTGTTGAAGAGTTTACCCTCTGTAAAAATTGTCTTTTTTATTATTATAATTATTATCAAAAAACAATTAAATCCGTCCACTTTGTAAATCTCTCCATCAGCGCTTTAGATATCTTCAGCAACTCCTGTACCTCTTTTCTTGAAATGTGCAACTCCCTTTCCATTGAACCACAACATAGACGCTTCCTCATCTCCAAACTTTCCACTATAGCCATTCGTACCACTTACTACATCTTTTGTTCCAGAAATAAAACTTGGACCAATCCTGACCTTCTTCCCTGTTAGACCTGCCCCGTTCTGTCGATTTAATATCCATCTCATATGTATTTCCATTTATTTTGTTATTTTTCCCACTTAATTAGTTTTATATTGTAAACCCTAAGTCAGGCAAGCCAATTTCAAACTACCTATGTATAAGAGGGGTTTGTAATTGTAGTTTTAATTGAATTTGAATGAAAGGTTTCCAATATTATTATTATTATCTGCATGCACAACAAACCCTGGACTAACCCAGACCTCCTATCCTACTAACAGTCTTCTTTCAACCTTAAGTTCTTCTTGTTAAATTTTTTTATTCGTCATTTATTATTTTATTCATTCATTCGTTTTTTTTATACTAGAATTGCCTGTAAATAGGCCAGCCGATTGCAAATACATATTATTAGAGAGATTTGTATTTGTATGTTTAGTTTATATATCAAAAGAAAGTTTTAAAAAGATTATCATAGAGCATCACAGTACACAGCATGCTTTACTGCGATTTATAGAGAAATGCAAAACGAGTTTGGATGTAGGGAAGTGTGTTGGTGCCGTTTGCATGGACGTTTCGAAGGCCTTCCACTAAGCTTAAAGCATACTGTTTCAGCAGAAGAGTATTAATGTTCATTTATAGCTACCACTACAAAGGAGAACAGAGAGTGAAAGTGAATGGGTCTTTTAGTTAATGGAAAGAGATCAGTCAGGGTGTCCCTCAAGCACCAGTAATAGGGCCTCTCCTATTTAATGTTTATATTAATAATCTGCTCATGTTCGTGCCAGACATTAACACATACAACTATGCAGATGGCACTACTCTTTATGTAAGTGATAATAACACCATAAATATACTGAACAAACTCGAGAGCTCTATCTCAACTGGTGCAGGTTGGTGGAAAGATAACTATAACTGTATATGACTAAATACGGAAAATGCTATTTCATGGTCTTTGGAGACCAAAGCAATGATTTAACTATACAAGTAGAGACTACCCCAATCGCTGAAAGCAGCGAACAAAAACTACTAGGGATCCCCTTAGACAAAAAACTGGCTTTCAAGACACACATTGAGTCCTTATGTAAGAAGGGAAATAAAAACTTCCATAATCTTTCCTTATTTCATGCTACTTAAGCACAAGCACTTTTACTATGAAAACATTCATTTTATCGCAATTCAGTTACCGCTCTCTTGTATGGATGTTTTGTAATCGAACCCTAGACAATAAAATAAGTCGAATACGCGAAAAGACATTCCGCATCGCATCCCAAAAAAACGTCAGACTTCAACACTCTTAGAAGCAAAATCTGTCTCTATACATAAAGGAAACCTGCAGTTACTAATGATTGAAGTCCACAAAACCATAGAAAATCTCAACCCGAATTCATTAAGGAAATTTTTGTTCAAAAGGACATAACCTACAATTTTAGGAAGACTTTGCTATAACCAATCCCCAAAACGCGAACTTCTAATCGTGGAATGGAGAGCTTGTCGTTGTTATGATAGTAGCTCTAGACTGCCCGAGGAATTTAACAGCATTAAAAATCTTGCATCATTTAAAAAGAAAATTGAAGAATGGAAAAATACCTGCAACTTCAGGCTATGTAAAAAATTTATTAGCCAGGTCCGGTTCGTTACATTGTGCATTTATTCCCCACATGTATGCTAGCTTTATTTTTCTTCTTTCTTATGTAAAGGACTTATTATCTTTCCAACCTCCGGAGTAATTTTTAATTGTCAATAGTAGGCCTTAAAATTAGCTTGCATATCAGCTTTACATTTACTTATTCATACCTACTATAAGTAATTGAATAATAGTAATAGTAATAATGATATGGTACAGCTGTATCTGTGAAGCTTTTTAATGAGTTTACATAGTTCATACAATGTTATCTTGTAGGATGGCTGTCAGGAACCCGTAGTTCTCCGCATCGATTTGAATGACATTGAGAGTATTTCAAGAGCAGCCAGAATCGCTCTAGATCAGTTTGGCCATATCGACATTCTTGTCAATAATGCTGGTTTAAGTTACAGAGGAAATATTTTGCAAACTGAGATGTCTGTTCATAACCACTTGATGAGAGTCAACTATTTTGGCCCTTTGGCTCTTACCAAATGTGAGATATTTTTGCTTACATTTAATCTTTCTTTTTTTTCTCTCTTATGTACCCCAGGGAAGACATTCCCATATTCGTCGGGGGCATGCCACAACATAACAACCCTGTGGCATTGAACAATTAACTAGAGGCGAATTTCAAAATGGGTGTCAGGTGAGACAGGGTAAAGAATTCTCATATGTTTGGCTATGCATGATTAATGCACATTGCCAAAGCCTCAAACACATTGACAACCACTTCCCACCCTAAAATATTCAACCGCAAAATTGCTCAAGTCAGCTACAGCTGTACTGCTCAGAATAAATAGCAGAATAATCAAGTCTCACAACATGACCCTTCCAAACACATCTGACGAGTCCACCAAAGACTGCGACTGCATGTCCAAGACCATCTGCCCCCTTCAAGGATACTGTAGAGCAACTTCCCTGGTCTACAAATGTGACGTTGCGGCACCGAACTTCCCTAGACGAACATACATAGGAATGACTGAAAGAGAGTTCAAAAAACGCTTAAAAGGGCACAAATCATCATTCAACAGTACAAATACACAAGCGGCACCATTCTGTCGAAGTACATCTGGGACGTCCAGAACTTATTACCAAATGCCGCCACTCTAACAAGTACCTCATGGCCAACTACAAGTCGAATGACTAGACCCATTCTTCTTTGACATTCCATCCCACCTTCCATTGACATTCTTTTTATCTTTTTCGCGTCAAATTTTTCTCTATTTCTATACGTAGTCAGTTAAGATTCTTAGTATACGCTTACCTGAAGATCGCTACACATGAGACTTGCAGTTCTAGACTAATACTACTTATTATCTTTCGTTTTTCTATCAATCACTGCAGTTCTACTATTGAGCACTCTCGGTGATTTTATCACTTGTCTCTTGGACCTATTTTCCTACGTGTATAGAAAGTATATAGACATTTATATATTTATATATTTATATATTCAGCTCAGATCAGGTCAGATCAGATCAGACTTGCGGGCTGTAGCTTGTCTGCTACTGGTTCCACGTAACCCAGTACTATCTGCCGTTTTGAAATTCCGGTCTCCTGGTAAGATGGTCGTTGTGGAAGCACCCAGCAGGGCTAAAAAGTACTTTTCAAGGGGGGATGAGCTCCCCGGCGTTTAGGAACAGGTGTCCAAGAGGGTGACGGCTTGAGCAACCAGCACCGACACGACGCGCAGAGCAAAGTTTCTCATGCTATCGCATACGGGGCAACGAATGCGCCGCGACCGATGGCAATGGGCGAAAAGGAAGGAAAGAGAGGAGAAGCAAACAGAGGAACAGCAACTGTCTTGCTCTCTCTCATTCCGCTTTTACCTGCGATTTTAAATTTCCTTCTTTGTTTCTTTATTTGTTTCTTTATTTGTTTCTTTATTTGTTTCTTTATTTGTTTCTTTATTTGTTTCTTTATTTGTTTCTTTATTTGTTTTCTGTGGATCAGATTAGATCCCATGCTTTTACCGTGCAAGAGAGTTCATAGTTGTATATAGAAAAACGAGAGAAAGTAAGTAGTATTTGTTTAGTATAAATATACAAACATAGATACTTTTAGATTTGTATGTATGTATCATATATTATATGATAAACTAGGATTGTGTCTATCATGAAATTTTCTAGGTATGCTACCCTCTATGATGGAAAGAAGGCAAGGTCATGTTGTTGCAGTAAGCAGCGTGCAAGGGAAGATTTCCATACCTTTTCGCTCAGCCTGTAAGATAGTTGTACCCTTTCCTTTGCAAATGAAGCTCTTCGTCTATCATTTTATGTGCGTGTATTATTGAAAAGTTATTGGAACTCTTTTGTTTAATGCAATAATCTCATCTTTGCACTTCATTTTATGTCTACCTTGGCGCGGTAATATTGGAAATAATCCATCAAAATAGGAGCTAAATTTTTCATAGGCAGATTAACTTTGACGTGATTACAATATTAAATTATCAAGAAGTTGTCTAAAGAACGATGCCGAGAAATGTAACAGCGACAGGAAAAATTTGTTGTTGGGGGAATTTTAGTTTAAGATAGACAAATACTTTTCTAATTCATCTGTCACCTTCCACTAAGAGGAAGCAACTCACTTTTGAGAAAGAATCGTAGGTTAGACCCAGAGAATTAATGTTGGCATCGTTGTTAGCCAATGACAAATATCATCTAAGAAGTAATAGCTATAATAATGATAATTATAATCTTTATTTACACGGATTAACTTAAGAAAAAAAGATAGGAAAGAAAAATAATGGAATTTCTGAAAGTTTATTGTGTACGCCTCCACCAAGCGTGGCTCTCTGCTTTTAGTTCGTGATATCATCTGAATCACTAGCTAATACCGCACTGTTTCTTCCGATTACTTGTTTGATACGAATGTTTGA
Organism: Pseudorhiza aurosa; assembly: GCA_964026355.1. Taxonomy (NCBI): domain Eukaryota; kingdom Metazoa; phylum Cnidaria; class Scyphozoa; order Rhizostomeae; family Lychnorhizidae; genus Pseudorhiza; species Pseudorhiza aurosa. The sequence goes on from OZ032119.1 coordinate 10,972,816, forward strand.
TCCTCTCGTCTATGTACATTTCAGATACTGCTAGTAAGCATGCATTTGATGCATTTTTCAATTGTCTTCGTGCTGAAGTTGCTGACAGTAATATCCATGTTACTGTTGTAAGCCCAGGCTATATCCGCACCAATTTATCAATCAATGCAACCACGGGAGATGGCAGACAGTATGGAAGTAAGCTTTTTCTGATCTTGTCTCCGTGATTACAACAAATTCAAATGAAATTTGTGGATTGTTAATAGAAATGAACTGTTTTGATAAATATGTTAACATGCTTCATAGTAAAAATAGTCGCTATCTTTTTCTAGCCCTCGACCAAACCACTGCTGGAGGCATGGAACCAAAGGCAGTTGCCGCAGATATACTGAGCGCTATTGAACGTCGAATCGAAGATTTGGTCATTGCAGACTTGAAATCAAACATTGGGATTGTGCTAAACACGTTGTTTCCATCTTTGTTCTATAGACTAATGAAAAGAAGAGCAAGAAAAGAGAAAGAATCAAACGAAAAGAATGATTGACATTTATATTGCAAGTGACATTCTAAATATTTCTAGATGCAAGAAAAGAGGAGGCTAGCTATCATTTTCCAACATCGTGTTAACATACTACCGATATTGTTTAAACACTTCTGAATGCTTTAGAGTCACTTCTAAATTATGAAAGCTGACTCAGTTTGTAATACGTTTCTATTTGTTTCAAAAATGCCGCTACTCACATACCAGGAATAATATATTTCATTTGTTAGAGCATGGCCTATCCGCGACGTCAATTCAGATACAAAAAGCTCGGGGTTACAAGGGGGTTTTTGAGCTTCTGAATTTCTTCTACCTGCAGAAGTTCTTGTATTATAGTGGCCCTGCTTGCAGCCATGTTTGTTATGGTCAGAGAGGACTTCGGCATCAACAACTTTGGCATCTTGCAGCAGCAACTGCAAGGATACAGGACGAAAAAATCTGCGTCCATACAAGCAGAAGTCATCAGATGTTTCATCACAATTGGGGATATCCCAAGCAGCAATGGAATTTCCCCTAAATGCCAACCGGTTACCCTTGTCTCGTTTCTACCCTGCTAACTCAATTCTGGGACCTACCTTGCGGAACCTCGCTCTAATCAAGCAGGTAATGTAGAATGCCGTTAACACTAGTTGGTAACTCTGATCACTGTCTCATAACCTTATGGCATGACTTCCTCCCCCACCTGGATAGACCCTTTGCTCCGCCACTTGGCCTCCCTTCGCACTTTTTCTCTGCTTACCCTTAGTCGTCAGGTTTTTCAAATGATCTCTTTTGATTCTTCAATCACTAGTACTATAGTTCTTCGCATGGATCTTTTTATTCCCTCTCTTAAAAGCCTTGTAAAAGAATTCCCCCAAGTGGTTCAATTCGCAGTGTGCCAAAGCTGTGAATAATAGAAACCACTACTTCATGGAATGGAAGCGACTTCAAACCCATCATTCAAGAACTTCTTTCATCCACTCACGCAACATTTGCTCCAAAACCATAAAAAATGCCATATCATCTTTTTTCCAACGCATCAACAACAAAATCGCTTCTCGCCAGGCTGGCTCTGGCTCCTTTTGGTCTATGGCCAAAGTTGTCTCCCAAAACTTTTGCCAATCATCTTTTCCTCCACTAAAGAATAACTCTGATTCTTCTTCCATCACTCCTTCATCCAAGGCCAATCTTTTTTGCGTCATTCTTTGCCTCCAACTCCAACCTGGGTGATCGAGGGTTACAACCTCACTACTTCCCCCTTCAAAATTCACTATGTAACCCATTAAGTTCTCCACACGAAAAGTTCGCCAAACCCTTCTCCAGCTCGACACCTCCAAATCCAAAGGCCCTGATGGTATTCCAGCAATAGTTCTCAAAACCTGTGCTCCTGAACTTGCCCCTATTCTTAACAAACTATTTCAGGTTTCCTACACTAATGGACATTTCCTACCTAATGGAAACTAGCCCATGTCTTTTCTATCCCCAAAAAAGGTGACAAGTCTTATCCTCTCAACTATCATCCAATTGCAATCACTTCACTCATCTCTAAAACTATGGAGACGATCATCACTAAGCAACTTCTTACCTTCCTTGAAACAAGCAATCTTCTCTCTGATCACCAGTACGGCTATCGAAGAGCTTGGTCTACTGGTGATCTTCTTGCTTATGCTGTTTATGTCTGGTCCTCTGCTCTAGAATCGTGTGGTGAGATCAGAGTAATCTCTCTCGATATCTCCAAGGCCTCTGATCGCATTTGGCAAAGGGTCTTCTCGCTAAACTACCGATGTTTTGTCTCAATCAGACTCTCACTAATTGGATTGGTAGTTTCCTCTCTGATACGTCGATTGCCGTCAGAGTGGACGGCTTCCTCTCCAATCTGCACTCCATCAATGCTGGTGTACCCCATGGCTCTGTCATCTCCCCTGTACTCTTCATTCTCTTCATTATTGACCTGCTTGCATCTTCGTCTCCTAAAGCCCGGCGGACACTAGAGCATGTTGCTGAAAGACACTTTGCTTTAAAATGCTTCAGTGTGCGGTGGCTAGTTGAGATCATTCAGTCATTCATGGCATGATTTCGTCAAATCAAACATGTCTGATAATTATGGTCACTCTTGGCACTTTGTTTCCATGTGTTGCGAACAGAAGCATTTTGCTTTCGATTGAACAAAATAGCGCATGAGTAAGCAAAGGCGTCGAATTCAGTTTTCATCAAGCTTAGGACACTTTGGAAAACTCAGAAGAGCAATTAAACTTTGAGCCAATTGATCAAGGCCTTCTTGCCCAAATGCCGGTGAGGGTATGGTTGGTTTTATTAATGTAGTGCTTCCACTGAATGTGGTTTCTTTGCATTTGTAAAAGTATTTAGCAGTGATTTCAATTTAGCTTTCACCTAGTCATCTAATTATAAAAGTTTGGTATGTAAACATGGACATTACGTTTAAATCAATCTAAGATATATCAACATAGTTTGGAGAAAATTAATGTTGAGAACTTGCTATTTTGCTCAAGCTTTTCAGCCATTTCTGACATCACTTTCTCCCGCTTGTGATGGTTTTTTAAATCTTGGAATCTCGCATCGGAAGCAAAGTGCCACGAGTAACCAAAATTATCAAACATGTTTGAGTTGAGGAAATCATGCCTTAAATGACTGAATGCTCTCAGACTAGACACCGCACACGGAAGCGATTTGCATAAAACAAAGTATCATTCGTGGCATTTAGGTCAGCAAAATGTTCTAGTGTGCGCCTGCCTTAACATTCAATCCTTGGTGCTCCAAAATCTACTCTCTGTCTTCTCGACAAAGTCCAGTCCAAAGCCATTCGTCTCATCAACAATCCCAACCTCAGAAATCGCTCCAGCCTCTTTCCCATCGTCGTTTAGTTGGAGATCTTTCCATCTTTTATAAATACTTTAACAGACATTGTTCTCAGGAGATCAGGGATATTATTCGTGTTCCTATGAGGCGTGTCAAAACAGCCAGAAGCTCAACTCATTCATATCATTTCCAAGTTTCACTGCCTAATCCACGAACTTTTTCCCACAAATCATCATTCATCCCAAGAACATGCAACTTATGGAACGTCTTGCCTTCTTCTTGCTTTCCTGAGTCCTACAACTTGCCATCTTCCAAATCTAAGGTCAATAAACTTGATCTGATCTCTCTAGCCTCTTAGCTGCTCGCTTTCTTCTTTCTTCCTTTGTTGGGGTTTTGTATAGGCCACCATGGCCTTTCCCCGACATAACTCACTGAAAAACATAGTTGCCAGCTTTGCCAACATCTATAACAGTTGTTCTTGCATCTTTGCTAGCTTCTGTAAGGCCGCCACTTAAACATCTGTTGAGCCTTTTGATTGGCGTTCAGAGCGAGGGTCATCTTCCAAGGAGCTCCGGCCATTTCTTAATATTTCAAAACCATTTAACACAGTTGTCCTTGATGGTCTCTCATTGCCAAAACGAGCTCAACTTTATTGATGGCTTTGCTCATGATATACACCGCTTTTGAAGTGACACAAAGGTATCTCGCAAAGTACCTACCCAAGATTTACTTGTTAAATGACCGTAACGACACTCAGGAGAAATTTAGTCTTCAGCGAAAAATAAATTTCAAGATGGCAGGGGTAGATACAAGATGAATTTGTAAATTAGAATTTGAAATTGAAGGAAATTTAGTAACATTGTGCGCAATGCTTAACGAATGTAAATTAGAATTATTGTCACTCTTTTACTTTTATTGACAATGTCCTATCCTGTGTGTGTGGACTTATTCAATTTCAATTTAATTGTCGTCTGCTCATTGTAGGCTAAAGCCCCTGGGACAGCCTCTTTTGATTGTGTAACGCTGTTGTTAGGCACAGTATTTTGATGAGATCTCAGCTGAATTTAAATCAAATTGTCTTTATTGTTTACAGATGTCGCATCTTTCCCATGGCAATTTACTTCCGCCTTGGAGCAAGTTTGATGTTTTGCATTGGATTGTGGGATGTGTGGCAACAGATCGCCGCCAACGCGAATCGCCGATTGCTTTGCTGAATAATTTTTCTCGTTTTTGCAGTCGGAATCATGCAATTCACTTGTTCCATTACATGTTGAAAGTTACATCTGCTGAGTATGCCCAGGTTGATTTCAACTTAGACTGTAATTCTTGAAGCCACTGGCGAATTTCTTCGTCTCAAATTTGCGTAGTCGATACAAGATCGAGTTGCCATCGTCAAAAATGTCGCGTCCAGGGAAGGTCAGTCCAATGAATTCACACGTCTCAGAATATGAGCTGAAAGAGTTTGGAGGTAAATGTTTCATCCTTGATAAACTCGTTATTCTATATTGCTTTATATGATTAAACTTCATGTAGATTTCCTCCTCTGTTTACTTTTCTGATGCAAGAGACCTGATGCATGATAGACGACTGAAGTGCAATTGTTCTTAACAATTTAATTTGTTTAAACATGCAGAGCAACTCACTCATTTCTTCAAAAGGTAGCTAACAAGCCCAAATTGGAACGCATTTTCAAAGTGTTCTTGGGAGGTGAAATTCACCGTTGCTAAGCTGGATAGATGTGGGTAATCAAAGAATAGATGTATTATAGTTGTGGTTTCAGACAACTAGGAGGAAGTTGTTGTGATGGCTGACTTTGGATGGAAAGCAAACGTATGGAGGGAGGCCGGGTTATTTAAAATAGAGCTTTATCAAAATCTAAATGCCTTTTGATGCCTTCATAATGCAAATAGTCCTCTTGATTTTGATGGAAGAAAAACATTACACATTTGGGCTGGCCTCTATAATAAGTAGTGATATTAGTAATAATAGCAAGGAATTTATATTGCTTCATTTATCCAGATGGTTCAAAGGCTCCTCTTCAAATGGTCCATTATGTCTACAAAATTTCAACACCCTTGTTGTCCAAATCAATTTGATAATGTGTCATAAGTTCAATTTTTTTCAACACAATAACTTAGAAGCTGTTGGTGTTATGCACAGAGATCGAAAGACAGCTTGAGAAACAGCCATGCATTCAATTTAAAACAGGATAAACATGCTAATTTTTTACAGTTTCATTTTAAATGTGTGCTAATCACTTTAAATAACTTCTCTTTCTTACAGATGATTCAGATTTTGACGATCAGCCTCGAAATGGAATTTTTGATGATTTGCCGAGTAGAGTTGGCAGCAGATCTGCCATGAGTTTTCACAGCAAAGCTCAAAGCAGAAGAAGTATTAGGAGCAAGGTGTCCGTTGCAGGCAGTAATGTGCTTGAGATGCCCTCAAATGATGTAGAAGATGCATTGGAAAGAATGAAACTGGAAGACAGTGTTTATGACCTGTCTGCAGAATCAAGAAATATCGAAAAGATCAAATCAATGGCAGTCCCTCTTGCGGAACGAAAATCAATCAAGTAAGTTAGATAGTGGAGTTGGGTTATAGAATTTACTTCTTTTTACCGTGATTTTGGTTTTTGTTTATCATTCTTACCAAATAGAAAGACAAGCCGACTGTCTTATTTCTAATGTATTCTATTTCATTTGGTTCATCATCTTATTTCTACTATTTGTAATTTTTTTTGATTGTTAGAAATCGACATCAACAAAAAACGGAAGAACGGAAGAAAATGTTGTCTTGTTGGAAGTCATTTAAATTTGGAATTGCAATGGTAAAAAAATTAATTTTGAAGAAAGACACTCTTGTGCTGAATCTTGATCCTTAAATTCAATTAAAGTATTTTCTTGGATGATAGCCGATCATAAAAGTTCTTTTCTATTTTTCAAATCCAATATTTACATCATAGAGAAGTGCAAATTGCAATTCAAGGGAAGGCAGCCAGGGGAGTTTTTCTCATGTTATATTGATCGCCATTCTAATGAGGGAGTAAGAAGCCAATAAAGCTCTGTTCAACTGATTAAATAACTGAAAAAATGTTGTTATTGACAAGGAAGGGCTGAATAGAGTGCTTGTTTTCATTGTAGTCCTGGCAATTGTTTAGAACAAGATCTAGTGAGTTCTTCCATAGACTAGAGCTATGGCGCAGTCCGCTGAAAGAAGTTGAAGGTATTAATATTTCATTTAAAAGTCTACTTTTCAATCAACCAGAAAATAAAAGAATCAGAGATTCAAACAATAGATCATTGATTTTAAGATGAATCAGTCAAATGATTTTGGAATGGATGATTGAAATGACTCAACTAGAAAGCAACTTTAGTTGAAGATTAATTTTCAATAAATTTTTCATTTTAGGTGAATTTGGAAATGGTGTATTGTCCTACTTTCTCTTCCTGAAGTCATTGTTAATTTTGAACATCATCATATTCATCCTGGTGTTCAGTTTTCTTACCATACCTCAAATATTTAAGGAAGAACAAATTTTGAGTGCAGTTAAGAATGCAGATAGAAGTAACTCAACTAATCAAACAAGTTATTTGAATGCAACGATGTCCCCACTGAATGTAACAGGAAATCATTCTAGAAGTGGTGCTTCAACAGCTAGTTTCCAGTGCACAGTGCCAGTATATGATTCATCTAAAAAGGGTCCAGAAGACCACATTGTTGATTTTATTACTGGCCAGGTAAGCATTTTCTTCAGGTCTTTGAAACGTGGTATATAGCACTAAAGTTGAGTCCCATACCCAAGAAAAATGGGTCTTGGGAAATACCTTGCCAGGGAGGTACCATTTTAGCCATGACATTTTTAGGTAGGGGGGCCACTTTCTTTCCTTGTCGCACTTTATCCCCAACTTAACACTAGATAGCCATTTACTGCTGTGTGCACTGATAGGGCCAGCTTTTGAAAGGCCAGGTCTGATTATGATCTTATGCTATCTATGACTGGTCCTCTGCTCTAGAACCCTATGGTGAGAACAGAGTGATCTCTCTCTATACTTCTAAGGCTTTTGATGGCGTTTGTACTAGGATCTTGCTTGAACTACTGATGTTTGGTCTCAATCAGACTCTCATTAATTGGATTGGTAGTTTCCTCCCTGATAGGTCGATGGCCATCAGAGTGGATGGCTTCCTCTCTAATCTGCACTCCATCAATGCTGGTGTACCCCATGGCTCTGTCATCTCCCCTGTACTCTTCATTCTATTCATAAATGACCTGCTTGCACCTACGTTTTCTACCATTCACTCCTTTGCTGATGATACCTTCCTAAGTTCTTCTTTTTCATTCAACCCACACGACCATATCCCAGTGCCCCAACGGCCGTCAAGCTATGGGTGTGACCTGACCTGACCTGACACGACCATGCTTCCTGCGATATCCCACTCCATAGAAACATCTCAGCCTCTCTTCTCTCAGATGATCTGACAGTTATTGAGAAGTGGGGTAAAGACAACCTAGTTCTGTTCAATCTAAGCAAGATGATACAGGCTTGTCATTTCATCTAAATGCAACCAAGACTTTCCACCTGTTCTCATGAATGGTGATGAACTGGACACTTCAACTTCTTTCACACGACTTGGTCTTTCTCTTTCGTCTAATCTCACTTGGAAAACTCACATCCATTCCATTGCTAAACATGCGTTTCAAAAGCTCGGTTTCCTCGCCAGAGCTCGCTGGTCTTTCTCAACTTCTCATCTACCAGCTATATGCAAGTCCTAAATCCGTCCTTCTTTAGATAACTGCTCCCACATCTGGTATGGTGCTCCAAGATCTACTCTCTGTCTTCTCGACAAAGTCCAGTCCAAAGCCATTCGTCTCATCAACAATCCCAACCTCACGGAATCTCTCCCACCCCTTTCCATCGTCGTTTAGTTGGAGATCTTTCCATCTTTTACAGATACTTTAACAGACACTGTTCTCAGGATATCAGGGATATTATCCTTGTTCCACTGATGTGTGTCATGGCCACCAGAAGCTCAACTCATTCACACCCTTTCCAAATTTCACTGCCCACTTCACGAATTCAATCTCACAAATCATCATACATCCTAAGAACACGCAATTTGTGGAACGTCTATCCTTCTTCTTCCTTCACTGAATCATGCAATTTTTCATCTTTCAAATCTAAGATCAATTAACTTGTTCTTATCTTTCTCTCATCTTAACCTTCTCCTTTCTTTAGTTCTTTCTTCCATTCTTTTTTTTTGGGGCATTGTGTAGGCTGCCATTGCCTTTCCTCAACATAGAATTCTAAAAAAGAAAGATACGAAAGAGGATCAGTGGAATGGTGCACTAAGATGCCTTTAATCTCGGGCCTTCTGAACAGTAGAGGTTACCCCTGACCACTTTCCCCATTGCCTTTACATCTAACTTTATTTTTTTAAAGATTGTCTTGGCTATGTACTTTATTTGATTACTATACCCACATTGATATGTTATTAATTTGGAAATAATCAAGAAACCTCTCAAAATCCAGAGATGAAAGGAAAATTTTCTCTTTTTGAATGGACATATTTTTCACATCACTTCTTGAACCCATATTTACATTGATAAATTTTAAAGAAGATTTTATGGGAATTAGGACATATTGCATCTTTGTTCATGTTAAAGTACTTAGATTTCTTGTTGTTTTTATGATTAGGGCTTTATCAGCACAACTCTGTTGTTTTATGGTAAATATGCCAATGAGACATTACAGAATGAAAATGTTCGTTACGATATGCCGCTCGCTTACATGCTGGTTGGTCTGAGTTACCTCATTGTCAGCCTTATCATCATGGTTCATGAGTAAGTTCTTTCAATTGCTTTTACCATCATTCAGTTTATAAAAGTATATTATTACTATTATTTGTAAATTCTCTCCAGCTGGTAACGAAAAATTGATCAAAAAAGCAAAGCACAAGAGTGGGGGGTCGTTGACTGGTTGCCTAAAAAATGATAAATATAATTGGTTAATCAAGACACACAAAATCATATCTGGTAAATATCCAAACAACTTGAAAAACAAATTTACCTAGAGGTCCAAGAATTCAAGCTATTCAACTAAAAATAGCCAGATTTTGCATCTTCCCAAGCCTCAATTAGAATTTGCAAAGAACAGTTTCAAATTTACAGTAGCCTTGATGTGGTAAAAGATCCCTCAACAACATAAAGACTACCCCTCTCTAAATTGATTGAAAAAGGAAACAAAACAGTTTCTGAGAAGCAGAGCTACTTGGTGCTAGTAGCAACCAAGCACAACCCCTAGGAAGAAAAACTTTTCAGATTTGAAAACCTTTTTAATTTATTATGATAATCCGACATGGCCGATTTATGCTTATACTTATATTTACAATAGTATTGATATATATAGCTTATTCAAACCAATTATTTACAGATAGAAAGATTTGCAACATTATTAAGAGGAGTAAGCTAACAACTATCTGCATGCTTTGAAAGTTATTTACCGAAATATCTGCATGTGCAGTTTTGAACCTTCCATTTTTCATCAGTCTTTGAATTCATTTGTCTATGATTAGCTTCTTTTAAAGCTTGACAGGCTGTTCCAGAGAATGCTACCCCTTAAGACCAACAAAGCAGTCCCATAGGTTGAAGTTTTTGCTTGTGCTAGCATTGATAGTGAGTCTGATCTTAGGTTGTTGGTTACCTCCTTTCGTTCGAAAATATTCCATGTGAAGGATGAATTTTACATTTTTATCAGGGACCCAGGTATCATCTATCTTCAGGAGAAGCTCCTCAAAGCTTGGGGTGTAGTCTTCATGAAGTATTCTCAGAGCTCTTTTGTGAATATGATATATTTCTTTATTCTACTTTTTGCTGCAAAGCATCCAGATTCACTATTCTCATTTTATTAAGAGAAATGCATTATTTTGTATTTTGTAGCTTTTCAGCAGGTTTTACAGACAGTGTTATTGAAAGCGGCGGATTATTCTATTCATTTTGTAACAAAATTTTTGCAAGTTGGGATTATTGCATAACAAGTGAAAAAGCTGCTGTTTTGAAAAAGAAAAATATTTATCAAGATCTGCAGGTACTAATTTGTCTACTCAGCTAGTTTTTTAAAAATTATTTTGCTCATAGCCTTGTTCAAAATTTTTTCTGCAGTTTTTTTGAAATTTTAAAACGCAAGGAAGCTTAAAAAGTAAATGAATTAGGCCATGTAGAGAGATTCAATGTTCAATGGAAGAGTATTCTTGTACCTGTCTTCAAAAGCAGAGGAGACATCAAGGAATATGACACTAGGAAGGACCAAGCTGACAAGTCACACAATAAAACTGTGGGAGAGAGTAATGGAAGTCGTGGAAGGCGGTACAGTTAGTAGAGCAACAGTTTGGGTTCATGCAAGGAAGGGGTACCACTGACGCAATCTTAGGACTACGGATGCTGCTGGAGAATTTAAGGGAAGGACAGAAGGTGATGCACTGCTTGTTAGTAGATTTGGAGAATGCTTAATATCGGGTACCGCAGGAAGAACTGTGGCAATGTGTACGTCTTGTAGGAATACCAGAATGTTATGTCAGGGTGATCCAGGATACATGTTACAGAGCAAGAACAGCAGTCAGATGTGCAGCAGGACTGACAGTAGAATTTGAGGCTGGAGTTGGACTCCATCAAAGCTGAGCCTGTAGACCGTTATTTGCCATAATCATAATCATGGATAAGCTGACAGAGAACATCAGAATGGAGGCACCTTAGGGCATGCTGTTTGTAGACAATATACCTCTGTGCAGAGATGACACTCTGGAGATTGAGAGAGACGAGTGAGTCGGAGAAGGAGTAGTCAAAGATGGGGAGGCACAGAAGGTGGAAAGCTGAAACTGCAAGGTGAGGCAGTGAAGAAAGTGGAGAACCTCAAGAACCTAGGGTGAGTGGTGAGTGCAAATGGAGGCTGCACGGAAGAAGTAAGAAGGAAGATAAAATCAGGATGGATGAGATGGAGGAAGATCCCAGGGGTGTTGTGTGACAGAAAGCTTCAGCCGGGATGAAGGAAAAAAGAGGAAGAGTGTAGTGAGGCCTGCAATGATGTACGGGTTGGAGAGGTTAGTAGTCTTGGAAGGGCAGGTGAAGAAGATGCAAGTGGCAGAACTGAAGATGGTGAGGTGGGCGTTGGGGGTGACAAGGAAGGACACGATAAGAAATAGACACATCAGAAGGACAGCAAAGATTGCAAAACTAGATGACAACCTAAAGAGCGGGAGACTGAGATGGTTTGGACACTTGAAGAGAAGAAAGAAAAAACACAAGAGGAGAAGGGTGTTAGAAATGGACGTGTCGGGGGGAAGGAAGCAGGGAGATCAAAGAGGAGGTGGATGGATGCAGCAAGAGAGGGTATGTGGGGGGATGGAGTAGAGGAATAGGACTACTGGGGAGTAGGGGAAGTGGAGAGCTAGAACATGCTCTGTGATGACCCAGAAAGGGGTGTGTGAAAGAGAAAAAGACGATGAAGAAGAAGAGAGATTGAATGTTTTCCCCTGAAGTCATGGCTACTTTATTCCGCATCAAAGTCCCTTATGCAGCTTTTATTATTATTTGTCTTTTTTAGGTTGAACTTGAAGAAGAGAAGAGACGGGAAAAGCTTCAAAGTCGGACAAGAGGAGAAAAATGCAGGATTTACACAACAAGATTTTTGATAAATGTCTTGATACTTGGTCTTCTTGGTGGCAGTGTTTATGCTATAATTCTGACAGTGAACATATCAGAAGAAGCAAATAAATTGGTACTGAAGTAGCTGAATTCTCATCACCTTAATAGTTTTGGCATGAAACATACACCTTCTTGTCTCTCTGTAATACTTATACCCAATATCCTTTTGCTGTTCCTAAATTTTTGGAATTAAGTCCGTTTCATATATAATAGCCAACAAAATTTACTTTTTGTAGCAAACTGTTGCCAATCAAAATGATTTTGTCTCTGTCCTGAAGAGGTGGGCATCCTCTCTCACAATCACAGCATTGAATTTGGTATTGCCTCTTGCTTTTGAAATCATGACTGAGTTTGAAGATTGGAGTCCTCGTCTTGAAGTAGCACTGATTTTATGGAGGTTAGTTTGAAATAAAAATCACTTCTTTTGGACAATGCGTATTTAGTTGGTCCTATCTTTTTGTTTGTCTGCTAGTTATATTACTGTTTAAGCAAGCCTTCACAGCGTCTGATCTTTTGTTTCTTGGCATTTGCAGATCAGTGTTGCTGAAGCTTGCATCTGTGGCTGTTCTTGTCATTACTCTCTACACAACAGCAGATTATAAATCTCAGGTACTGCATGTCCCCAGGGATTTTTATAATTTGCATGTTTGCTGGATTTCCATCATGATGACAAAAGCATGATGCTGTGAGCAATCAGGGGTTTTTCTCATCTTTCATCTACTAACTATCTACCAATCCCAAATCCATCTTGGCCATTGCTCTAAAATTTATTCTCTCTCCTTGGCAAAATTCCGTCCAATGCCATTCATCTTATCAACAATCCCAACCTCACCAAATCTTTCTGACCCCTTTCTCTTCATCATTTGGTTGCAGATCTTTTCATCTTTTACAGATACTTTCACAGATGTTGCTCTCATGATATTAGGGATATTATGCATGTTCCCCTCAAGTGTGTCAGGAACACTAGAAGCTCAACCCACTCGCACTCTTTTCAAATTTCAGTTCCTAATTCCAATAATTATCATTCATCACAAACACTTGCAATTTATGGAGTGCCTTGCCCTTCTCATCGTTTCCTGAATCATGCAAAGTCCCCTTCTTTCAAATTTAAAATCGCTTTATATAATGAAATTGATGCTGTCTTCCTCTCCTCTTAGTGTTTCTCCTTCTTCCTTTGTCAGAGTATTGTATAGGCCACCAGAGCCTTTCCCCAACATAGTAGAACTAGAAAAGCAATAAGTTGCCTTCATATGTGCAATTGAAGACTGATTCAGTTGAAATATAATTCAGTAGCCTGGATGGATTGAACAATTAACAATTTTTGGAAGTTGGAAGTATAATTCTTGCCAACGTTATATATGATTTATCCAATCCCGGATATTAAATGATTGCCAAGATAAGACTATGCAAGTTATACCCAAATGCAGAACAAAGATGTAAAATTGATAGATGCAAATTATTGGTTAATTGTTTTGTTGCCTATTACCCTTCATTCGATAGCAAATTTACAAGTTTTATGATCACAATTGCGATACAAGGAATTGTCAGCTTAAGTGGGAATTCCAAGATTCTAAATAAGTCATTAATTATTCTGAAATAGAACAAGGAATCAGTTTCAATTTCAATCAGAATGTGATAAGCATTCCTAACTCAAGGAAAGCCTTACTATGCCTTTAATAATTCTTTTAAGTTTACTAGCCGAACCCTTTTTCATGCAAAGGTTAATGTCAAATTTAGGTGCGCCAAGAAGTCATTGATTTAATGTTAAAAATTCAAAGTCTGAAATTTTTTTTGAATAATAGTTTGATGTTTTTTTTACTTTGACAGTGCTGGGAGAATCAGATTGGTGCTCAAATGTATAACCTAATATGGATTGATTTATTTGTTGTTGTGGTTGTTACAATTGTTGCAGAGACATTGAGAAAGTATGTATTAGTATGATTATATGATTCAGAGTAAAAATATTAAATGAAGTGCTTTAAAAAAAAAGCAGTTTAAATTCGCTTTTTGCCTCTGGTAACATTGATTCAGAAACTACTTCATAATTTAATGTACTTAATTTTCCCAACCTTAAGTTTTAACTAGTCTGCTTGCTCCTGCACGACTGGTTTCAGTTTGATTTTTTGATTACAGTTCTTTTTCCTATTTTATTCTTAATCTCACCAGGTATATCAGCATATATTTAAACTGTGGCTGTCAGCTTGGCTCAAAAATTGGACAACAGGAGTTTCAAATTCCCAAAAATGTTTTAGATTTAGTTTATGGCCAGTCACTCATATGGTAAGCTCTTAAAGTTGGTCTATTTTGAGCTTTTTTGATATATCTATATATAAATCTATTGATTTATTTGTATCATATACCTTCCTACAGTTTGTATACTCTTTCAACAACCTTTGAAAAACAGCCTTTTTAATGCTAGAGTTTATCTTGTTTCTCAGCAGTGATATTCATATTCTTACAAACAGGGTTGGTACATTTTTTGCGCCTCTCATTCCTGCTATTGGAATTCTTAAACTGATTGTCATCTTCTATGTTAAAAAGGTAAATTCATTCCCATTCCAATGAGTTTATACTAGAATAGATTAACTCAGAATTTACACTCTAACTTGTTTATTGTGAAGTGCATTTTCTTGAAAATCATCTTTCCTTAGCTAACTGGTTTAAATTGACATCAGTTGTGTTTTGAATACTCAATACTGATTGTTTGATTTTTAGATTAGTCTGATGTACAACTGCAAGCCATCTTCAAAGCCTTACCAAGGAGCAAGGAATAATTACTTTTTCACTTTGCTGCTTCTCCTAACTTTCTTGATGTGCGTTTTTGGTGTTGGATGGGGCATAACTCAGTAAGTTGTATCTTCTTCTTCAAGCTGTTTTCCATTTGGGGTCAGCTACATGAAATCGGCGGGTCCGGTATCTTGATCTTTTTCCTCCATCTCTCACAGTCCATTGCATCTTCAGCTTCGATTCTTTCAGATCCTTTGACAAACAGTCACTCCATCTTATTTTTTGTCGTCCACGGCTTCTCTTCCCTATCACTTTCATTTCATAAGCTGTCTTGATGTAGCTATCACTTCTCTTTGCATGTCCTAACCATCGTAATCGTGCTTCTTTTACTTTGTCTCTTACCTGTGCGACACCTAGCTATGCTCTTATCTTTTCGCTCCTTACATGATCTTTCAATCGTATGATTGTTTCATGTTTTACTTGCTTTTGTGTACAAGCAGCCGAGATCGTACGTGATGAGAGAAGCCGGATTGGACGGTAGCAACGATGGCGTTCACTTTGGTAACATCCGTTATGCCGATGATACCACTCTGCTCGCATTCGACGTTGCCGGGCTCAAGAGACTTGTCCGCACTGTACGACATGACTGCCGCGGCAGGTCTGTATCTGAATGTGAAGAAAATGAAAGTAATGGCGCTGACCGACTTCGATGATCTGACCGGTTTACGGGGACGAAATTGAAGGGATTTATCGTTTTGATTTCCTCGGCTCTGTGCTAAACGGTAGAGACTGCCGATGCGGTGATGATATCGTGAAACGCATAAATTTAGGGCGAAATGTTGTCACTAGGCTGATGCCGCTCTTCAAATCTCATGACTTGATTTTAGCAACCAAAGTGAAGCTTTTTGAATCCGTTGTGTTTCCTGTGACAACCTACGCAGCCGAAACATGGACGCTCACCAAAAAAGATCATAAGCGCATCGACAGTTTCGAGATTTGGTGCTATTGACACGCACTACAGATATCATATCTCAAATATATCACCAATACAGCCGTGCTTGAACAAGTTAAAAGACCGCATCATTTGAAGGCACGTTGCTGAAACGTCGCCATGATGTTCGGCCGTTTGGAGGGGAAATGGCGAACGGAGTCGTCAAAGATGTAGATTGATGGATGCCGTCACCCGCGACACCGGGTGGTCGCTGGCGGAACGCCGCGACGCCGTCCACAGCCGACGGGCACGGAGGAGAACGGTTGACGCGCTGGATAAAGGGTGAAATCGCCTAGCAAGCTAAACAGGAGAGAGAGAGAGAGAGACCCTGAGAGAGACCCTGAGAGAGACCCTGAGAGAGACCCTGAGAGAGACCCTGAGAGAGACCCTGAGAGAGACCCTGAGAGAGACCCTGAGAGAGAGAGAGAGAGAGAGAGAGAGAGAGAGAGAGAGAGAGAGAGAGACCCTGAGAGAGACCCTGAGAGAGACCCTGAGAGAGACCCTGAGAGAGACCCTGAGAGAGACCCTGAGAGAGACCCTGAGAGAGACCCTGAGAGAGACCCTGAGAGAGACCCTGAGAGAGACCCTGAGAGAGACCCTGAGAGAGAGAGACCCTGAGAGAGAGAGACTCTGAGAGAGAGAGACTCTGAGAGAGAGAGGGCCACATGTTTGACTACTAATTTTACTATTCTCTCTGTATACTGATTGTATATGTGATTGTTTTTCATTGCAGAATGACAACATCAAATTGTGGACCATTCCGGTAAAATGATTATGATTAAACTGTCAGTGTCATAGTTTTGGCAACGTAAATCTTTTCAGCAGTATTTAATGGGAGTTTTACTGAAATCATTGTGACTGTTATTACAATGAAAAATAAGTAGACATTTGGCTAGGTTTGAATGTATCATGTTGGGTTTAATATATTGTCTACCATGTATTTACCTTTTCGTGGTTGCATTATATTTGAATCATTGTCTTGTTACTGTTATCATTTACCTTTACTTTCATTAAGATACCCATATGACTTTTCAACTTAAACCTTTATTTACAGAAATGCAATGTGCAGTAGTGATGCAAGAATGTTTTCAATCATCTCAAAAAGAGTTCAGGAGTGGCCAACAGTTCTTTCAGAATTCATCAATTTCATCGAAACTCCTGCATTTCTCGTTCCTGTTCTTATCATTGTTTGGTAAGTCTAAATTTTGTATTTAACTAATATGGATCAACGAGTAGTAAATGGTGGCAAGACATCTACTTCTTCTTCTTCTCCTTCGTCGCCTACAGGCTTATTTCCCATCTCTGGGGTCACAAGTGCGGATCGTCCTCCTCCATCTAACTCTGTCCTGTGCATCCTCCTCTGTCACTCCTGCAGTTCTCATGTCTTCTGTCAAGCAGTCCATACACCTCCTTATCGGTCTCCCCCCCCCGCCTCTGTCCCACAACCAACCTCCTGACTCTCTTCGTAACATGCGTCCCCTCTCTGCGCTCCACGTGCCCGACGCACCTCAACCTGCACTCCCTCAGCTTCCACTCTAGTTCCCCCACTCCCTCAGCTTCCACTCTAGTTCCCCCACTCCCTCAGCTTCCACTCTAGTTCCCCCACTCCCTCAGCTTCCACTCTAGTTCCCCCACTCCCTCAGCTTCCACTCTAGTTCCCCCACTCCCTCAGCTTCCACTCTAGTTCCCCCACTCCTATGGCCTTTCTGATCGTGCTGTTCCTCATCCTGTCCAACCTGGTCTTCCCCAAAGCAAATCATAGCATCCTCATTTCGGCAAATCAAATCAAATCAAATCAAATCAAAATCTTTATTAATGTGTCAAAATATTTAGCTTACAGGCTAATTGGGGACACAAAAACCTCCATCTTCCTCTCTTGTCCCTTTGTCAATGTTACGGCTTCCATTCCATATAGCATGGCCGGTCTTACCATGGTCTTATGCAATCTGCTTTTCAGCTTTGGTGGTACTTTCTTGTCGCATAACACTCCGGTGATATTCCGCCAAGCACTCCAACTTGCCTGGATCCTCTAACCAACTTCCTTGTCTGATGCACCATCGCTCTGTAGTGTGGAACCAAGGTATTTTGACCCCTTGTATTCTCACCTCTCTTGGATCATAAGTGCAACACAAGAGGAAATTCATCAACGCTCCGCCTTCCGATGGTCAGAACGGAGGCTGCAAGAAAATCATTTTGCTTTCAAGGCCCTTCATGCTATAGCGAAATCCCACTTGAAATTCAAAGAAAATTAACGTCGATAGTTGAGTTCAAACACCAATTGAAATAACCTTTCCTGAACAACTAATCCACTACAGAGACCATTATATACGTTTTAACTATTTGTTTTACATTTTAAAATAAGATTAGATTATTTAACACTGTACTTAACCTAATATACAATGGCTTTCATAATTAATAATTTGTATACTTTTTTAAAACAGGACCCTTATTCATAACAGTGCCTTTTGGCAGTGAAAAGGTTTTACCTGTATAAATACTTCTATTATTATTGTTATTATTATTATTATCTTTCCAGCTCTGGATTTCCCATGCATAGGTACTCCATTTTCCACCTGATCACCTACATTCCTCTAACTTCCATTGCGCTTCTCTACTCTTCCAACCTCTCTACTTCTTCCCCACTTGTTTCGCCATTTACTGCAACATCGTCTGCAAACAGCATGTCCCCTGAGGCGGGTCTCTGTACCTCGGATGTGAGGCAGTATATGACAATGGCGTAGAGGAACAGAATGAGTTCTGAGCCTTGGTGGAGTCCCAATTTGACTAGAAAGCTCTCTGTCGTACAAGCCACACTTCTCACAGTTGCCTTGCTGTCCTCATACATGTCCCGAATGAGTCTGATGTACTTTCCATTGACTTCTTTCAGCCCTAGACAGTTCCACACTTCTGCTCTTGGGACTTTGTCGTACGCTTTTTCTAAGTCAATGAAAACACAGTGGAGCTATAGTTGACCTTCCCCATACTTCTACTCCAGTTGTCTAAAAGCAAGTATCGCATCCGTTGTGGATCTCCCTGGCATGAAGCCAAACTGTTGCTCTGATATTTCCACTGCTTCTCTTAGATTTTCTCAATTATTCTTTCCCACATCTTCAGCGTGTGCGACATTGATGCCCCCTTAATTGCCACTGTCCTGGATGTCACCTTTATTCTTGAATATCGGTATCCACGTGCTGCTTCTCCACTCATCGGGCATTGTTTCGCTTACCATTATCGTGGTGAATATGCCCAACAGTATTTCAACTCCCACCCTGCCCAGGACTTTCTATGCCTCCACCAGGATGTCATCTGGACCTCTTGCCTTGCCTTTCTTCATTTTCTTGGACGCGTTTTCTATTTCTTCAGCTGTTACGCCTCCTACTTCTGCTTCAGTTCTTGCTTCTATCTCTCTTTCCCCTTACGTTCATCAATGGTTCAAAGAACGTTCTCTAACTCTCCCTGATTTCCGCCTCTTCTGTCAATACTACTCCACTTGCGTCTTTCATCTGCTTGCTCTGGTGCACATCTTTTGATTCTCTGTCTTTCTGCTTCGCAATCCGGATTGCTCTCCTTAGTCCTTCTTCGTGGTTTCTTAGGCTATCATACCTGTCATACAGGTCCTTGTATGCTTCTGGTTTTGCTTTTGGTATTGCTTTCTTTGCTACTTTCTTCGCCGCTTTGTACTCTTCCAATGTCTCCTCACATCTGTTCGGATCTCTTTGCTTCTTCTTTGCCTTCTTTACTCTCAGTACCTCTTGCACTTCCTCGCACCATCATCAAGCGTACTCCTTTCTCCCTGGTTTCCCTGATGTTATCCCTAGCACTTCCTTTGCCGTTTCTCACAATGCACTGCTGGTTTCTTCCCATGATTTATCGTTCTGTTCATTGATTGCAGCTACTGCTTTTCCCTCAAAGCTATCTCTATGATCCGCATCGCTTAGCTTCCACCATCGTATCTTTCTTGTCCTTTCAGTTGTCCTCCTTCTCTCCAGCCTTATGGTCCCTGTGCAGATTACCACTTTGTGTTGTTTCGCTACTGCTTCACTCGATAGTACCCTGCAGTCCTGCATCCTTTTAAACTGACTCCGTTTGCAGATGACATAATCCACCTGAGAGTTAAGCCCGCCACCAGTATAGTTGATTTTCCTTGATTCGTTCTTTTTAAAATAGGTGTTTATGACAGCCAGGTTGTTTGCTGCCACTAGGATTTTCTCTCCTGCAGCATTCTGTGTTCCAAAACCAAACTTGCCGATGCTTTACCCATATCCATCTACTCCTTCTCCCACGTGTCCATTCAGGTCGCCTCCGATCCACGCAGTCTCTTTCCTCGGTATCTTTAACATGACTTCGCCCATCAGCCTCCAAAAATCATCCCTCTCTGTTTCCTCACAGTCTACTTGAGATGCATATGATGCTCACACGATGTTCGTACGATGTTCACTACCTCATTTCTCAGCTCAATTTTACCCACATTACTCGATCTAATTCCCTGTAAAGCTGCAGCACACCATTTTTCCTTTCTTGGTTTAGCACAACTCCTACGCCATTTCTTCTCTGATCGTGTCCAACATAGTACATTTTGTACCCGTTGTCCATTTCCCTGGCCTTTTCTCCCTTCCATCTTGTCTCTTGGACACACAGGTTATTGATGCTCCTTCTTTCCATCATATCTGCAACCTCTCTTCCTCCTCCGGTCATTGATTCTACGTTGAATGTGCCGACTTGCAGTTTTCTGGTGGTTCTTAGTGCTTCTCTCTTCTTTCGTCGTCTGGCCCGATTTTACAGCCGGATGCCCTTCCTGCCCCCAACCCCTTTTAGTCGCCTTTTACGACACGCATGGGGCTACGTTGGATCGATTCTTTCCCGAAACCCATCTAGAATAGAGGGTAGACCTACACTATACAAATTCTAGCCCTAAGACGAATAATTGAAGAAGTTAAAATCAATCACCTTCCAGTGGTCCTGGATTTTGTTGAACCCCGGAAAGCCTTCGATTATGTGACAACGAAAACATATCCTTGCGTCCTACGGAATACCTGAAACCAAGATTAGAGCTATCCTTGCGTCCTACGGAATACCTGAAACCACGATTACAGCTATCCTTGCGTCCTACGGAATACCTGAAACCACGATTACAGCTATCCTTGCGTCCTACGGAATACCTGAAACCAAGATTGCAGCTATCCTTGCGTCCTACGGAATACCTGAAACCAAGATTGCAGCTATCCTTGCGTCCTACGGAATACCTGAAACCAAGATTGCAGCTATCCTTGCGTCCTACGGAATACCTGAAACCACGATTACAGCTACAAATGCCGCCGCGTACCCTAATACCTCTGTTTACCCTAATGCCTCTGTTTACCCTAATGCCTCTGTTTACCCTAATGCCTCTGTTTACCCTAATGCCTCTGTTTACCCTAATACCTCTGTTTACCCTAATACCTCTGTTTACCCTAATACCTCTGCTTGCCTTAATACCTCTGCCCAAGTATTAACTATAAAGACGGAAACACAAATTTCCCTCCCATTTAAACAGGAGTACTTCAAGACGACACGTTTGCACCATATCTATTCATCATCGTTTCAATTGCTTAATGAGAACATCCACCAAAAATGGAGAATACCTCGATCGGTCTTGCAATCACCTCTGAGCGAAGTCGAAGGTACCCAGCAGCCTACCTAATGGATACTAATTTGCAGGTGATCTCGCAAACCTCCCGAACAACATTGATGACGCACAAAGCCTGCCCAACCCAGTGATAAACGCAGCCAGGAAGGTTGAATGGAACATAAATGGAACGAAAATAGAATACACTATTTACAACAACCCCAACGATAAAGAACTATCAGCAAATGGAAAACATTTGAAGGAGGGGAAAGATTTCAAATACTTGGGTTCTTGGGTTGACAACTCGGTCAAATACATCACAATAACAAAACCCAAGCATGGTATGCAGCAAGGAGATTGGATAGCATCTGGAAATCCAGTCTACTATGAAAGCTCAAGATAAACGTCTTCATAGCCATGGTAGAGAGTATTCTAATGTATGTTGCTGAGACATGGACCATGACCCAAAGCTAAATGCTAAAGTCGATGGAATGTATACCGGCCTGCTCTGGCACACCCTGACCGTCCATTGAAGTCAGCCCATATCGAACGAAGAACTGTGTAATGACCTCCCAAGAGTCTGTTCGGTAATTGATAAACGCTGCCTCATACTAGCTGGCCGCTACTGGAGAAGCAGGAAAAGTGCAGCAGGGCTTTGCCTTTGGAAGCCTAAGCGACCATAAGAGACCGGACTGCACAACTCTCATCTCGAAGGATACTGGTCTCGAGATCTCAGAGATGGTGGTTTAATGAAAAACTGTGAAAATGGAAATTGTTCGTCAAGGGTTGATTCGCACCGGATTGATGATGATGATGATGATGATGATGATGATGATGATGATGATGATGATGATGATGATGATGATGATGATGATGATGATGATGATGATGATGATGATGATGATGATGATGATGATGATGATGATGATGATGATGGTGATGATGATGATGAGTAAATGGTGGCAAGCAACTATATATGCTAATGGGTGGAGCACACGCACACACACACATTTCTCATTTCATTACTCATTTCATTTCTCATTTCATTTCTCATTTCATTTATCAGTTAATTTCTCATTTAATTTATCAGTTCATTCCACATACAGCGTACAACATGATTTAACTGCCATTGTGCCATTGAATGCAAGTGCAATAATGCAAATATTAAATGCATTGGAAGATACAACTAGACCAAGGAAGATATTACAAGATTACTCATAAAATGGATTGATTAAGAAGGAGCTCTCCAAATAGGTTAATTAACCATGAGAGATCCCCCCTCTCACAGTTGAAAAATTGAATTTTATATGAGTAACTTGAATGAAACAAGATAAGTGAAAAACGGTCATCCTCGTCAGATTTCCTAATTAAGTATGGGAATCAATGAAGTAATCTTTGAATGTAGACCGAAAAACAATAAGGCAATACACAAACACACACACATCCAATTTACAATCGCGTATCATTTTTACAACTCCTATTTTATTTGTGCTGGTTTTTTTTTAAATTTAGATATTAAATTTTCTTTATGTTGCGAACAAATCTTTCACGAATTTCTCCATTTTCTTGTAGTTTGTTATTGTATTATTTTCGCTCTATGACAACAGCACATGAACGCATGATTGAAATGCTTAAGGATCAACTTGTTATGGTAAGCAGATAATTCATTGAATCCATTTATTTATTATTATCTTTATCTTAAACTTTCTTTCACCGTCTGTTATTAGATTCATATTACTAAGTCCTTCATATTACTATTATTTTTCGTCAATTATGTTGAGGAAAGGCCATGTTGGCCTATATAAAGCCCCAACAATGGTAGAAAGATAAGGTAAAAGGTGGCTAAGAGGAGATGGAGTTCATATCAAGTACTTTGCTATTAACATTACTAACGGTCTGTTTCTGTTTCACAGGAGGGAAGAGACAAGCGCTTCTTAGCCGAGAGATTAAAAACGCTGTTAACGAGAGGAAACGAAAATTCACAGCACCCAACACTTTCGCCGGCAATGGCTAGACCTTGAAAACTGATCCCATTTGCCAAGAAGTTGATGACTTAATAGATTTCTTGTGAATGGCTAGCATCTGGTATAGCAGTTGTAAATAGCTGATAGGTTAGATTTGTATGCTCTGCTATGATAACTCGTACATATCCATTCCATGAGTTGATGCCGAAGCATTATTAATATTTTTACTTCATGGGATTTTCATATTTATTTACTAAATTTTTTCGAATATCTTGAACTCTTCTCGAAGTAAAGTGAAGTTCTCCTCATGAACATTTAATTCCATAATTTGAAAAAGTAGCATAGCATGAACGGTACTTGTTTGCGCCTGGCTCCCGCCAGCCGTCTCCAGTTGTTTGTCGACATATTTATCAGGTAAAGATTCTCATAGAAATTTTTTATTACATTTTTGAACTTCAGAAGAAGCACAAATGTTTTATCTTTTAAAATTTGATTAAATCTTAATTCAAATAACTCCTTTTCAGCCATTGGATATGATGTAAATAGATCAAAATGTTTTCATGTTTCCAAAATCCATCTCGTAGGGCGAAGATTTTCTACCAAAAAAATAGATTTCACTTCAAGTGCAAAGGAAGGCACTCTGAATCCAAAAATCCGTCGTTTGTAAAGGTTTTCCAGGGGCTGTTTCTATCCCCTGGCATTTTCTTACTTCTCTCAAGAATTTCCCTTTCCTTAGGGAGTGTTTCTCACTGTCAACTCGTAGCTATTTCACTTATGTGGAATTTCAACGTCGTTGCCTTCAGTCCAGCATCAAAGTAGCTCTTTAAGCTCAGCAATGATAAGACGAAATGATTCTGAAAGATGATGGGGGTGTTTCTTTTTGAGCACAGTTTCCAGACATAAAAAGAGAAGGATACACCAAAGATGATAGATAATATATTATACTGAAGTGCATGTTATTTTCAAGCATCTATCGTTTTCTGCATTCTTTTTTATTAAATTCTTTTACACTGTCAGAGGTAGATGGGCTTTACTTATCTTTGGGATGAGTACCATCACTCTACCTTTTGGCGCCTTCTGTTACTATGTCACTTTTAGCTCTCGGGTAGACATTCCGGCACTTGTGGTCGTTTTGTCTTTGTGATCGGGGACTGCTGGATAATTTTTTTCTAGTTTCTCCTTAGCTATACCTGAGGGTATCATTGGAAATGGTGCACTGCAGGCCCTGCCGCCAGATGGTACACAGGCCCAAACCTATCGGTAGCACATTGGTATGCTGCCTCTCACCAGCTGGCTGCCTGTTATGTCAGTTCGCAACTGGAGCCACTCAGCTCGCAGCTACGGGGGCCCTTCTGAGGCCACACGACAACTAATTGAACTCTCATGAGCTTTCAGGTCATCCCTGCCATTGTCATTTGACTGATCCAACCATCATTCACCCTTCTATTTCAAATATGCTGCTGAGATACATAAATTAAGATGCATAAGAAAACTATATCAAGGCAATTGAAGGAATTTAATCAAGAAGACTTTTTAACTGACCTCCTTCAAGCTGACTGGGTAGCCAAAGATCTAAGGCAACCGTTCATTGTAAAAGACAAAGTAAGAAAGTAAGCGGTTCACTCTATTTAATTTAGCTATATGGAAGCCTTCCAGGCATCAAACTGAACCACAGATACGAGTAAGATCGCTAACAAAAGGGTAATATTAAGAGAACATGGAAAACAATCAATATGGCTCTAAATGGGAGATCTAAAATGACAAGCTTAACAGCAAATGCTGTCGAAGGCAACAAATTTGAGATGATCAGAGTATAACTGCATCTATCAATCAATGTTTTTGCAATATTGTCAAGCATTTAAGCAATGAAAAACCTAATGCTGAAAACCCGCTTTTCCAAGAAAAAATGTCAGTCTGACCTCCCTCAATTCTTCAATAGTGCAACCTGCATTTCCTTCTATCAAAGTGCAATGCACACTCTCTTTCTAAGCCTCTCCTTAAGTTTTTCCTTCACCTTGGCTGCCTCTTTCATATCTGCTCTGTAGACTGCTGATTGAGTTGGCACTCTGACACTAATTTCATCCTCCGATAGTTTCCTCAGCAGTTTTGACGTCTTCTGAGTGCTCAGATGTTTTTCTTCAGCCAGTGATACAGCTGATTTGGTTTTGTGATACAGCTGATTTGGTTTTGTGATAGATTCTCCTGCTTTTCTTCAGCTGCTGTACAGGTGGTTCATAATCACTGACGAAGCTGCTCAAGGAAATCTAAGAGCCAGGCTCAGTCCTGGGGCCAGAGTAATCCCTGCCCCTCTCTC
The DNA here is from genome assembly GCA_964026355.1 of Pseudorhiza aurosa. Classification (NCBI taxonomy): domain Eukaryota; kingdom Metazoa; phylum Cnidaria; class Scyphozoa; order Rhizostomeae; family Lychnorhizidae; genus Pseudorhiza; species Pseudorhiza aurosa. Next base: position 10,998,431 of record OZ032119.1, read on the forward strand.
TTCTACCAGGTTTAGAGGTGCACAGGAGTTCAGTGGCAGTAGCCCTCCAACATTCTCCCTTTGAATCCTCCTGAAAGTCATAGAAGTCCTTGTCCTCCTCGCTTTTCCACTGACCGGTAACTTGGGTCATGTAAAGCAGTTCCTCAAAGCCATAAAAACTTCTTCGCTAGGATATTTTAGACATTGTCATAAGAATCTACCAGATTTCCCTCTTTCCTGCTCTTGAAGTTTTTTTGATACGTGGAAAGTTTAACTTCCGCCGCCGATCCACAGACTCTCCAGCAACTATCTTAATCTTAGCCTTCCTGTCCCAACCAGGTTAGAAAAATAGCATCATGGTAAGTTTGATTGGTCTAAATAGTATCAGATCAATATGATAAGTTTGATGGGTATAAATAGCATCAGATCATTGTGGTAAGTTTGATGGGTATAAATAGTATCAGATCAATACGATAAGTTTCATGGGTATAAATAGTATCAGATCAATATGGTAAGTTTCATGGATATGAATAGTATCAGATCAATATGATAAGTTTCATGGGTATAAATAGTATCAGATCAATGTGGTAAGTTTGATGGGTATAAATAGTATCAGATCACTATGATAAGTTTTATGGGTATAAATAGTATCAGATCAATAAGATAAGTTTCATGGGTATGAATAGTATCAGATCAATGTCGTAAGTTTCATGAGTATAAATAGTATCAGATCAATATGATAAGTTTGATGGGTATAAATAGTATCAGATCAATATGATAAGTTTAATGGGTATAAATAGTATCAGATCAATGTCGTAAGTTTCATGGGTATAAATAGTATCAGATCAATATGATAAGTTTGATGGGTATAAATAGTATCAGATCAATGTCGTAAGTTTCATGGGTATAAATTGTATCAGATCAATGTCGTAAGTTTCATGGGTATGAATAGTATCAGATCACTATGATAAGTTTCATGGGTATGAATAGTATCAGATCAATATGATAAGTTTGATGGGTATAAATAGTATCAGATAAATGTCGTAAGTTTCATGGGTATGAATAGTATCAGATCAATATGATAAGTTTGATGGGTATGAATAGTATCAGATCAATATGATAAGTTTGATGGGTATAAATAGTATCAGATCAATGTCGTAAGTTTCATGGGTATGAATAGTATCAGATCAATATGATAAGTTTGATGGGTATAAATAGTATCAGATCAATATGGTAAGTTTGATGGGTATAAATAGTATCAGATCAATATGATAAGTTTGATGGGTATAAATAGTATCAGATCAATATGATAAGTTTGATGAGTATAAATAGTATCAGATCAATATGATAAGTTTCATGGGTATAAATAGTATCAGATCAATATGATAAGTTTGATGGGTATAAATAGTATCAGATCAATGTCGTAAGTTTCATGGGTATGAATAGTATCAGATCAATATGATAAGTTTGATGGGTATAAATAGTATCAGATCACTATGATAAGTTTTATGGGTTATCAGATCAATAAGATAAGTTTCATGGGTATGAATAGTATCAGATCAATGTCGTAAGTTTCATGAGTATAAATAGTATCAGATCAATATGATAAGTTTGATGGGTATAAATAGTATCAGATCAATATGATAAGTTTAATGGGTATAAATAGTATCAGATCAATGTCGTAAGTTTCATGGGTATAAATAGTATCAGATCAATATGATAAGTTTGATGGGTATAAATAGTATCAGATCAATGTCGTAAGTTTGATGGGTATAAATAGTATCAGATCAATAAGATAAGTTTCATGGGTATGAATAGTATCAGATCAATGTCGTAAGTTTCATGAGTATAAATAGTATCAGATCAATAAGATAAGTTTCATTGGTATGAATAGTATCAGATCACTATGATAAGTTTGATGGGTATAAATAGTATCAGATCACTATGATAAGTTTAGTGGGTATAAATAGTATCAGATCAATGTCGTAAGTTTCATGGGTATGAATAGTATCAGATCACTATGATAAGTTTCATGGGTATAAATAGTATCCGATCAGTATAACAAGTTTCATGGGTATGTTTCTCAACAAAGCAATTGAATCAGTCACTACAGGAACAGGTCTCCCAAATTCGTGCATCAGAGGAAACCAAGTTTTTCGATCAAACGGGCATTTTTAGTAACTCCTTTCTACGACTCTTTGTGTGTGTCACGAGTAAGATTAATGGCTTAAAACGACTTATAGACAACAAACCAAATAACGAATAAATTCAAAGACAACGTGCTTTCTACTCTGCTAACCAACCTCAATCCAAACGATCAACAATTCATTAGTTCAATCCAGCGTAAACACAAGAATACGTCAGATCCTCTTCCCCTTGTAATCAATAACGTTTGTTAATATCGTTCATCACACCTAAGTATAATCAATGTTTTTTTTAGTGGGTTATGTTGAGGAAAGGCCATGGTGGTCTATACAAAGCCCCAACAAAGGAAGCAACAAGAAAGCCAAAGGCTAAGAGGAGAGGGAGATCAGATCAAGTTTATTTATCTTAGATTTGAAAGATGGCAAGTTGTAGGACTCAGGAAAGCAAGAAGAAGGCAATATATTCCATAAATTGCATTCTAAGGATGAATAACGTTGCGTGGGAAAAAGTTCGCGGATTAGTCAGTGAAACTTAGAAAGTGTGTGAATGAGCCGAGCTTCTGGTGGTCCTGACACGCCTCAGATGAACTGGAATAACATCCCTGATCTCCGGAGAGCAATGCCCTTGAAAGTATCTGTAAAAGATGGAAAGATCTCCAACTAATCGACGATGGGAAGAGGTCGGAGAAATTCGGTTAGGTTGAGATTGTTAATGAGACGAATGGCTCTGGACTGGACTTTGTCGAGAAGACAGAGAGTAGATTTTCGAGCACCACCCCAGACGTGGGAGCAGTACTCTAAAGAAGGACAGATTTGGGACTCGTATATAATTAGAAGGTGAGAAGATGAGAAAAACCCGCGGGCTCTGGCGAGGAAACCGAGCTTTTGACATGCATATTTAGCAAAGGAATGGATGCTAGTTTTACCAATGAGCTTAGATGGAAGAGAAAGACCAAGTTGTGTGAAACAAGTTGAAGTGTTCAGTTCATCGCCATTCATGAGGATAGGTGGAAATTTTGATTCCGTTCGCATGAAATGACAGCCTGTTTCGTCTTGTTTTGGTTGAACGAAACTAGGTTGTCTTTACCCCACTTCTCAATAACTGTCAGATCATTGGAGAGAAGCGAGGCTGAAATGTTTCTGTGGAGTTGGATATCGGTGGAAGCATGGTCATTTGGATTGAATGAAAATGAAAAACTTAGGAAGGTATCACCAGCAAAGGAGAGAATGCTAGAAGACGTAGAGGTAAGCAGGTCGTTTATGAAGAGAATGAAGAGTATAGCGGAGATAACAGAGCCCTGGGCTACACCAGCATTGATGGAGTGCAGATTGGAGAGGAAGACGTCCACTCTGACGGCAATCGACGTATCAGAGAGGAAACTACCAATCCAATTAATGAGAGTCTGATAGAGACCAAACATCGGTAGTTTATCGAGAAGACCCTTGTGCCAAGCGCAGTCAAAGGCCTCGGAGATATCGAGAGAGATCACTCTGCTCTCACTACTGGATTCTAGAGCAGAGGACCAGACATGGACAGCATAAGCAAGAAGATTACCAGTAGACGTGGCCTTTCGAAAGCCATACTGGTGATCAGACAGAAGATTGCTTGTTTCTAGGAAGGTAAGAAGTTACTTAGTCTCCATTGTTTTAGAGATGAGTGAAGTGATTGCAATTGGACGATAGTTGAGTGTATATCGCTTGTATAAGTGTATAAGTGTTAGTGACTTATTGCCTTTTTGGGATAGGAAAGACGTGGGCTTGTTTCCATGAGGTGGGAAATGTACCAAGAGTGTATGAAAGCTGAAATAATTAGTTAAGAATAGGGGCAAGTTCAGTAGCACAGGTTTTGAGAACTAATGCTGGAATACCATCAGGGCCTTGGCTGTCATTTCGGATTTGGAGGTGTCGAGCTGGAGAAGGGTTTGGCGGAATTTTCGTTTGGAGAAAGTAATGGGTGACATAGTGAAATTTGAGGGGGGAGTTGGTGTGGTTGGAACCCTTGGTCGTTCAGGTTGGAGTTGGAAGCAAAGACTGACGCAAAAAGATTGGCCTTGGCTGTCATTTCATCTAAATGCAACCAAGACTTTCCACCTGTTCTCATGAATGGTGATGAACTGGACACTTCAACTTCTTTCACACGACTTGGTCTTTCTCTTTCGTCTAATCTCACTTGGAAAACTCCCATCCATTCCATTGCTAAACATGCATTTCAAAAGCTCGGTTTCCTCGCCAGAGCTCGCTGGTCTTTCTCAACTTCTCATCTACCAGCTATATGCAAGTCCTAAATCCGTCCTTCTTTAGATAACTGCTCCCATGTCTGGGGTGGTGCTCCAAAATCTACTCTCTGTCTCCTTGACAAAGTCCAGTCCAAAGCCATTTGTCTCATCAACAATCCCAACCTCACGGAATCTCTCCCACCCCTTTCCATCATCGTTTAGTTGGAGATCTTCCCATATTTTACAGATGCTTTCACGGGCATTGCTCTGAGGAGATCAAGGATATTATCCCTGTTCCTCTGATGCGTGTCATGGCCACCAGAGGCTCAACTCAGTCACACTCTTTCCAAGTTTCACTGCCCACTTCACGAATTCAATCTCACAAATCATCATACATCCTAAGAGCTTGCAATCTATGGAACGTCTTGCTACAACTTGCAATTGCACTTTCTTCCATGGATGGAGCTTTGTATAGGTCACGATTGCCTTCCCTTCCCGCAATTCACTAAATACGGAAAACTGTCGCACCCGGAAGACGACGTGGAATTTCATTATTTCCATTCTTCTCTCCAGCAACAACAGCAACAACAACATCGTGCACAGGGATGATGGCGGCTGAAGTAGAGTATTATATTTATTTCAGGTCTATTAGTGAAGCAAATCCCAATTTGCTAAAAAAACAGACAAAATTACACTTAATCAACCTAGCAGCGAATATTGTAGATGGATATATTTGGCAAAATGACGTTTTTGCACTTCATCAGCAAAATTGTTCAAGCCTTGACTGTGAGATATTGCAAATAGTCCCTTTCTTGCTATTCCACTTGTGTATGTGGCCACCAATGGCTGTGCATTATATGTGTACCACGACTGATGTATGTTTATGTATGGCTATGTATGGCAATGTATGTATGGCAATGTATGTATGGCAATGTATGTATGGCAATGTATGTATGGCAATGTATGTATGGCTATGTATGTATGGCTATGTATGTATGGCTATATATGTATGGCTATGTATGGCTATGTATGTATGGCTAAGCATGTGTTTATTGTTTGAATCTTTGTTTTATCAAATAGGAGTAAGGCAGAATCGTATCACACACATCCCAAAGACCAGCACATGTCTATATTTCCAACAGTGGTATTCTGGTACCAGGTTATATGCAGGTGCCTTGCTAACAAAACATAGCATCTGATATTGTTACGTGTATGTGATAATATTTTTGATGAATTACAAAATAAATTTGAAAAATGGTTCAAAAATTAAAAGTGAAATGATCTAAATCTTGCCTAAAAGGACATATGTGAATAAAAGTAGTAAAACATATACATTTGAAATAGTGAACTTTGAACATGTAAAAGTAATTATAAGTTGTTTTAAGAACTTTGTTGAAAATGTTAAATCAAAACAGGTTCTACGATTTTGAGTGATTTCCTTGTATTTTAGCTAACTGCTTGTTGTTCAGTGGAGAGATGAATTGCTTTGATAACATTGAGGATGAGTGGTTTTTGGTATACACCCTGTTTAAAATGTCAGAAAAAGAAGAACAACTCATTATAAGGTTTTTATCACTGGATTAATCCTCTAAAATGATCTAAACTGATTAATGATTGTTCACTGCTATGTATTTTTGTCAAATGAGATGCTGCTATTTGTTGGCTCTTCTATTTTCTGTAAAGCTATTGCCTGGGAAACCAAATGCTCCATGCCATTTTTTTAGTGAGTTATGTTGGGGAAAAGCTATCGTGGCCTATACAATGCCCCAACAAAGGAAGAAAGAAGAAAGCAAAAGGCTAAGAGGAGAGAGATATCAGATCAAGTTTATTGATCTTAGATTTGAAAGATGGCAATTTGTAGGATTCAGAAAGGAAAGAAGAGGGCAAGACAAGGAACTGGAATAATATCTCTGATCTCCTGAAGGCAATGCCCGTGAAAGTATCTGTAAAAGATGGAAAGATTAAAAGATGTTTTGATTATATTTATTTTCAGGCTTTCTTCATCAATTTCAGATTTTTATTTCTTCACATAACCATATTTTGTGAAATTTAGGAAGTATTTTGTGAAATTAGGAACTATTAGAAAGCCATGTCTTTTGAAAATGGCCCAAAAACTCTTTGTAAATGCTAAAAGTTCAGCTGCTCATAAATGATGAGAGCATTTGCAACTTGGCTAAAATAAGAGAAAAGAAGCAGTATAGTGGAAGGAAATTCCAATGCATATCACTTGTCAGAAGAATGAAAAAGTAATGATAATAATTATCAAAGGTGACATGTTTCCTTGCAAAAGTTAAATGAAGTTTTACATTTTTTTCAGTGTGAAAGACGAAGATGGGAATTTCTTACTTGTTGAAGCAGCAGATCAGCTTCCGTCTTGGTTGAACCCAAGTAATTCAGAGAACAGGGTGATTTTCCATGATTATGATTCATCTCTGCAAAAAATGGATGATGCAATTTTATTCTTGTAACTTTGGTATTTGGGTATAGGCAAGAATTTTAAGTGTTGAGTTGTATTCATTATTTGAATACTGCTATATCAAAGTTTGCAGTATTGCCTGCCATCTTTAATTTTTAGATTTTGTAACTTTTTTTCCTGTTTTAGGTTTTCATTCATAAAGGAAAGTTGCATATCATTCCAATTCCATCAAGCCCTTCAGAAATAGCTTTATTTCCCATAGAAAAACCATCAATCAGTAGCGCACTTGATTTGATAGCTGGAAACTGTGAAACTGAAGCATCTGATGTCATTCAGAAATGTATCTTTGCTAGGACTGAAAGGTTGGATTCTCATTTACAATCTTGTCAGGCATGACTGTCCTGCCTTTTTTCACCGCAATGATCAAGTAATGGAAGATACTTTTTCATTACATAATAGTTCATTACTTCTTGATATCATTTGAGTCATAAACTGTCACTGTCATCATTCAATCATTATAGCAATTATTCTCACATCATTTAATACTAAGCAAGTCACCCAGGCCATTGATTCAAAATGCCTGTTTGATCACTCCATATTGAACTTGAGATTATCATGTTTGAGTACCTAATATTCTTTCAAGATTTAAGAGTGGCATTGAGTCAAACTTTCACCATGCAAATTGCCTCATTCCGAATGATTTGGCATTTATCTTTGCAAAAGAGCCAACTCTGATAAACAGAGTTATCAATGAGTTGCAGCTGCTTTCAGAAATGCCCAAAGAATCAGCTTTGAAGGTATGCTTGTATGTGCTCTAGAAATGATTAGATAAAATAGTGTCTCAGAGGAAGACATTTTTCAACAATTTATCTCATATAAAAAATAAAGAACAATGCATGCATGTAATTGCCAGTGTCTGATGTGCACATTCCATCTGGTCACTAAGGTGAAGGATGGGGGCTAGGAGGTAGCGCCCGGCTAGAATTTTCCTTCCTAGTATTCTGCTCCCCTGCCATTTTAGTCAATACTCAGAAATTATATTTATAAGAAAGAAATTAAGGCGTTTTATTACGTTTTTAACGGAAGCTCTGCCACCCCTTAAAAATTTTGTGACTCTAAAAGATCCCCCATTTTTTGACACTTCACCTTCATGACTGATTTCATCATCATTTCTTTGAGAATTGACTCCCATAATTTTTACCCGTAGCATGCATTTATAATTTGGGTAATAAAATGGCTACCTCCATTAATTACCATCTTTTAGCTTCAATATATGTCTTTAAGTTGACTAAAAGATACATGACACATCAAAGTAGGACTTTTAGTTGCCATGCAAAACCAAATTACAAATCATATTTTGAGAAGCCATATTTTCATTGATTGCTTTGTTGATTTTCTTCTAGATTAATGGGTATTTCAAATTTGAAGAGGCAACCTCTGTTATCTCAAGGGTAAATGGATGTTATTTTTTTTTCTTTCTTGTTTGTTTTGTTATTTATATCTTTTTAAATATTTTTGTCATTGATGGTTATAGAATGATTGTCTCATTTCTAGTTACGCTTTACAAAGTTTGCATTTGCAAAGTTGATGAGTTTGAGAACTCCACAGTGGACAAACTTGCCCAAGAAGAATGCAATGAAGTCATTTTCTAAAAAATCTTTCAACCTTGGATTGAAACTAGTAGGCATTTTTTGCACTATAATGACTGCCTTTTTGGTCTCTTTATATCTTGAAACGGAGGCAGTGGATTATAATTTTGAAAATTTCGCAGCTTTACGGTAAATCTTATGATAAGGACGACGAGAAATAACGACATCCTCCAATTCATATATTATGTAATTAATTTCAATAATTCAATTTCAATTTTAATATTATATAATATAGCGACTATAAACGGTGAAAAAGTGTGAGGCGGGATAGAGGAAAAAATGAAAAATGAACGGGAGATATAAAGGAAGTAATGAGGACATCTATGGGCATAAAGAAGCAACCAAAACGTCGTCGTCCGTTCGTTCCTTAACCCGGGTTGGGTCGTGGGAGCACCAGCGAATTGTTGACCACAGTCCTCCAGGCCTTCCTAGCGTTCGCGATTCTTGTTGCTTCCGCCAGAGTGAGACCCGTCCAGTCCAAAATATTGGAAGTCCAGTTCTTTCTAGGTCTGCCTTGTTTTCGAGCACCTTCTACTTTGCCTTGTAAGATGTATTTCGCCATCATGTCGTTCTGCCTGCAGACATGTCCGAACCATTGCAGCTTGCATTTTCTGATAGTATTAATAAGACATTCGTGCTTTTCAATTATTGCTTCTATTCTCTTCCTGATACTTTCATTTGTTATGTGATCAAGATAACTTATTTGCTGTAATCGTCTATAAGCACGCATTTCAAAAGCCGCTATCTTTCTTTCCATTGCGGATGTAAGTGTCCAACTTTCTGCTCCATAAAGTAAAGTTGAGATGACTATCGTGCGAAGGAAATGCATTTTTGTTTCAAGGGAAGTATTACGGTCTCTCCAAATCCTGTTAAGTATAGAGAGTGCACTAGTTGCAGTGGCTATTCTGTGTCGCACCTCTTTTTCAGATCTGCCGTCGTTGTTCATTTCTGCTCCAAGATATTTGAATGTATTAACTTCTTCGAGCACTTCTGCGTTTAAGGAAACCGTGTCAATTGTAAATGCTTCATTCATTTTTCTGTTTCTCGTAGTGAGAGTTTTAGTCTTCTCCGTACTTATCTTCATTCCCAGATTTGACGCTGCAATGTTTAGTTTGTTTGCTACAATCTGCAATTCATTACGGTTTGATGTAAAGAGATCTATATTCTCCGCAAATCTTAGGTTGCACAGCTTTCTTCCGCCTATTGAAATCGTTGGCTCAAATCCTTCGAGAGCATTATCCATTATCTCCTCTAGAAAAATGTTAAAAAGAGTGGGAGATAGAAGAAAACATTGACAAACTCTGACTGTTGTGTCAAACCACACGCTAAAAGTATTGTTAATGAGAACTGCGCTTGTGGAGTCATTGTACAGGGCTTTGATGACATCAATCAAGTACTTATCAATGTTCTTCTTTTCCATAATTTTCCAAAGGGCAGTCTGCCACACCCTATCGAATGCTTTTTTGAAGTCGACAAAGCAATGATGGATTTCTTTTTGCTGCTCGAAATGTTTTCACACAGTATTCTGAGGTTGAAAATTTGCTCTGCAGTCTTCCTATTTTTTCTGAAACCAGCTTGCTCTTCTGATATGATTGCTTCAGCTTGAGGTCTTAACCTTTTGACAATGACTTTCAGCATAACCTTGCTGGCAGTGCTTATGAGGCTAATGGTACGGTAATTGGCGCAGAGTTTCAAGTTACCTTTTTTAGGAAGAGGCAGAAGGATGGATCTTGTCCATTGGCTAGGCCATTGCTTGGTTATTAGAATTTTGTTGCAGATTAATCTCAACAATTCTATCATTTCTTCCCCACGATGCTTTCTTCTTTCTCGCATAAATCCTCCTCTATGTCGTTCTCGAACAATCCTTCTAATATTTGGGCATCTTACAATTTCAAATACTCGAATTTGTGGCTTAGGTCTTCTTGAAATTGTTTCACTCTTCTTTTGTCGATCTCAGTTGCCTCTTGCTTCAAATAGTCGCTAATTTTATTCAACTGTTTCGTGACTAAGCCTCTGTGGACTTTCCGTTTCTTCTTGGCTTTCTCGACTTGTTCCATCTTAAATTCATGCTATCCGGCTCGGTGGACCACAATGTTAAAAGGATTGTTCGAGAACGACATAGAGGAGGATTTATGCGAGAAAGAAGCAGAGGAAGCGGATGAAATTAGAGAGAGAGTATCCTTTAGCCTCATTTGCATGAAAGAAGCTTGAGAGCCAAAGAATGAAAGCGCATCCTCAAACAGATAGAACACGTCAATACAAAGAAGTGGATCGAGAGAAAGTTTAAATTCAGTTGCTAATTCAAAAGCTGAGTCAGTCCCGGAATCAGAAGCATCAGCCCGTTCGAATCTATCAAACAACAGCCTTTCCGGAAATGGCAAGAGAGTTAGGGTCAAACTGCCAAAACTGGAGTTGCCTGCACTTTTCCCATTCTTGAGATGCTTTACTGCTTCTCGAACTTCTTCTTTTAGGATTGAGTTGTCAAATTCTATTGTGTCGTCTGCAACGGTCTGTGTCTGGGTTATTTCTTCAAGTGTCTCTTGGTTTCCCTCGAGGTTACAGTTATACAGGCTTTGACAATATTCGGCTCATCTTTTTGCTACTGCTGTTTTCTCTGTGATAGTATTGCCATCTTTGTCATTAATAACAAACACCTTTGTGTTTTGGGTATTGTTGCGTGTCAGTTTTTTAAGGAATTCAAAGCAGCTTTCCTGTTGTTACTCTTCAGTTCGTTATCAATCTTAGCACATTCTCTCACGATCCACTCTTCTTTGTCGTTAAGCAGGGCTTTCCTTACTTCTCTATTAATTTTCTTGTACTCTTCCATTTCTTCTTCCGAATGTTTCTTTCTCTGTTTCGCTTTCCTTCTTTTGTCACACATTTCTACTGTTTCGTTTGAGATCCACTGTTGTTTCTTTGCTCTTTTCAGACCCAAAACTTCCTGTGCAGTTTCATTAATTGCTTTAGTAAATCCTTCAGTGATGTTTTCTACATTATCCAAGAGAAGAAAAGGCTGAAAACGGTTTTTGATTCTGACTTGAAACTCTTCTCTGATATCAAGATGGTTAAAACGATCAGTATCATACTTTATGACTCTTTTTTCTTTGACCTAAGCTTCATTCTAAACGTCACCATGACTAGTTCATGATCACTGCCAATATCTGCGCCGGGAAAAGACTGAGTTCTGTTCGAGTGGATGCTTGATTGATATCGTTTAGACATGAGAATATAGTCGATTTGATTTTGAGTAATTCCATCCGGCGAGCTCCATGTAACTCTTTTTGTCTTCTTGTGTGGGTACAGGGTATTAGCAAGAATTAGGTTATGAAGCTTCGTAAACTCAAGCAGTCTGAGACCTCTCTCATTGGTGTTTCCTAAGCCGAACTTCCTGACATTACCTTTCCAGTTTTCATGCGCATCTTCACCTATTTTTGCATTCCAGTCACCTTGGACAATGAGCAAGTCTTTTCTGTGCTTATTCTTGATGGTATTCTCTAGGTCAGCATAAAATTGCTCAATATCAACATTGTCGCAATCCGCCGTTGGTACATAAACTTGAATGATAAATACATTAGTCGGTTTCGCCATTATTCTGATTGTGATGGTTCTAGCGGAGACAGGGGTGCATTCTAAACTGCGCCAACTATCTTTTTGTTCGCTAAAAAACCCACGCCACTTTCATGTTTGTCATCTTTCCCACTGAACCAAATCATGTGCCCATTATTTTTTTTTGCTCTCACCTATACCTTTCCAGCGCATTTCCGAAATTCCAAGGATATCCCATTTGTAGCGATCCATTTCATTGCAAAGAACTTCAACTTTACCTGGTTGCTTAAGTGTTCTCACATTCCAGGTGCCTGTTGTAATGTTTGTTTGCTTAAAGACTTTTGAACTTTTCCTCTAGTAGTCCGCTTATCGATCCCACCCTGAGGAACAGTGGGGTACGCGACCGTTGTTGACCCGGGCCTCGACCGATCCGGTATGGAGTTTATATTTGTAGTCATTTTCATTGGTGTTTCAGTGGGCGAGAAAAGCCTGCCGGTGTCCATTTCCTCTCCAGGCAGTGAAGACCGTTGACGCTCCTGAAAGCCGCTCTTCCGCTCTTTAGGAAACCAAAACGTAGTCTAGTCCAAACAATGTAGAGCAGAGGAATGGCAAACGATTGATAAAAACAGCCCGAAATCTTTTGAATTGCTGTAGCGAGCATTTCAGAAGTAATAAACTCGGAGAAGAAGTCGAATCTCGTAGTCATTCTTCCATTTTAGAACAAATTTGTGAAACAGGGCACAGTCTTCTTTGATGATTTCTCTTCTTCTTCTTCTTCTTCTTCTTCTACTGGCTTCATTCCCACATCAGGTGGGGTCGCCCATGCGGATTGCTCCTCTCCATTTCGCTCTTTCCTAGACGTCCTCTGGTTGCACGCCAGCTGCGCGGAGGTCTTCGGAGATGCAGTCTTTCCACCTCCTATTTGGGCGGCCTCTTCTTTGATGATTTCTCTATTCGTTCTAAAACATACCATACTCTTCGTGAAATCATTATTGAAAATCTTCCTATGCACAGGGAATACCTTCACTCAATTCCCAGCGGGCTTCCAGCCATGTTTCCCTATTTATTCTTACTTTTCTTTGACTGCCTCACTTTCTCCGTTCCCCATTAAATATCCACGTGCTTCATCTTATCAATCCCTTGCTCCGCTTCCCCCGTCTATGTTGTTTTGATCACGCTAGTTTCCGTGCGTTCTGCTTGTTTCTTATGCCCTTATATTTACTCATTACTTTATTTGTACGTCCCTTTCATTTTTCATGTTTTCCTCAGTCTCGCCTCACTCCTTTTGCTTTCTCACTTTCATGACGTTTCTATGGCGCAAAAGACCTCCGTATTCTTTTAATTTCTATTGCTGATAATCTCTCTAGCCAGAGTCGAAACATTCTTTTGCATCACTATTTAGTTACTTTAGAGTCTTTATACCGTAATGTTTCCAGACTGCTACAACTTATAATTTATTGCCGACAACTCAGGTTTCTTCTCGTATACACTTATACAAGCGATATACACTCAACTATCGTCCAATTGCAATCACTTCACTCATCTCTAAAACAATGGAGACTAAGTAACTTCTTACCTTCCTAGAAACAAGCAATCTTCTGTCTGATCACCAGTATGGCTTTCGAAAGGCCACGTCTACTGGTAATCTTCTTGCTTATGCTGTCCATGTCTGGTCCTCTGCTCTAGAATCCAGTAGTGAGAGCAGAGTGATCTCTCTCGATATCTCCGAGGCCTTTGACTGCGCTTGGCACAAGGGTCTTCTCGATAAACTACCGATGTTTGGTCTCTATCAGACTCTCATTAATTGGATTGGTAGTTTCCTCTCTGATACGTCGATTGCCGTCAGAGTGGACGTCTTCCTCTCCAATCTGCACTCCATCAATGCTGGTGTAGCCCAGGGCTCTGTTATCTCCGCTATACTCTTCATTCTCTTCATAAACGACCTGCTTACCTCTACGTCTTCTAGCATTCTCTCCTTTGCTGGTGATACCTTCCTAAGTTTTTCATTTTCATTCAATCCAAATGACCATGCTTCCACCGATATCCAACTCCACAGAAACATTTCAGCCTCGCTTCTCTCCAATGATCTGACAGTTATTGAGAAGTGGGGTAAAGACAACCTAGTTTCGTTCAACCAAAACAAGACGAAACAGGCTGTCATTTCATGCGAACGGAATCAAAATTTCCACCTATCCTCATGAATGGCGATGAACTGAACACTTCAACTTGTTTCACACAACTTGGTCTTTCTCTTCCATCTAAGCTCATTGGTAAAACTAGCATCCATTCCTTTGCTAAATATGCATGTCAAAAGCTCGGTTTCCTCGCCAGAGCCCGCGGGTTTTTCTCATCTTCTCACCTTCTAATTATATACGAGTCCCAAATCTGTCCTTCTTTAGAGTACTGCTCCCACGTCTGGGGTGGTGCTCGAAAATCTACTCTCTGTCTTCTCGACAAAGTCCAGTCCAGAGCCATTCGTCTCATTAACAATCTCAACCTAACCGAATTTCTCCGACCTCTTCCCATCGTCGATTAGTTGGAGATCTTTCCATCTTTTACAGATACTTTCAAGGGCATTGCTCTCCGGAGATCAGGGATGTTATTCCAGTTCATCTGAGGCGTGTCAGGACCACCAGAAGCTCGGCTCATTCACACACTTTCTAAGTTTCACTGACTAATCCGCGAACTTTTTCCCACGCAACGTTATTCATCCTTAGAATGCAATTTATGGAATATATTGCCTTCTTCTTGCTTTCCTGAGTCCTACAGCTTGCCATCTTTCAAATCTAAGATAAATAAACTTGATCTGATCTCCCTCTCCTCTTAGCCTTTGGCTTTCTTGTTGCTTCCTTTGTTGGGGCTTTGTATAGGCCACCATGGCCTTTCCTCAACATAACTCACTGAAAAATAACTATAAAAGACCTAGGTATGTCAACTCTACACTCTCAAGATTTATTGGAATGGCTGACATGATATTTGAATTGGTAGATTTCGTTATTTCTCGTCGTCCTTATCACGAGCTTATAAGAAATTAAAGGATTTTCACTTCTATTGAAGTTTGAAAAAGAAAGTATTGATCTTAGCTGTTTTAAGGTTTTCTGGAAATAATTCGAAAACCAGCCAATAAGTTTGGTTGATCTGCAGTTAAAATTGTTTATCCTTAAAGATCTCTCATGAAAGATATTTTGTGCTCATAGTATTTTATAATGGTCTTATGAAAATCATTGAATAATCCAATTATGTACTTTTTGTCATAGACATTTGGATTTCATATGCTGTTTGAGAAATTGAATCATTTTCGAAACGAAGATAAGGTGATTCAATTTTTATGTGATTTTAACGTGTTTTCCAACGAAAGTATCCATCTTTAAATGGAGAATTACAGCAAAATATTTGCGTTTTATTTTGAAGCTCCAGGTTCATAATGATACTCAACGGTATGTATAATGTTTCCTCAAGCATTTTAATATTCAATTGCATATTTTAAACTAAAGGCTAAAAATATCCCAGGATATCAAATGCCCAGGCTATGAGTTATTTTCCTCCTTATTCTACAATTGTGGGATTTGTGCATGTATTCGTTCTGATATGCAGACCTCACACCTCAAACAATTCGATCTTTCTAATACTGGCTTAACTCCTACTACAAAGTACATTTGCATACTGTATCACTCTCCTAACTCAAATAGCCATGAACTCCTTCGTGATCATCTCACAAAATCAATTGAAACGATAACTTTACAATGTCCACGCTCTGAAATAATTTTCCTTGGTGATTTCAATGTCCACAACTCTGACTGGCTCACCTATTCCTCTAATGTCACCATCACTGCTGGTCGGGATGCTGAGGCCTTTGCCATTGTCAATGATCTGACACAGGTCACGGTCAATCCTTATCGTGCAGGAGACAAATCAAATACTCTCGATCTTTCCTCACATCTAATCCTAGCATTTACTTGTCTCCTACCATTAGCTCTCCTCTTGGTACCTCAGATCACTGTATCATAACCTTACGGCATGACTTCCTCCCTCACCTGGATAAACCCTTTGCTCCGCAAAGTCTTCCACTACAGTAATGCCAACTTGGACTCCCTTCGCACTTTTGCTCTGCTTACCCTCGATTGTCAGGCTTTTCAAATGATCCTTCCTCTTTTGATTCTTCAGTCACTAATACTATAGTTCTTCGCATGGATCTTTTTATTCTCTCTCTTAAAAGCCTTGTAAAAGAATTCCCCCAAGTGGTTCAATTCGCAGTGTGCCAAAGCTGTGAATAATAGAATCCGCTACTTCATGGAATGGAAGCGACTTCAAACCCAACATTCAAGAACTTCTTGCATCCACTCACGCAACATTTGCTCCAAAACCATAAAAAATGCCATATCATCTTTTTTCCAACGCATCAACAACAAAATCGCTTCTCGCCAGGCTGGCTCTGGCTCCTTTTGGTCTATGGCCAAAGTTGTCTCCCAAAACTTTTGCCAATCATCTTTTCCTCCACTAAAGAATAACTCTGATTCTTCTTCCATCACTCCTTCATCCAAGGCCAATCTTTTTTGCGTCATTCTTTGCCTCCAACTCCAACCTGGACAACCAAGGGTTACAACCTCACCACTTCTTCCCCCTTCAAGATTCACAATATCACGCGTATCGCGTGAGTTGTAGTGGCAGCGTATCGCGTGAGTTGTAGTGGCAGCGTATCGAGTGAGTTGTAGTGGCAGCGTATCGAGTGAGTTGTAGTGGCAGCGTATCGAGTGAGTTGTAGTGGCAGCGTATCGAGTGAGTTGTAGTGGCAGCGTATCGAGTGAGTTGTAGTGGCAGCGTATCGAGTGAGTTGTAGTGGCAGCGTATCGAGTGAGGCAGACGGGAAATTGTACTGTAACGACTCACGCCGCATCAGACGAAAGTCCTGAAAATTTATGTTCAAACTCCTTTGTAGGAGTTTTGGCTCGTTTGGGAACAGAAAGCGGTCGCTCGTACCTCCGAAAAACGAGAATTAGCTGGTTTTCACCCAGCAACAACAGAGATCGATAGGAGCCCGAACGAACGGTGTGGAAAATTGTGTTCACGAGCCACGCGATTTTTCAACAACGTTTGACTTTTTGTTCGTTTCGGGACGGGAGCTTCAGCTGAGTTTTCGTTTTTTAATTATTTGGCGTCATCGTTCTTCGCATCTCAAATTCATGTTCGGCAGGTCCACATTTTCGAAAAAGTTTTGTTTGTATCTCGAAAAAATCGGATGCTAAGTCGTTCGCATCTGAACAGCAAACAAGCATTTATTATTTCTTCTCTTGATTCAATTTTCTTGGAGTGAAAAGTATCCACAGTACTAGCGATCATATTCAGTATATTGTTTTGGGAGTCTAAACAAACATTTATTATTTCTTCTCTTGATTCCATTTTCTTGAAGTGAAATGTATCCTCTGAAAGCATCACATGTGTCACTGTGTAAATAGTTGGGTACAAATTTACATCCTCATTTGTTATTTTCAGCTCTCGTGAATGGTAATGAACGGGACACTTGAACTCCTTTTGCACAACTTGGTCATTCTGTTTCACCCTGTCTCACTTGGAAATAACATATCCATTTTATTGTTAAACATGCATCTCAGAAGCTCAGTTTTCTCTCCAGGGCCCGTTCCAGACCTCTGAGAACGGGTTTTATTCACCTTCTCGCATAATAACTAGATGCAAATCCCAAATCTCGTCCTTCTTTAGAGTACTGCTCCAACATATGGGGTGGCGCTCAAAAATCTACTCTGTCTCCTTGACAGAGTCCAGTCCAAAACCATTAGTCTCATCAACAATCCTAGCCACACCAAATCTCTCCAGCCTCTTTTCCATCATCGTTTAGTTGGAGATCTTCCCATCTTTTACAGATACCTTCACGGCATTGCTCTGAGGAGATCGGGGTTGTTATCCCTGTTCCTCTGATGCGTGTCATGGCCACCAGAAGCTCAACTCATTCACACCCTTTCCCAAGTTCCACTGCCTACTCCACGAATTCTATCCCACAAGTCATCATAAGAACACGCAATTTGTGGAACGTCTATCCTTCTTCTTCCTTTATTGAATCATGCAATTTTTCATCTTTCAAAGCTAAGATCAATTAACTTGTTCTTATCTCCCTCTCCTCTTAACCTTCCCCTTTCTTTCTTTCTTTCTTTCTTTCTTTCTTTCTTTCTTTCTTTCTTTCTTTCTTTCTTTCTTTCTTTCTTTCTTTGTTGGAGCGTTGTGTAGGCTGCCTTTTCCTTTCCTCAACATAATGCACTAAAAGAATGATAATTTCATTTTTAGAATTTACAAAGGCCGTATTATGTCTGTAGTACACCTTCCATCTTTTCTTTTTCCTTAATCCTCTACTTTAATTTTGAGATTTCTACTCCATCTTTTTTTTAAAGGAATTTGTTTAACTCTTTTACAAACATGTTGGTTTTGTTTTCTACAACACCCATTGTTAGACTACATTATTTGCTTTTAATGCTTCAAGGAGATTCACTAGCCTTTCATCCTCTTTTGAGAAAAGTGATGCATGGCGGAAATCTCAAAGGAAGGCTATTTATTTTCATGTCATTTAGCCGAATTTCCTGACTTTTTCTGTATGTTTTGTGAGGTTCTCTCTTTTCTCTTATAGCTGTCATTTTTGGTTCAAATAACTTACAAGTTTCTTAATATTTCATCTATGAATTACTAATTTTTTTACACTATCTATCAATTTGTCATGCTAAATCTTGTCAAGTGCGGAAGAATAATCCACCAAGCATGTGATTACGTCTAGCTCACTTTCTGTGTAATGTTTCCACCTTCCACTATTGAGAATGCTTCTCTGTCTTTCACTATTTGAGTTGTGCTGCTTTGTCTGAAGCCATGACGAGCCTTCTTTGCTATGCTTTTTGAAGTATCTCTTTTCTTTTCACCAAAACGTCAAGGGGAACCTTTATGATTGGCATTACAATCTTCAAAATGTCTTCTCTTCGTCTGATTACTTTTTTATTTCATTGTCAAAGGGCTTTTCTATGGATGTCATATATAAAGGCCGAATTTCACTATCATTATCATATATTATCATTTTTAAGTACCATTTTCAGATAGCTATATTTTCAAGAGAAAGGGACATTTTTGTTTCATCATTTTCAATGATCAATGAAAATAAAAGCCGGGTATGCACAGATTGTATCATTCTATTGCAGAGATTTCTTTCAACTAACTCATTCGATATCTCGGTTTCCCACGTCAGCGTCACAATTTCCTAGTAGATGCGTTTTGTGCAATTTTTTCATGGAAATTAGTGAAAATAATTGAAACTGGTTGAAGGCAACCATAATTATGGTGAGAATTCAATGCAAGGATTCACGGAAAACTTAATAAGGTTCTCCATGGAAAATGTAATTCGTTCAAGGGAAAAGTGGCGATTACACAGGCCAACAAAAAAGTTTTTTTCGGCCCCTTTGTTACAAATAGATGTTTCTATATAATTTTGATGTGCTGAATTCAAAAATCGCAGATTTCCACTATCACATCTCCCTACTGAAATAAATTGCCAAAACATTTCTTTCAGGAATGCCAGTCTTGGGAAATATCAGAATAGAGTTATGCAACCAAGAAACTTTTCCAATAATATTTAGGTAGTTCTATGCCAAGAATACGTATTGCAATAAGCATTGCAAAGTAAACGCAGCACCAAATCAATTGTGCAATAGTAATGCTGGTATGAATTCAATGAGGTAATAACTTTCTTTTGCTAGACTTTCTTCGATGGCAAATAGCAACACAATCTCTTTCCAAACTCCAACAGTAATCTGCCATCATGTGCTGGTCCCATCCACCTTGATACCACTTCTCCATCTTTTTCATATCTTGATGGAACCTTTCTCCCTGTTCATCACTAACGTCTCCGAGGTTTTCAGGAAATCTGTTGAGATGGCTATGCAAGAAATGCAATTTTATACTCATGTTACACCCAGTGCATGAAAGCTTTTGATTAAATTGTCGACGAGAGTAATGTAATCATCATGCTTCCTATTACCCAAGAAATTTATGACAACACTAACGAATGCTTTCCATGCATTTGCATCCACATCATTCATAGATAAAATAAAATTAGGGTCCTTTATCAGGTTTCTAATTTGAGGTCTATCAAATATCCCTGCTTTGACTTTTTCTTCGCTTACGCTTGGAAAGGCAGCTTTGATGTACTGGAAACAGTTTCCTTCTTTGCACAAGGCTTTAACAAATTGCTTGATAAGACCTAGTTTTATGTGAAGTGGTGGGGATACTATCTTTCTCCTGTCAACTAATGGCAAATTTGTGATGTTTTATCTCCCACATTTATTTCCTTTCTAACTGGCTCTGCTATCCCAAAGACATAGAACGCATGGATACTTTGTGTAGCCACTCTGTTGACCAAGAAGAAGACAAACCATTTTTAGATCAAGCCATATGATTCATTGATGTTCAGTGTAGCTAATCAGCTCCAGAACAACTTTGATGCTCTCATATGTCTCCTTTGCTATAACCGAATGCGCAATGGGGATTGAACCATACATATTTCCGTTGTGTAAAAGCATACGCTTTAAACTTTGCTTGGAACTATCAATGAAGAGCCTCCAATGTTCTGAAATATACTGGTCTATTCCCATTTCATTAGGAAGACCTGGGATATTATTGCAGTACACAGAATTTCCTTTATTTTCGAAATATTGCAAGAGCTTGCTCTCTCTAGTCCTATAGAAGGAAATCCTTGTTCCTGGAAGTAGGAGGTTTCTTCTTTAAGCCTAGAAGCTAGAAGCTCAGATGATTCCTTTGAAAGGGAACGATCTCGTACCAAGTCATTCAATTCTGATTGCGAGAAGAGTTGTGGAGGTTCTGCTTCCACTACATAGTCTTCATCTTTGCAATCAAAATTTCTAGTTGATTCACCCATTGGGGCATCATCATCGTCGTTGTCTACCATGTAAAGATCCGGGAGATTTTTGAAAACAGGTGCAGGGATATTGGACAATGCAGCACTGGTCTTATGGCTGATTTTAAACTTGGGAACAATATCAGCTTTGTTTTTGGCATTAAATCCTTTTGTTTCAGCAATGCAAAAATAGCAGTCACTTATGTGGTTCTGAGGCTCTCTCCATACTATAGGTATTCCAAAAGCAAGTCCATTTCGTTTACCCAGTGACCAGCTCCTAAGATTTGCTATACATGTTTTACAAGCAATGTGGGGTGCCCAAGACTTCTCTTGATCTCCTAATCTCATTTTGAAATAGGCAAAGTAGAGCTTCTTTACAAAGTCAGTAATCTTTCGTCTTTGCTTCGGTAGAGTATATGATCCACAAATATAACAAAACTGGTCAACATCATTGATGCATTTTTTTCATTGTGAAGCCATGAATTTTGAACGATCTGGTATACACCACAAACCGAAGAAGCTTCAAGCATATGTCAAGTTTGACGAGTTGCACAGTACAGCACGTTCTGGTTTGACTAAAAGCACAAAATGTTTCCTCAAGGCTGGGCAATGTTTTCTAAAAATTGAGCAACAGTCAAAATATAGAATTCACTGCATCAAAATATCTTGATGTGATGGGCTAAAATAGAGACCATATTTGAATTCAGCATATCAAAATTATCCAGAAACACCTGTTCCCTTTAAAGGGGCAAAAAATTGTTGGCCTGTGTTATGCCAACAACATCATGCATCAATGGATTATAAAACCCACAACTATAATTTTTCTTTAATGACTAAATTCATTCAATCAATTAACACCTTTTTTCCTATTTCAATGGCCACTGAAAAATGATAGTGTATTTTAGCGTTAAAGTTTGTAAAATTAAAGTTGTTTTCAGATCATGGAGCAAGTTGACAGAAAGTTACTTAAGCTTGCTGGTGACGTGAAAGAGATTCTCAAGGTAGTTTTTCGTCTTTAGGTTGAAACATTCGAGCATTATTGCATCGTATACTTGTCAGCTCATAAAGCACCTGATGATGGATGATTTATGGCTCGAGACCCATGGACATCAGCCAATATACAATGTTTCATACTCTGATAAGTTCATTGCTATGCTCTTTTGAGCAATTTTTGGAAGGTTTCTACAGCAAAATATTGAAGTATTACTGAATTCTGGATTCAATCTATTTCATCATTCTTTCTACGTTTCCAGGTTAAAGCAGATGAATCTACGAACTCAGAAATGATCACTGACAATGTTGGCGATTGCTTCTATTCTTCAATTCTTGACAAGACAGAGTGCGTTCATCTGAATAGTTTTCTCCTTTGCCTTGTTTCCATTTATTCTTTGATATTTTTTATGTAAGAATTAGCTGTTGAGAGTATAAAAGGTTTCAGTAATTTGAGTAATTCATTTGGGGCAACTTTCAGGTTGGCTGCTTGGTGGAATAAAAGGTTATTAGGTCTCATTCAAGCTGCAGCTGATCATCCTGACATTCCAATGGAACAATTACCAGATGATGGTAGTAACTATATCCTTTCAGCAAACTTGTTTTGTTTAAGAAGTTTAGTTGTTTTTGAATCTTTATATCACTTTTCCCATTAACTCATACCCACCTAATCACATCACTCTTGTCATTTTTAGTTATGCGTATTTTTATGATCTTAATCATCGTTGTTCGTCTAATGTTACCGGAATATTTTATTCCCCTGTAGCATAGCGCAAAATCTGTCTCCACTCACCTCTGTTTATTGACACGGTGGCTCTCCTCATCAGTAGAAAATTGCAGTATATCTGCTCCAATCTGCTTGAGTTTTCCGTGTGTCTGCAGCCTTGCCTCTTCCTCTTTTGGTTTACAGCCTGCCAAACGACCAGGTTTCCAACTGGTTGATCCTTGCTCCGTAGTTAGTTCCCAATAAACTCCAGTCTTCTTTCATTTAGGTGATCTCAGATGGCTTCTTTGGCTCACCATGGATTTCTATCACAGTATTCCTATCTATATTTATCCATCCCTGAGACTTCCAGAGTATTTTGTTGTAGTAGTAACTGACACGTTTCGTCAGAATTTTGGCCAGTGCCAATGTTCGTGCTCCGTAAAGCAGGACAGGTTAAATGCACCCTTTGAAGCGCCACCCTTTCCCCTTGCTACTGTCGTTGGATGCCCACACTCGCCAAATACGATCAGAGACTGCGAATGCCTGGGCTTACCTGGTGCTGATGTCCTTTGACGACGACATCACCCAGCTTCCAAGGTACTGGAAGTCTGCAACCTCTTTAATGTCCTTTTGCCGAATTTTTAGCGGACCATGGCATTACTCAGATTTTCCAGAATATTTTTACTCTGTTTCGCCCTTATTCATGTACAGACCAACAGAGAGTGTCTATGCCTCTGTAGAAAACAGCAATATTTATGCTTTGTCTATATTTTCCGATAGGAGGGAAGTATCAACTGTAATGTCGAAGTCTATGATGTTGTCGGCAGGATGTCGTCTGGAGCTTCTGCGAGAGGAAATTCAACATTCCCTTGAATTAGGTTTTAAATTCTGAATCTAGATATTTAGAGGTATCTGGAGGTCTGCAAACAATACTGAGCAAGAGTGGTTGTCATTTCTTTACCATTTGCTCAATGCACATCAATTCCATTGATTTCAAGATCGGACCTCCTCTGAGACTTCAAATCATCATGAGTTTAAATAGCAGTGCATCCGTCTGAACCTTTTGCCCTATCCTTTCGTTCTATCTATATCCAGGAATTGATACTTACTCATCAGTGATATCCATATTTAAATGTATCCAGTCACTCAAAATATCTGAATCTCCTTTCTTGTTTCATCCATTCATAGTCTTAACTGCTCGATTTTGCTAAGACAGCGTACACCTCTTGTAATCTAATGAAAGAGCTTGAATTTTCTACTACGAACGAATTTCTCCACATCTGCAAAAGACAGAAATGGTTGGACCTGGCCAGGTTTCTATATCTCCAGCCATTAGCAACAAGAATAGCAGCAAGCGTTTTCTGTATGTGCTTTGTGTCATTGATGTCACTGTGCTTCTTCCAGGTCAGAAACAACCATTCTGGTTTGGTATTTGATGTCTGATTCTACCCAGAAGAAATCTATTGAACAGTTTTGCCACCAGTGATATCAATGCTATTCCCTTTTAGTTTCCTTGGTGAAAGGCCAGTGACATCAATGCTATTCCCTTGTAGTTTCCTTGGTGAAAGGCCAGTGACATCAATGCTATTCCCTTGTAGTTTCCTTGGTGAAAGGCCAATGACATCAATGCTATTCCCTTGTAGTTTCCTTGGTGAAAGGCCAGTGACATCAATGCTATTCACTTGTAGTTTCCTTGGTGAAAGGCCAGTGACATCAATGCTATTCCCTTGTAGTTTCCTTGGTGAAAGGCCAGTGACATCAATGCTATTCCCTTGTAGTTTCCTTGGTGAAAGGCCAGTGACATCAATGCTATTCCCTTGTAGTTTCCTTGGTGAAAGGCCAGTGACATCAATGCTATTCCCTTGTAGTTTCCTTGGTGAAAGGCCAGTGACATCAATGCTATTCCCTTGTAGTTTCCTTGGTGAAAGGCCAGTGACATCAATGCTATTCCCTTTTAGTTTCCTTGGTCAAAACATCTCCTTTTTGTGCATTGGAATAGTTTTGATTTCAGCCATTGACCATGTGGCGATTCTTTGTTGTGGATCTCATTTTTTGCACTTTTGTCTTTTGCAGTTAATTTCCTATATTTTTCATACTTTTCTGTTATTGAGTTTCGCAGCTGATGCCTTAATTTTGCCAAGGGTGAACAGCTCAGATTTTATTGACAGGCTTTCGAAGATGGCCACCACCTCTTTGTTAACATTAGGTTCTCTAGCTGAGAGAAGGCTTTTTGAAACGATGCCAAAGTTTGGCTGATTTTGTGCTGAAAAATCTCGAGCTATAACGCAAGGTATTCTACCCTTCCTTCCGGATATTTGGTGCACTGTCTTGAATGCCGCCGCAATTATCTTCTCCATTTTCTGACACATTTTTTTTGTTTCAGCGCTATGATAAGTTACGGAAAAACGAGATATTTTCAATAACTTTATTTCTTATAACAACACTGCTTTACCGTACACAATCTCCCATCTCCTTTCACGCGTTTCAATCGTCTCCAATCATATATTTCCCCCGTGCTCTCCCACTCATCCCCAGACCCTTAGCCTATGTGTAAAATGTAAGTAAAACACAAATAGTGGATACAAACTTCCCTAAAATTTGAAAAAAAAGTCCCAAACTGAAGTTGAATTTTACTTAAATTATGATATGCAGTTTTCTTCAATTATCTTTCAAACAAGGTTTTGTCTTCTCTTCCGCATCCACAGCTGCTCTTCTCTTTAAGTTCTGTTATCTCGTTATGCTTTTATCAACTCTTTCTTTTACTGTGTCCACTATCAATTGCTTATCTGCTTGACAACGTATCTCCAATAGGCAAAATGCTTGGATTGGCCGTTCTATAAGATGTGCCTTATATCTTAGAGTCACTCCAATTATCTCATAGAGTCAACCCCTTATCTCACTGTCTTGTCCCTTCACCAGCTATACCACTCTTACCTTGTTCCATTCTCCTTTGTTTCTTTCATCACCAACAACCAATGCACCTCTCATATCCCCTTCAGCTTTTCTCTAGCATCTACAATGCCTTGGTCAAGTCATGATTTTGTCTTTTGAGTTGCACATGACCAAAACTCAACGTAGTTGTTTATTTTAATTTTTCGAACGCTTCTGCCGGAGTATTTCTCGTGTCTGGGGTCTTTGAAAGCTTCCATGTCTTTGCATTGTTTGGCTTCCAGTCGCTTTGATTGTGATCATCAGGGGCAGGTGGTTCGACCGCGGTGCATTTGGTTTCAGAAGTTGGCCGTCTCATACCAAGCTATTGTAATGCTTTCTGGCCACACAGTGGTCGATTCGCTATTTGAATCCTTTGAACCAGATTGGGTGCTATTTGTTTTTAACATTGGTTCTTTTGTCATATCATTGCACACATATTGATGAATGGCAAAAGTTTGGTGACATCAGGAACCGACTCAAACAATCGATAAAAAAGGCTAAGAGAGAATTGAATAAAAAGCTCTTATCATCAAAGAAATCTAAAGATGTATGGAAAGTGATCCATCGTATTCTCCATCCAAACCCAAAACGGCTCACAATTGATCCAGACAAACTGAATGAATATTTTTCATTGACCGCCGAGCGCACAGTAAGATCAAAGCCAGCAGAGGAGGAGCAACACAGCAAAATTGAAGAGACCATTACCAACCTTCCAATAGACAATGATACAACATTCGACATCAGACCAGTTTTCACGGAGAAGTTTTTAATGAGCTACATAGCCTTCGCAGTGACTGCTCCACTGGTCCAGATCACATACCAGCAGAGTACGTAGCCTCGCCGTTAACCAGCATCATAAACTCTTTGATAGCGAATCGACACTTTCCGTCAGCTTGGAAAGTCGCTCGCATTTGTGCAATTCCAAAAGGAAATGAAGTTTGTTCAGAGCAAGACTTGAGACCAAAATCTATTCTACCGGTTATGTCCAAAGTGTACGAGAGGTTGATTTTTCAACAAATAAACGCTTTCATAGAGGAAAATCTGATAATAAACAGCAAAATTTCAGCTTATAGAAAGGGTCAGTCCACTATTACTGTGTTGCAAGCCATTCAAGATGATGTAATCAAAGCCATAAGGCGCGGCGAGGTCACAATAATGGTCTTAGCGGACTTCTCAAAGGCCTTCGACACCATCCAGTTTTCAAATCTGATTATAAAGATGAGCAAATTAGGATTCTCAAAACAATTCCTAAAGTGGACTTTAAGCTTTGTCACGGACAGGCGGCAATTTTTCCAAATCGATGACAAAATATCCAATATGACTGCAGTGAAGTTTGGCGTTCCCCAAGGGTCAGTCCTCGGTCCGGTACTGTTCAATATCTACGTAGCAGACCTCCAATCCGAATTGTCAACAAAAGGATATCAGTATGCAGATGACACAACATTGTACGTGCATGCCAAGCCTAAGGACCTTGAGTTTTTGCAAACGACAACAGGTGATACGCTATCACAGCTGAGTGATTGGTCTGATAGAAGCAGCCTTGCATTGAATAGTGCAAAGACAAAGCTCATGATCATTTCTGCAAGAGAGATGTCTGCCAAACACAGCCTTGGAGATTTCAAACCTGAAATCTACGTTAAAGGGAAGAAATTAGATAGAACTGATACATGTAAGCTGTTGGGCGTACATTTGAATGATCACCTAACTTGGGATAATCATATAAAGATCATTAATGGCTCTTGCTACGGTACGCTAGCCATTCTCAAGAAACTCAAGAAAATGGCACCCTTCAATCTACGAAAGCAGCTTGCAGAGTCACTCATTCTCTCCAAGATTGACTATGGAGATCAAGTCTATGCTCCTCTTACTGTTGCACAGCATAAACGCTTGCAAAAAGTACAATTCGCTGCAGCATCTTTTGTAACTGGTAATTACGTAAGGGATTCAAAAACGATTTTTGAAGTTGGGATGGCTACCCATAAAGGAAAGAAGGGAACTAAACCTTTTGAAAACGACAGTTAAGGCGATGAATTATGAGTCCTGGCGAACATATTTGACACTTGAAGAAAAAAGGTCTAACAGAGCTTCGATCAAGCAGTGCAAGATCACTTGTGATCCCAAGGGAAGCCGGAACTTTCCAGGATAGTTCAGCAAAACTGTTTAACTCTTTGCCTGCAAATATAAGAAACTGCCGTATGTATAATAAATTCCTAACATCATCTAAAGACTTTTTAAAGAATAAAATTGATACATAAGTTTTACATAAGTTTTTAATGAGGTATAATGTAGTACGTTAGTGTAAGAGTATATTTCAATGTATTTTGGACAACCTTAATTTATTTAAGACAATCTTTACTTTTATCAAAGACAACATTTTAAGTAGCATTTAACAGAGAATAGCCATGTCATGTGGATCTGTTGAAAGCCATTATAATAATAATAATAATTATTATTATTATCTACAAGAAATTTACCATACCACATTGGATCCCTTCATTTAACCAACCTTCTTTCTCTTTCGATCAATCTGCTCCTTCCTATGATAAAGTCACTCAAGTTGTTCGCAGAATTAAGTCCTCCGGTTCACCTTGTCCCTTGGATAAAATCTCCATCATCTGTTTCAAGAGATGCCCATATCTCAGAACATTTCTGACCGAGATTATCCGCATTGTTTGGGAATCGGGCCGGGTTCCATCAGAATGGAAGAAAGCTTGCACCGTTCTGGTGCACAAAAAGGGCACTAGCGATGATCCTGCTAACTTCAGACCTATCACTCTCGAATCTGTTCCTCTTAAAGTCTTCACTTCATGTCTTCGTGATTCTATCTTTTCCTTTCTTGCTAAAAACGAATTGATCGAAAGAAAAATCCAAAAAGGGTTTACTCCGAAGATTTCAGGGGTTCTTGAACACACCTCTATGATGGCATCCATTATCGACAAGGCACGCATAAAACAGCGCTCGGTTGTCATCACGCTTATTGACCTGAAAAATGCTTTCGGAGAAGTGCACCACAATCTCATCACAGAAGTTCTCAATCATCATCATGTACCACTCTCTATGCAAACTTTAGTATCTAATCTTTATGAAACTTTCAGACTTCCATCATTACTGATAACTTTACCTCCCCTGCTATTCCCGTCGGTAGAGGCGTCCTTCAAGGGGATTGCCTCAGCCCCCTACTTTTCAACATATGCTTTAATACATTTATTCAAGTTATTTAGCAAGATAAATACAAACAACTCGGTTTCTCTACACACGATTCTACTGATCGTCTCTTTAACCCTATTCATTGGTTCCAATTCGCAGATGACGCAGCGGTCGTTACAACTGACGAGCGCGAAAATCAACTCCTTTTAAACTGTTTTACTAAATGGTGCCAATGGGCAAACATGATTATTAGGGTTGATAAATGCGTCACCTTTGGAATCAAAAAATTTTCTTCCCGCTCTCTACAATTTCAACCTAAACTTTTCATCAACACTGAACTTTTGCCAGTAGTTAAAAATGGTGAATCCTTTAAATATCTCGGCCGCTTCTTCAATTTCCAAATGGATAATCATCAGCACAAAATCCACCTTAAATCATCTCTTCTCGACATGTTGAAACTAATCGATGTGTTACGCATCCTTCCCAAAAACAGACTTCTCCTCTATCAACGCTACGTTCTTTCTAAGCTGTCCTGGCATCTAACTGTTGCCAATCTTTCCAAGGCATGGGTCATCGAGAATCTCGATAACGTTGTGGTAAGATTAGTGAGAAAATGGTTAGATCTTCCAATTAGCGCCACCCACACTTGCGACTCGGAAAAACCTCAAGCTGTGGAATCTCTCCCAAACGTCTGACTGTTCCTTTTGCTTCCAGCCAGAGTCTCTTCTCCACGTTGTTGCAGGTTGTAGATCTTATCTCAGCGAGGGCCGCTTCACATGGAGACATGACTCTGCACTAAACTTCTTGGCCTCAACATTTCAATATTGAAATCAATGTACTTTCTATGTTGACCTCCCACAATATAGTTCCCCTTCTCTCGTCACTGGTGACGACCTGCGTCCTGACATGCTTATCTCCACTCCTTCTAATACCCTCTATGTTCTAGAATTGAGCGTTGGCTTTGAGACAAACCTTGATAACAACGCTGATAGGAAATTTTCCAAATATCGCTACCTTCTGAATGACCTAACATCGAAATACCGCCACGTTGAATTTGTAAACTTGTCAATAGGTTCCCTTGGAATCTTTGGACAATCTTGCGATTCGTTCATTCAGATGTGTAGCGATCTAACCATTGACAAGGCACATACTAACTACATCATTACTAAATTATCAACTATAATCATTCGCACAACTTACTACATATTCTGTATGCATAGTAAACCCTGGACTAACCCAGACCTTCTTTCCTACTAACAGTCTCCTTGCAACCTTTAATTCTTCTCATTAAATTTTTTTTTTCTATTCGTCATCTTATTATTTCATTTATTTATTCATTTTTTTTATAATAGAAATACCTGTAATTAGGTCAACCGAATACAAATTACCTATTACTAGAGAGATTTGTATTTGTATGTTTAGCTTATATATCAAAATGAAGTTTAAAAAAAAAAGAAAAAATTACTGATCGATGGTTGTTGAGCAGTGGCGGCAAGTCGCACTGTACGCAGCTCTCGTTTTACCTTTCGAATTCTTGGCAATTACAGGTTTATTCTAACTTATTTTTCGCTATTTTCGTTACTAATACATCGGTTACAGTGGACAATTCTTCTTATTGAATTTTTTTGATCTATTCGTCATCTTATTATTTTATTCATTCATTCATTTTTTTATACTAGAAATACCTGTAATTAGGTCAGCCGAATACAAATTACCTATTACTAGAGAGATTTGTATTTGTATGTTTAGCTTATATATCAAAATGGAGTTTTAAAAAAAATAGCAGCAGTCCGTGGGTTTTCATAAGGTCTCCCAGCCTTTCCCCATTATCCGTCGCACTCACTTGTATCTACACATGAACTAAATTTGCTTTTAAACTGAAGCATTTGACATATTTTCCCCTTTTTTGTCTGTATGTTTAGTCCGGTTTTTTCCAAAAACGTTGATCCCAAATTCTCGACACAATGCTATTAGTCCAGTTTATTAGTGATAAATTTTTCAGTTTTTAACTCATTGATGTGAATTTTTATTTTAAAGATGATTCCTGGCTCACACTGTCCCAAGGGGATGTCAATTTGCTTTTGAAAAGTCGATTTCCAGATTTTTCTGACGAGCAGGTAGTTTGCATTTTGAGGATTTCATGACGTTATCCATTTTGTCACAAATTGGATTAGTTTGGCAGTTCATGGTGCCACCTTCTTACCAGAAATTACCTGCGAATTGGCATTTTTCTTGAATCAAAATCAATTATTTTTTATTTTTGAAACTTTAGGACTTAGATCTGGAATCTGTGCTAAAAAATGCCACAACCTTTATATCCGCAAGTTCAGATTATGAAGGCATCGAAACCCATGGAGATGAAATTGACTTCAGTCCATCAACCATTGCTGAAGAGGTTAACAGAATTTTAGGTAGCCTTTTTGAATGATTTTCGCAATTTTGTTCCAGAACATCGTTTTTCCTCACTACTTAACAATGCTTGTTTGAATCACTTAAGAATTTTACCCAAGCATTCTTTAGATAGCCAGATATTTTACTTTGCCGTGTTATTGATAGTAAATATAAAATGTGTGTGTTCATTTATTTATTTCTTGATCTTAGTTGGAAAGTATTATATAATAGTACGAAGGTATCAATATCGGCATACCTTTCTCTTTCAAGACGAAGATTCACTAAGATTAATCCAACAGATGCTAGTTGAATATTGTTCAATTTTCAGTCAGTGAAGCTTCCACTTAAGAATAATTTTGAGATAACTCTTCTCTTGCCTCTTCTCGTCAGTATGAATCATTAAATATTACAAAAATAGCTTACTCATTCATTAAGGTTTTGGTGTTTTAGTCCTTGGAAACGACGGTATTCTTGATGATGATGACAATTCCCTTGATGAAGACTCTGGTCAGTTGTTTTAATGTAGCACCATTTCTTCTCTGTCTTCTTCATATTTCATTATGGTGGTTTTCCTAACTGTATCGTCAAAACATATTTGGATTCTTCTATTTTTTTCTTTAGATAATTAACTCAACTTTTTATTAATAAAATTCGAAAAATTTCCCTGTTTCGTCTTTTAAAACTCGATGACAAAATGTGACTGGTTTTTGTTTCATCAGTTGATTATTTCTTTGCCGCAGAAATTGAATATGGTTATAAGCCTGGGGGTGCTGAAATGAGTGAGATTTCTGCAGAAATGGAGGAAGAGCTGCAAGGTACAACGATAAAACAAGGTTTTGGAAGGAAAGTCAGTGCAAAGGAGGTAAGCTGTCGGAATTCGATTTGATTTAATAGCGTTTCAACTGAATTCAAGGGTGAGTAGTCAGTTTCTCTGTCAAAATGTGGCTTCATAAGCTAAAAAGAGGGTCATCTGACTTGGTTTTTGCTGCCCAAAAACTGCAAGAAGGATTTATTGACTTTTGACATTGTCAACCTTAACGCTGTATGGCGCGTCCTTGTCAAGAGAGAGAACCAAGTCTGGGAAACTTTGCATAGATGCTGTCACTACGCAGAGCCGCTCAATCGCAACTGGTGTAAAGTAAGAATTTATCATCGCATTGATGCTTCTCATAGCCTACTTTGAAGCTACTCAATCAATAGGAATACGTAACGTTAACGAGCGAAAAGAGCACATAGTTCGATATTGAGCTTCGTCATACTCAAAGTTCACCCAAGAACAACAATGGCATTTGTGCGTCAATTATTGGATACAGATTCAATTCATTTCATTGCATTTGATTCAGTTAAGGAAGGTAGTGCTTCAGAGTTGCAAGGGACCCTCCGCTGATGTCCGACGACTGTGACATGTGGCATATTGCATCACGCAGAAACATATCTCCTGGACCCAATGGCAGTATTTGCTGATGATCCTGTATGCTAATGGGGCGAAAATAGAAAAATGTTTTCCCCATAAGGCTGTGAGAAGTTTGTTTCACATGACAGAATTACCACCACTCTACTAGGATTGAGTAGCCATGGTTTATGCACGTTACATTTAGAGAAATGAATTTATAGTCCCTAAGAACACATTTAATTAGCTATTGTTTAAGATTGATATCAATGGAAAGAAATTAATACGCTGTTTCGCCTCAAAAATTGGTACAGAACCACCTGGGAACACCTGAGGTCAAAGTTCTGGCATTGTCTTGACTACATTATACGAAGAAAGGATGTAACAGACGCGAAAATCACAAAGGCTATGAGAGGAGCAGCTTGTTTGACCGACTACCGACTTCTAAGAGCAATGTTAAATTTCCATATCACACCCCAGAGAAATAAGAAGCCTCAACTCAGACCAATATGTTTTGCAGTTTTGAAACTAAGAGACACAAAAGTAAAGGAAACCTTCGAAGACAAATTGAAGTTCGAGTGCAACTTTCAGCCACTGGCTTCTGTAGAAAAATATTGGCATAAGCTGAAAGATTCGGTGACTAAAAATTCGGAGGAAGCCCTTGGACACTCTACCAGAGCGAAAAAAGGTGATTGGTTCGACGACAATGACCCGGAAATAGCTCAGCTTTTGGAGCAGAAGAAGAAGCCATTTACTGTACTTCAGGCAGGGTGAGCTACACGCTCCAAGCAACCAAAGCTCAAAGAGGCCAAAGCTCAAAGAGGCCAAAGCTCAAAGAGGCCAAAGCCGAGATTCAATAGAAAACTAGAGAGATGAAGGAAAAATGATTCTCAGAAAAGCCAAAGAAATTCAGGAGTACGCAGAAAAGGGCGAAATGAGACGATTCTACCAGGCACTCAAGGAATATATGGACCCACCTGCTGAGGCACCCCAAATTTGAAAGCATTTGATGGGTGTCAAATAACAGGAAGTAAGAAGACTTTGAGAGGATGGAAGGAGCATTTTCAGGATTTGCTGAACAGACGGTAGTGAACACTAACCCAATATTTCATAACAAGGCCTACAACTGTATCTGCCGAAGCCAACGGAAGAATCACTCAACGCCCCACAGTCCACGATTTGAAGAACCCGCTCACAATCCCAGACGCTGCGAAGGCGATCAAAGATCCAGCCTGGAAAAAAGCTCCTGGGGTCAGGGGGGTCCCTTCAGAAATTTGGAAATGCGATGGAGATGTGCTAATCCAACAGCTGCACGTGTCATTCTGTAACATATGGCAAACTGAGGTGGTACCCAGAGACCTAAAGGATGCCATAAGGCCTGGTTCACACTGCAGCGATTAACTTACTTGTTCGCTTTGAAAACGATTAAAAGCCGGAAATAAGTTAAGTGTCTTCACACTCTTCATCGAGTCTTTCCTCAAATGTGCTTTGAGAGAAAGTGGTTGCAGAATCGGTTACAAGCCGACGAAAAATGAATTGAGATCACTTTCGGCGATCGATGTCCAGGGACACCAACTTGGAGGTTTCTGCACTGTCGCATAAACTTACGCATCCACAAAATGGCAACATGGAGAGTGAGTCGGAGTTCGCTGATTTTCTTGTTTCTTACATTTAATTGAGAATTCAACAAAGAAAAAGCGAAGAAAAAGACTGTTGGGTTTGTGAGATTTTCGAAAATGGAAAAGCCCGTGGCCATTAACATACGTTGGTTAATGAAATGAGGTTGTCTGACCGAGAAAGCTTTCTGAATGAAGTTTTCACGTTGAAAAAACAGAGTTTTTCAAAACTGTCCGTAATCCAAAAACGATGTCAAATTAGTCGGAAGATACTACAAAAAGAATCAATCAAACTTCCTTCTAAAAGTTGACATGGCAGCGGCAATACTTTCATCTGGCGATTATTCAAAGCCATTATATAATTTTGTTGTTGATATATTCGCTTAAGTAATCGCCACGATTATGTTTCAAGCGGTTATATATGATTATTATATTTGATTTCAAGCGATTACATTTGATTGTTACATTTGATTTCAAGTGATTACATTTGATTATTACATTTGATTTCAAGCGATTATATTTGATTATTACATTTGATTCCAAACGATTATATTTGATTATTACATTTGATTCCAAACGATTATGTCGGATTATTACATTTGATTTCAAGCGATTATATTTGATTATTACATTTGATTTCAAGCGATTATAAATGATTATTACATTTGATTTCAAGCGATTATAAATGATTATCATATTTGATTTCAAGCGATTATATTTAATTATTATATTGATGCGGGTCACACTAAAGTGAATAGCTTTTTCGCTAAGGCGATTATTCTAATCGCTGCAGTATGAACCAGGCTTAATAGCTGCCATCTACAAGGGAAAGCGAAAAGGGCCAATGTGTAAACCACAGAGAAATATCACTCGTGTCAATTGAGAGGAAGATTTTGTCACAAAAACATCTTGGGAAGATTGTGCCAGTTACTCGAAAGAGATTTCCTACCCGAAAGTAAATGTGGTTTCAGAGCAGGACGGGGGACACTTGATATGATTTTCACTCACCAAAAGCTACATGAGACGTGTCTGGAACAGAGGCAAAATCTCCTTGTGACCTTCGTGGATTCAACAAAGGCTTTCGACACCGTTAGCAGATCAGGACTATGAGATATTTTACGTAAACTAAGATGTCCAGACAAACTTGTAACCACACCCACTGCACGATGGAATGGAACGACTAGTTTCAGGCGCGGATCCAGAAAAAATCGAGCGTGGTGCTCAAAGGGGGTGTGGTCGTGATTTTACCGACAGGGGGCTAAGTTCCCTGACAGGGGAATACAATTTTAATTCACAGAAGCTTGTGTTTGGTAACGATTGGTAATAGACTGGACTACATTCACCCATGGGGGGCTGTAGCTACCCTGGCAGCCCTCTGGTGCCACACTGGTTCTCAGGGCAATATGAGTAAAAAATTAAAGTATCTACCGCAGCAATTTGGGGTTTGAACGGTGCTCTAGAGTTATCCTATAATAAACTTAAAAAGATTTATCTTAAGATAAAACGGAAAATTCAGTAGTAGACCATTTTTCAGATTCCAGGATTATTTAGATGCAGCTATAGGAGAAAATCAAAACAAAAGCAACGCAAAACAGCAAAAGCGCTGAGAATCAAATTCATCATTAGCTATTAGAAGGAGCATTCAATTGGCTGTCTTGTAGCAGTAGATAATGCTGGTAAACATAAGAAGGGAGAAAGGTGTTGCTGGTAACATTGTTTTCAGCTTCTTTATAAACTGAAGAAACTTGATCATAGAAATGGCTTGAATGCAGATCTTCAGATGAAAAAAACTGGCGAAATGCATCCCTCTTATTAAGAAAAAAATATTTTTGATAACCTTTTTATTGTATGGATGATAATAAAATTCAATGCGCATGAGAGTTCTAACACAACTTGCAAGAGATTCATCTCCAAACAAAGCAAGAAAGCAAGCATTAAACAAGGAATTTCAAACTGCAGTAGTTCTAATAAGAAAAAACTTTTGTATCACTTTGTCTTGAATGGAAATTAAGAAAAATACAGGAGTACCACAACAGAAATTTATAAAATAATGACATGAGATGCATATTAGATGCTGAGAAAACACAAAGAACCACCAAGAGGGCATTTCATATTTAATAGTTGGTAATTTCCTATTGAATTAAGGGCCCATTGAAAATCAGCTTTCCTGAAGGGCAACAGTGAAAATATTAAAAATAAGACATTGTTATGGTTTAAAAAAACCAGATTGCAAAATTCTTCCCCGGACACCCTTCCTTGACTAAATAATCAATTGCCATGTTGCGGTAACCATAGAATTTGAATTCTAAGCATGAAAATGTTATTATAAGTTTTGACTAATTGCATAGGTGATGCCAGAGGGAGGAGAGGTGGTGCTGTCCTTCAAATGCTGGTCATGTTTACCCCGAAGGAATTGGGGTACTTCTAAGTAGCCTTGATTAGAGTAATTGATTAAGTAACCCTTATTCTTTAGTATACGTTTAGCTGATGATTGTATAACATGAAACTCAAGAGTTTTAAACTAGCACTGATTTCCCTCTCTTCTTATCCTAATATTCGCTCTAGTTCCACTATTGAGCACTCTTGGTGGTTTTATTTATCACTCGTCTCTTGGCCATTTTCACGTACGCATTAATATATATCGTCGTCATCGGATTCCACTCGTAGTCCGAGTTTGGTTCCCATTCTTCCTTAATGAATCCTTTTGATGCCACTTGTGGGCCCTCACATGACTGAGTAGGCCCAGCCTGTGGCGGAAAAGTCTTGGGCAGTAGTCACATGGCAGAGTGGCCGACGGAGGGGTGGCTGCTTGTCTGCGCTTGCGTTCTTGGCGCTTCAGGTCCACCTGGCTCCTCCTCTCGGCTACGAAAGCTTCTACACCTTCTCGAAGTTTGACCTTCCATGAGTGTCGCTCGTGTGAAATGGTTTCCCAGTTGTTATCGGGGATGTTGGTCTGCGCTAGCGATCGCTTCAGTTGGTCTTTAAAGGGGCGCTTCGGGCCACCTCTGGGTTGTTTGCCCTCTGCGAGCTCCCCACAAAGAATAATTTTCGGGAGGCGAGTAGGTGGCATGCGCGCAATATGCCCAACCCAACGTAGGCGATGCTGGAGGATTGTGGCTTCGATGCTCGGAAGTGATGTACGTGTGAGGATCTCGTTGTTTGTGGTCTTGTCTTTTCAGCGTACCCGGAAGATCTGGCGTAGTTTGGCTTCTTGGAACTTTTCCAGTTGTTTGACGTCGCGTGAATAGAGCGTCCATGTCTCGCAGGCGTATAGCAGAGTAGAGAGCACAACAGCTCGAAAGACCATGACTTTTGTTTGGAAATTAAGTGCGTGGTTTTCGAAAACTCGTTCTGTCAGTCGTCCATACGCCGCGTGAGCCGCCCTTGTGCGATTTTGTATCTCGTCTTCGCACGTGGCGACTGATGACAGTAGGCTTCCAAGGTATGAGAAGCTCGGGACGCTCTTCACGATACGAGTGTTGACTTGAACAGTCGGTATGATGTGCTGGGGTCGACTTGATGCGTGCTGAACTAGGAGTTTGGGCTTTGCAGTATTTACGTCCATGCCAAAGTGTTTGTAGGCTGCGTTAAACTGGTCAGCGGTACGTTGAAGGTCCAGGGGTTTCTGAGTGACGGTGTCGTTGTCGTCCGCGTATTGGAGTTCACGGAAGTTATGGAGGGTTGTTTTCGTTCGGGATCGCAGACGGGATAGTTTGAATAGCCCACCATCTAGTCGGTAGCGGATTTCAACTGATGGTGCATCGAGTGGGATTTCGTTCATCATGGCTGCGGTGTAAAGCGCAAATAGTGTTGGGGCAAGAACACAGCCCTGCTTATATATATATATATATATAGATATAGATACATACATATATAAATGTGGCAAGTCAGAGACCAAAGGATGGGCGGAAGAATGCCGATGATACAGGACGACAGAGGCCACAAATGCACTGGCTGTGGCAAAACCAGCTTGACTGGTCTCGCTATTCATAACCATGTCTTCTAACTACTCCCAACCCTGGCTTCAAACCTCATATCCACAGTTATAGGTATAGCGGCAAGACTCTAAACAACAACAACAACGTTGCATGGGTTACAAATGCTTTAATTGCATATCGCAATCGTGGAATAAGACAAAATCTAACAATCAAAGCAGTCAAAATAACTTAGAATCAGTTCTGCTCAATTAGAATCAATTAAAATCATTAAGAATCAATGCAAGTCAATTACAATCAGTTCGATTCAATCAGAATCAATGCAAGTAAATCAGAATCAGCTCAAATTGATCACCATCAGAACACTTAAATGTAATATAATGATAATTGCGACTTTTTAAATCCCAATCTAGGCAGAAAGTAAAGAAGGACGTACGACGATTGAGGATGAAAATGCACCACTAGACATCGACGTGAACTTTGTGGAGAATTTCTTGCAATCAATTTCATTGCAACAAGATCTGAGTGGGCCTGCTTCGAATCTACTTTCATCGATGGGAATCACATTACCTCACAGTCAAAGTTCCTGACACAGAATATCAGGATATATAATGACAGTGATAATGATGTGAATAGTCTACAATCCTAAGTATAATATGTGATGTCGCCTTTTTTATCTGTCAGTTTCTTGTTGTTTTCTGCGCCAGTAATATCAATCAAGGAGACAGCAGTTAAATTAAAGATACTTAGTTCAACTTGTTCTAAGACTCAAAGTTCGAGTGACTAAGCTATTATGATTCATGATGCGAAGAACTATTGAAAATACGAAATTGCTAAGAATGTCTTCAAACTAATTTTTATGGTACCACTTCCAGCTTGACTGATGAATTAATGTAGGCCAATTGACGACAGTTGAAAGTTGCAAGCAGACTTTTCACACCAATCTTTGTCTGCAGATGAAAGTATATTTGTTGTCATGTGTTGCATTTTTAATGTTATGATGAGTAACTGTTAAGGTTTCCCATTATGCGTGTTAAGGACCAGAAATTGACATGATGAAACATATTGTCATTTGGAGTAAGGATTTTTCTGAGAAGAATGCATCCTTAGAAACAGCATGTAGCGAGAAATGATTGGTTAATTCAGACTGTTTCTTGAGATAAATCTTCATCTATTTAGACAAACTTTTTACAGAGCTGTGAACGTGATCTTTCGTATTAGAATTTAAGTGATTCTGTAATAATGACTATTTTTCGAATGGACTAAATTTATCCATTACAAGCATCATCTCTAAAGTTCGTTTGAAAACTATTGTGACTTTTTTTATTTTCAAAGTGATCAAATGACTTACATTAGGGCAAATGGTGACCTGAAACGTTGCTAGCTCGTCATCTTCTATGTCACTGGAATATGAAGAAATAATTAATTGGTTTCAAGCTCGTGTAACCTGGACTCAGTGCAGGAGGCTATGCATTCAGATCTTTTGCATCGCATGTTTTACCCTGGAAGTTCTGAACATATGCTTCCTGATAATTATGGATAACTTTAATAACATTTGTTTCTTTCCTCGAAGTGACCCATAGCTAGCCAATAATATTTTGCAATCCATGATTGAATAAGGACTGAAAAAGGACTGACTAAGGATTGAATAAGAAACAAATTAGAAATAGATTAGACTAAAAATAGAATCAGGTGACAACTAGATTAGGATTTTATACCTCAAGGGCAAAGCAATTCTTTCTTTCATTAATGTTCCATCTAAATGCAATTTGCATCCAGTCAGCTTTATTTTCAATGGATTTTTGAGCTCAATTTCAAGCGTCTTCTTTTTACCATACTTCAACGCTTTTTCTGCATTCAGAAATCGCAATTCTGGTCTTCGAATTTGGACAATTTTGTTTGCTGTACACACTTGCTTAGTTTCTTTTACAGTGCACGTTACAAACAACCGTACAGAGGTATACTCGTGCAAATGCTCCATGTAATCTTTGCTCTTCATCGTCACCACCACTCTCTTCTCTGTAAGGTGGAATGGCAATGGTTGTCAAAAGTATGGAAATTGTATAACAACGCATTAGATCTACTTCCCAGTCAATACCTCACAACTGAGAACACATCATAAGACGTCATATTAATTTAGATAGATTTACCGTCCTGCCCAGAAATCCTTTCTCTCAACTTCTGTGAATCAATGTTTCCAGTAGAGACTCCATTGTATCTGATCACATTTCCCCCAATTGTCAGCAATAACGACAAGCTTTTTTCCGCTGTGTTTTTCAAGAAGACATTCACTTCAATATCCTTTCCAATTTCAATCACATTTTCTTCTGGCCTCATTTTCATCTCAACGGTTTTTGGAGTGCATGATATGGCTATGTTCCCAGCTCTATTCATTGCTTTTCGAACTGAAGCTCTTTCAAGCGCTGACATCTCCTTGAATTTGTAATCATCGGTTATGTCTTGGCGCCCGTTTGTTCCCAAACACTTTGTACTGATTTTCTTCCCTTCAATTGAATAGGATTGGAATAAAGTGTGAAATTTCATAAGTGACAGTATCATCTGTCAATTGTAGCATTTTTATGATCAAATTCAGCGTCTATTGAGAAAATCAGCTGTTTACTTTATCGTGTGAATTTCTCTCAACTTACCCACGTGAGTCCTATTAGTCTGTACAACTTTCCATTCTCCATCATCATTCTTCTTGTAGAAGAATATGTCACTATTCACTTCAGCAAGTAGGAATTTTCCATCATATGGGAAGTCAACATCGCCTTCCTTTATTGCTTGTAGACTGCATGGGCCACATTGATACAAGCCTGCCGTGTAGAACAGTTTGATGTAATATTGAAAAATTTGCTACCCCTGCATGTATTTATGACTTGCAAGAAAGTTCCGTTCTTCAATAATTCAGATAGGACTTACGCAAAAAGGGAATGCCATGCGAACTTACCCCCGCTACTTTCTTGAGGGGTAGCATCCACAGCTTGCCACCCTCCATATCCCAGTTTGAGATCCGGCCTCGCCATCCATGCATCATTCCAACAATGAAAATTCCTGTAAGTAATATACCATTATAATCAAACCACATTTATACAGGATGACCTTTTCAGTAAAGATGTTACTGCTATCAACAAGGGTCCTGTTGATTACTTAGATGCGCTGTTTTTAAAGATGTTGCTAAATGTATTGATTGACTTGCTTATAATCCTTTTATCACTTGGTAATGAGTCTTCGTCATCGCTCATGCATCGATTTATTGTGACGTCATCATTAATATGCAAACCGCATCATACGCAATAAAATTTTGAGACATTTTAAACTGAGCGAAATCGAGCCAATCGAAAAATAAGAACCATGAAATCGGAAGGCTTGTTTGTTTTTTTTTTAATGGGTTATGTTGAGGAAAGGCCATGGTAGCCTATACAAAGCCCCAACAAAGGAAGAAAGAAGAAAGCGAGCAGCTAAGAGGATAGAACGATAAGATCAAGTTTATTGATCTTAGATTTGAAAGACGGCAAGTTGTAGGACTCAGGAAAGCAAGAAGAAGGCAAGACGTTCCATAAGTTGCATGTTCTTGGGATGAATGATGATTTGTGAGATAGAGTTCGTGGATTAGGCAGTGAAACTTGGAAAGGGTGTGAATGAGTTGAGCTTCTGGTGGTCCTGACACGCCTCAGAGGAACTGGAATAATATCCCTGATCTCCTGAGAACAATGTCCGTTAAAGTATCTGTAAAAGATGGAATGATCTCCAACTAAACGACAATGGGAAAGAGGTTGGAGCGATTTGGTGATGTTAGGATTATTGATGAGACGAATGGCTTTGGACTGGACTTTGTCGAGAAGACAGAGAGTAGATTTTGGAGCACCACCCCAGACGCGGGAGCAGTACTCTAAAGAAGGACGGATTTGGGACTTGTATATAGATAGAAGGTGAGAAGACGAGAAAAACCCACGGGCTCTGGCGAGGAAACCGAGCTTTTGAGATGCATGTTTAGCAAGGGAATGGATGTGAGGTACATACCAAATGCTATCTGAGGAGAGGGTTTTTATTTGTTCTCCGTCTTCATCGAGGTAAATGTCCTTACTTATGTTTTCGTTGGTGTCATGCGCTGAATTGAAATTCGTCACTGAACGGCAAGGAACTCCAATACATCGCAAAACTGAAATCAAAATCCCTTCAAAGTAATTCATGCAGCTTCAATCTCCAATTCCAAGAGATATACATTGTGAGTAGTTTTTATTGACATGTGTTGCAGATTGCATGGGGATAATGACCTAGATTAGTTCCAACAAGAAAAATAAAACTTGAATGACAAAAGGAGTTTACTCACGTGAGGTAAGAAGAGCGCTGAATACCCAACATTGACCAAATTTAACAGAATGCTTTGTTTCCATGTATTTCTCAAATATTGCAGGACTACTTGTCCAATATGTTGGACATTCCCCTCCTTCGTAACTCCCAGACCAGTTTCCAACCAGCAGCCCTCTGTTGTCACAGCTATTCACCTAGTATCAAATAAGATACGTCACAGTTAGCCATTTTCAGTGACCTTTCAAAAAAGTCAAGGAATCAAGTTTGGTGACAAACTGTTTACACCAAATGTGTCGCATGGCGATCAGATAATTTATGCGTGGCAGTCGAGAAAAGGTCTTTCTTGTCATTTTTTGATGTTTTTTATTCTCGACGAACACGAAAGCATGGCTTTGTGGATAAAATTGTAGTAATACGGCATTGCTTTCAATTTTAAGGTTAATTATGATAATAAAAACGGAAATATTTATACAGGTAAGCCTGGTCACGACGGGAAGCAATGTTGTCAGTTGGGATTGTGTGTAAAAATTATCAGTAAAGAAAATTTAAAGGAAAGTAAACTCATCCATATACAATGTAGTGGTGTTAAATGTCCTTCGATAGTTATCGTTAAAAACCTAATGTAGATTAGCAATTATAGGTCTTGCATGTGATTTTTATGTTAACACTTATAAAGAATGATGGACAATATTATGAAAGAAAGCAGAAGACGATGATATGATTTTGCTCCTCACCAATGATGACAATCTTCTTGCCACTTCAATTGGAGAATCTCTGCCTTTTGCCTTTGT
This sequence comes from Pseudorhiza aurosa, assembly GCA_964026355.1. NCBI lineage: Eukaryota > Metazoa > Cnidaria > Scyphozoa > Rhizostomeae > Lychnorhizidae > Pseudorhiza > Pseudorhiza aurosa. The sequence goes on from OZ032119.1 coordinate 11,041,491, forward strand.
TCCTTCCAATAGTTCAAATACACAATCCAAAGAAACTTCTTCAAACTGAAAAAGAATGCTTTATGATAAGTATCATTATTATAATTCAAAAGTACTTGACACCTAGCCTGGGGAAACCAAGCTTATAAGGAGAACATGGTGATTCAAGATAATGGTATATAGCGAGAGGAAGCTTTTTGCTCTTTTCAAGTCATCAAGAGCCAGCACTTCAAAATTATGCTTGTAGGACAATAATTTTCATTACGATGAAATCGCCAAGAAGTATTGATACCTGACCAAAATACCAGTTCATTGGATGCTGGTATTTACTGCTTCCGGTGAAAATGACACCGTGTTGTCTAAGCACATACTCTTTGCACCATTCCTCATTCTTCATGTACACATCATCAACTAAAAAGGGCAAACGGAGATTCGATGAGTGAAGGAAATCCTTATATGGGATTTTGTTTGACAGGCAAAGTGAATGCAAAAGCAATTAAAGTATGAAAGCATACGTTTTGTCAACTTTTATTGCTAAAAGATGCAAGCAGCAAACCTAAATTCCATGGGTTGAAAAGTACAACAAGTGGATGTTCATTCTTGTAAATTTCATCATCATCATCTTCAATAGTCATCTCATATTTCGCTACCATGGCACTTGCTGGACAATTTACTTCCAAATGTATAATGTTCTTTTCTATGCCAATAATTTTGTATGCCCAAACTTCCCTTGTTGCATCAAACTCATTGACTCTTTTCAGATGAACGAAAGATTTGTCATGCTCTCGTGGTTTCTTTCCAGATTTTAAAGTAATGTAGAAAAGATCGGTTTGTTCATTGAATGGTCTTGCAAGGTGAATGTCCAAGAAAATAGACTGCCCTCGTCGGACAATGAACTGGTTTGAAGTGAACTTTATTGTGTTGTGAAGCGGTCTGTTCTTTTCTTCAAGCTGATCAATCTTCACGATTGGCAAAGCTGATGAAAAAGCACGATTGGATAATTTAATGTAGAACCTTTCAATTTTAATCATCTTGTTCAATTGAGATCATCTCAAATTGTTGATTAATGTAAGTTGGATGACTCTCGTCAATTGGTTAGCAGGGGTCAATTGCAAATGCTACCGCATGTTAGTCTCGATTAGTTTCCATGTTTTTCAATGGTTAGGTGTTGAAGAACATTTCGATATCGAATTCTCGTCACACATCTTTGAAACGCTTGGCAATCAGCATCATATTTCCAGTTTATTATTGTTATTGAAAGGGATGTCATGTATGATCAACTCATGAACGTCTCATTAAGTAATCTTCTAACTTCTCTCAAATCTTCTATTCAGACAATGAGCAGCTACTCATTTTATCTTATTGCCGAACTTTTTTTATCTTGCCGAAATTTTTTCTATATTGCCGAACTTTTTTCTATATTACCGAACTTTTTTTTATAAGCAACTGGAGTACATGACAGCCAGCAGATTCAACAAACTTGCACTGCTTCACACAGCTATCCATAAACTAGTGATCTTTGCATTGCAAAAGCATTTCATTGGAGTAATCGCAGCGATGATATACCAATCCACCCCCATTGTCTTTGGGTAATTATGACAGAGCAAGAAAGAGCAAGCACAAGCTTCTTGGTTTGATCATAGACTTAAAGCCAGGCATGGTATTGGAACGATCAGATAGCCTTCCAAATATGTTTGGTGAGATGTCTTGGGTCAAACATATTAGCTTTATGTAAGATCGAACCTTGATTATGGAGATATCCTTTATAACAAATATGATCCTCAGATGCGTCTTAATCTTACGCAGAGACTTGAAAGCATTGAATATTCTCCAACTAATGCATGGGTGGGGCAAACAGGTAAATCCTTTGCAGGGATATCGGCTGGGAGGACTTGCGTCATAAGAGATGGTAAAAATGGCTGTGTCACTTTCATATCAAATGAGGAAATCAAACTTAGCTTGCTAATTGCATGTCGTGCTTACTTTTGTTTTCCAATTCGAGAGATATTTTCTTATCTGCTTCATCTTTTGCCAACCATCTATTACAAGTGAATTGGTAGTCTCGATCTCTCGTTTTGTCAATGATTTTAATCTAAAAATGGAAAAATCAAATCTCAATGAATAAATTACATGAAAAGGGGTGAGTGAAAACATACTTTCTTGAAAAAATGGCATATAAAAATACTAGTATTTCAGCCTACTCGTCTTATTCTAATCAGTTTATGAAAAAAATGTTAGAATCCTTCCTGAACAAATATTCAATTTTTGATACTCTGATGATACTCTAAGGATCTAAATACGAAAAGGATTAACAAATCAAAATGGTCGTATTTGGATTTATGATTACCTTATTTAGATACCAGCCAGAGAAACATCCAGAATCATCATGACGTATATTGATTTTTGAAATGGTTCCAATTATCCTGTCTTTTATCATGACTTTAAACCTGTCAGTACTACAAAAATCGGACCATCATAGCATCAAGTTCAATGAAATACAGTTTCATAATCTATAGCTTGGGAATAAACAGGAAAATGATCAGAAGACGATTAAAAATGTACTGGCCGAACTTGTTGAAAAATGCAGAATGCGACAAAGCGCTGACTTCACTTCATTTAAAAATGGAGAAGTGAAAGCTATCGAAGCTGAATAAAAACATCGTCACAACAAGAGATAGCCATCCAAGAGATAGCTAATAAATGCTGTGATGAATGTGAAGAGGGAGAAGGGGACATATAACCCATATCGTCGTAAAATGCCATTATGAGCGACCTGAAGAAAAGTAACCTTGCGTTAGCAGGAAGAGAAAATCTGTTCAGACCTTAATGGAAGACAAATGTTCAGGGTACCATGTGACATATTCTGTAATCGGCCTTGCATCGAGGGTGGCTTGAACCTTGTTTTGATTAATTCAAAAGTGGGAAAATCTCATTCAGTTTTGGAGAAATGCTAATAAGTAACCTACTTATTAATCATCCTGTCTTGAACATTACTGAACATTGGAAGAAGTCACTTCGTCCTTATTCATGAGCTGATAATTACGCAACTTCTCGGTTCCTTAAAAAGCAGTTTGCATCAAGTCGCTCCCTTTCTATTAATCCGCACTGATGGACGGCCCATCACCTATCCATCTTCATACATGCTCACATTTCTTAAACTTCTTTATGTCTATGCTTCCATTTCAGCGGGAGCAGAGTTTTCTCCTCCCCCCCCCCCAATGCATCTACTGTCGTGGTTTGGAAGCTCGGGTGACAGTGATAGGTGAAGCTGTCCGTCCCTGCCTTGTGTATCCCCTTTGCATTATGCATTTGTATGCAATCTCACCTTCCAGCCTCGAATCGGCTGTGTGCTTTGGAATCATCTCTTAATTCGATTTCTTCACTCTCTCCATCTGTGCCAAACAATTGAATGAAAACTTTGGCATCTGTTCCTGCCGCAAATCTTCCACTTGTTGATACGATTATTTCAAACTCTTGCCCTGCAAGGCATAATGGCCCAATTTTTTAATTTATTATCTGCTCTGTACTTGAATTCACATTTTTATGAAAAAATATGATGACCCAACCACATCGCAAGCAGCTTGGTGTGTTTTCAAGAAAACGACTCGGCATTTTGATCTTAGCAACTCTTCCCACTGGCATCCTACGCCGGTTTATCTTCTAATACTAGAGAATGAGTCAAGATCATTTATCAATATTGTACGAAAATCTGCCGCCTGTTCAAAACTGAAGACGTTCTACTCTATTAATGAAAACGCAACTGATAAGATTGGTGGTAAAGGAGAAGTATTTCATGCAAGTAAATTTTACCGGATCCATCCATTTTTGAGCTTTCGTAGAACTTGCCTCCAGCCTGCAATGCAAAAAATCCTTTAGCTGAAATATGTGAGGTTTTTATCTCTGGATGCAAACAGAATAATCCAGCCACCATAATTTGACAAACATGGATGAAAGCTAACTTAAGTGATCGCAGGTGATGGTAGTCAATAGTGAATCCTTTTGTTCGCAGCTTCGATTAGGAAAGTATACGATCTTGACCACTTCCATTGTCTTTTATATTCAATCGTATTTTCAACCAAGTGGGAAATTCGATAAGTGCACGTAAAAGTAAAAAACATTCAGGTACGAAATGAAATAGTGTATGAAACAAACTCACCTCTTTACACGGCTACTATAATGGTAAGAAATATTCCTGACGAGTGCCTTTTATAAAGCTTACTTTCGAATAGACCATAGGAAATCCCCTGCAATCAACTATCACGACACTCCCTGTAAGTAAATTCATTTGGAAACTTGCATTGGGAATTCCCCACCACAGCTTAAGCTGCCCAAGGCATAACAGTAAAATGACACTCCGAATATTTGACGATGAAATTAGCCTTCAGTTTTTCCCTATGGTAATGTAAGCATCTAAGTATTGTTGCGAAGAAATTTCCGCTCATAATGGATAATAATCTCTTAAAGGTATTTGGGAATTGAAATTTATTCTCTCTGAAAAAAAGGTGCCTTTGATAGATGTGACAGAAAAGTATACTTTTCTTCATATCACTATTTTTACTTTTACTACTACTACTATTACTACTACTACTACTACTACTGCTACTACTACTACTACTACTTTTACTGCTACTACTACTACTATGCCAATCTGAAAGCATCGTTTGGATGGATGGAAGGTAAAAGCCTGGCTGCAGTTACAGAGAGCAAAGTATTTGCTATCCAGGAACAAGAGGTGGCCGTTAAAGCGACAAGAAAGGAAATATGGAAAGAAAAAATCGAAGATGTGAGCTGCCGGTTGTATAAAAGAGATGAGGAGTCCGTAGGACATGTTCTCTGTGGCTGTTCAGTGCTTCTAAGAACACACTATTATGAAAGACATGATACCATGATGCGTGCAATTTACAGTAGGCTTCTTGTTATGCACGGGTTCGAAACCGAGTTAAAACCATTGTCCTAAGACAACTATGTTGAGAAAGTAAAGGAGAATGAGATATGCAAGTTATTTTGGGATTTGAAGTTTCAAACTGATTCCTTTGTGAAATATTTCATTTCATTTCATGGACTTTAATGTGTTGAAATTTCATTAAAGTTGTACTACTGTGTTGGATTCTTGTTGCTTCCCCACAGTGTCTAACGTACACTTAATTGCCGGCATGAAAACATTGCCGGAATGAAAAATGGGAAATCCCCTGGCTACCATGGTCTCCCCGCGGAAATGTACAAGCACGGAGGTCTAGCCCTAAACAACCAGATGCTTCGCTTGTTGATCCAAATTTGGCAAGATGAAGTTGTTCCCTGTCAAATGAAAAATGCCCAAATTGTAACTATGCATAAAAGAGTCGGCTGTTCGAAGACCATTTCAAGAAAATCCTGCATCATAAGGAAACCCGTGGGAATAAGAAAAATCCTTTGCTTCCACAAGTTCGCACAGAAGCTGGTAGAAAGTCATTCCTGTTTCAAGAATCAAAATTGTACAAAAAATTACGTAATGCGTTGAAACGAAAACGGTCTATGATGAATTTCAAGAGACAATGCAATCAACTTGACAGTGATATTAACTTTCAACTATGTATTCTATGGATGTTTTTAAACTTGATGTTGTAATTTGATATCTTTAATTTTTGTAACTTTTAATTTCCTCAGGACCTTGACTAATAGCAGCTTCTGAGAAAGAGAAAGCTGACCAATTTTTATCCTGTATAAATATGTATTATTATTAGCATCGTTATTTTTATAAAAAAAGAGAAAAAAGATTATCAATGGAGCAAAACTGAATGTGCGAACTATCAAAAAATCTCGCTGCTGATTGTAGCGACCAAGATCCTGGCAAAAATACTGCAGACTCGATTTTCTACTACCATAGAGAACTGCTCCTGAGAAACCAACCTGCAGGAAGACTAAGAAGAGATAGAGGGAAAACCTCAAAGTAGCTATGAAAAAAATTTGGAATAAATGACTTTCAAAGTGCTGAAAGTTGCAACTAATGGAGATCCAGTTGCTCACAGGAGCCAAAAGGGCCGAGGAAATTAAGGGTATTAACTTGAAGGAGAAGAGGATGAAACGAAAGAATCTCCGTGATGTGGAAGACAAAGGTCACAATGGCGCTGTCTGCGGAAGAATGTGTGCCAGTGTGACCGGGTTTGCTGCTCACCGCTGTAGCTTCCATCCCCAGTAACTGACAATAATCCACAGTCAGTTGAAACCGGCGCAGCCTTTGATACAATGGCTTTGAATCATCGCCAGATGAAAGTATTGCCGCTGTCATCGTTTTTGAATTACGGAAAGTTTGGAAAGTTAATCACTTCAGCGTGAACGAGGCTTAATAGAGTCAATAATACAATAGCGATTCAATGTTCTTTACATCAACAATTTTATCTATAAGAAACACTGTCCTTCTATATTTCGTTATTTGATCCAAGCTGGCTTGAAACTTCCTTGGTTCTTTGAACTTTCCTAGATCAAATGTCATGCGACCGCAACATATTGGAACGTGTTACATACCACTTCGGGAATCCCCGAGAAGTGTTGGTTCGAAGAAGGAAAAACACGACGGCCATTTGGAACAGTAATTGAATTGCAAGTGCATTAACTAGGAAGGTTTAGATTTAATGCGACTGTGAGTTCGAGTTCAAGGTAACCCAGCGTGGTTCAAAACTCTCACTCGAATCAGACCTGGGCAGCGACGGCCGCGGGTCACATCTGGCCTTTTGTACATCGGTCCGGCCCGCCCGAGGCCAACCATAAACACTATAAATTAAGCCAAAACCTTTTTCTACTTTTATTTTGAAAAGCGATACGTTATGTTACTTTAGTATGAACGTATGCACGTAAGTGCGTGAAGATTAACAGCTACAAGGGATGCTAGCAAAGTCACCCTTAAGATGTTGGCTTACTCTAAGAAGGAAAAGTTGAAAACGAATGCTGTGTTTTCAACAAGACATGGACTGCCAAGTGTTTCTGTACAGAAGTTGAAGGCAAAGCCGTGTTCTTAATCTGTGGTACACAGATTGCTGTGTTTAAAGAGTGCATTTCGCATTGCGACTACACAACGAAGAGCGAAGATAAGTACAGAAATCTGTCTGATGAAGAGCGTGCAAGGGAGTCATCCCAACAAGGATTTTTTACTAAACTTCACACTCCAGAGATGCAGCCGTCATGAAGAGCTATGTCATTTCGCACAAAATCGCCAGAAAACGTTTATGAGAAAATGGCGTTTTCCGATGGAGATTTAATCAAGGAGTGTTTATTGGACTCCGCTGCGTTGATATGCTCGGAGAAAAAGGAGGCGGATTGAGGACATCGCAGGAAACTTAGAGCTTCAGCTGAAGAACAGAGCGGCCGATTTTGACTGTCTCTCTCTCTGGCTTTGGATGAGAGCTGCGATGTACGTGACACTGTCCAGCTACTCATCTTCTTACGTGGGATAACTGCAGACTGTCAAATCACGGAGGAGTTGGCAGCCATGCAGTCAATAAAAAGGACAGCCACTTGTAATGACTGGCTCACAGAGGTAAATGCATGTTTGGACATGTTAGGATTGACATGGGACAAGCTTGCAGGTGTGACAACAGATGGTTGTCAAAATCTTACAGGGAAAAATGTTGGATTGCTAAAGAGAATGCAGGAAAAAGTGACGGAAATTAGCCCTGTGCAGAAATTGACATTTTTGTATTGTATCATGCATCAGAAGGTGTTGTGTACGACAATGTTAAAAATGAAACACGCCGTTGATGCTGTCAGTAAAGTAGCCAACTTCTTCAGAGCAAGAGCTTTAAATCACAGACCATTTGTTGCATTGTTGGAGGAAAATGAAGTTGAACATGGTGACATAAGCTATAACTGCACTGTTAGGTGGCTCAGCCTTGTCAAGGTACATAAAAGTGTCTGGGACATGAGAGACCAGAATCAGGATTTATGTGTTAAGAACGGTGGTGACGTCCCAGAACTTACAGATAAAGACTGGGTGGCAGACCTCGGATTCGCTGTGGATGTGACTGCACTAATGAACGAACTAAATGTCAAAATGTAGTGCAAGGACCTTTTTGCGCATGAGATGTACAATGCAGTGAAAGGCTTCGTGTGAAAACTGCAGCTTCTCTCAAGCCAAGTGAAGGACAAGATTCTGACTCACTTGCCAACACTTAAGAAAGCCAGAAGACAGGGGATCATCTCCAAAAGTACTCAACCGTGTTAGAAGCATTGCATGCAGAGTATTTTTAGACGATTTCAGGACTCTTGGGAGTGAATTGCACATGTTTTCTTCTCCCTTCAACTGCAGTGTGGATGATGCACCAAGTGCAGTTCAATTGGAACTCATTGCTCTGCAGTCCGACACACTTCTGGCTGGTCACTTCAGGTCAGTCTCACTGCTGGAATTTTACCCCTCCCTCAATGATGAGAACTTTCCACACATGAGCAAGCATGCTCAGAGGATCCTGGTCCCCTTTAGATCTACCTATAATTGTAAACAGACATTCTCAGTTGAACGCCATTAAATGCCTGACAAACTCCAAGCCGGCAGGACCTGACAACATCCCTGGTGAACTGCTGAATGACATGATAACTGATCTAGTCTTCATGTGCAACAAGATTCTCAGTAACGGTGAATGGCCAGAGGAGTGGACGAAATCCATTGTAATCGCTATCCCAAAAAAAGCCAGTCGGAAGTGTGGAGACTACAGGACGATCAGCCTGATGAGCTACCCCAGCCAATTAATGCTAAAAATTATCCAGAAGAGAATAGACAACGCTATCAACTTCACTCTTGATGACGCACAAGCTTGATTCCGAGCCAACAGGAGCACCGCTGAACAAGTTTGCGACCTGAGAATTATCGGAGAAAAATATACTAATCTTAATCTTTTCATTATTTAAAGTTGGTGTTTACATAGTTTGAGGAATGAAAACTAATTAAAACCAACTATTTACAATACAATTTACAATCACGTCTAAAGAAAAATAATATATAAACAAGCTACATAACGTGATGGTTTGCCATTTACAGTTTTTGCACTTGCATTTTTTACCCATCCATGTTTTGATTTTTGCTTTAAAGCTTGCAACTGTTGGTAGCTCCTTTATTTCATCGTTAAGACTGTTCCACAATAAGCTTCCTCTGAATGAGAGCGACTCAATGCCGAATTTTATCATATTCGTAATCGGCAATTTACACAGATGCTTAGTTCTGAGATCATATTGACTCTCCTTCGTTTCATGAAGGTGCCAGATGTATGATGGATTTAAATGGTTCATTGACTTATAGATTTCTAGCATCAAATTTTGGAAATTTTTTCATATGGAACGCTACAGTGTCACTTTTCTTCAAAAGTTTATCAAGGGAGCAGTCGTAATCATTGTAAAGTATTCTTAAAGCACGCTTGTGAGTGCTGTTTATTTTATGGTTGGCATCTTTGCCACAAAACATCCATACAAATTGGCAATAGTTAAAGCTTGAGATAATTACTGTGTTGCACAGTTTCGTTGCTTGTTCTCTTGAGAGATAAATATTTAACCTCCTAAAAGCACTGACTTTTCTGTTTGTTTTATCGCATAGTGTTTTTATATGCTTATTGAATCGAAGCTGGTTGTCAATTTCGATTCCAAGAAGTCTAACATTTTCAGTTGACGATATTTTAACACCCTCAATATTCAAGAGTAACTTTTATTTTTCATTTAGTCCCAGGAACATCAATTGAAACTTATCAGGGTTCGCCACCATACCATTGGCATAGAACCAACTTAGGAGTGTACATTGGTCGTTTTCTATATTTGTCGTAATTTCGCTTATACTAGTGCCTCTTGAATACACTGTGTGTGTTATCGTCAGCAAAATTACATATTTCTGAATTCAATTCCATATAAAATAAATCAATTAGGAAGATGTTGAATAGTTAAGACCCAAGAACGGAGCCTTGGGGGACATCTATCTTGACTTTGCTCTGGGAACTTTTGTAACACCCAATTTTTACTCTCTGTTTCCGATTTGCTAGGTAGCTATACATTAGTTGCAAGCTTTTTTCATGAAACCCATAGGCCTCCAATCTAACAATAAGGAGGTCATGAGGTATACAGTCATATGCTTTTGATAGGTCCACAAGGATCGTACCAACTAAAGCAGACGAATCTAGGCTCCTTCTCCATACTTCAATAACTCTTACTAGCGAGTGTTGTGTGCTGTATTCCTCTCTGAAGCCAGAGAGTAGACTTGATAGAATAGGTTTCAAAAATCCGCCCATTTGTCCTTTGAGTATTCTCTCAAAAATTTTAGAGGCCGATTGCAAAACACTAATGGGCCTGTAATTCACCTTTGTAGTGGTTACACCTCTCTTAAAAACGGGTGACACATCAGCATCCTTCCGTTCCTTTGGAAATCCAAATTCATAGATAGCAGCGTTGACGCAGTCGGTAAGATACGGGCAAGCTAAATCCTTTGCCTTCTTGAGCTAATTGGTAGGTATTTTGCCACTGTTTGCTTTATCACTATTTAGTACGTCTATTTGTTTTCCAACTTCATTTGGTAAAACGTGAGTGAACTCAAATTTGGAATTTGCCATGTCACAATTATCTCCAATTCTCCTGATAGAAGGGTGGTTTTTATATTTCTCAACTGCTTTCTCTATCATCTGATTGACTGTTAGTTCTACTGTCACATCCTCGTGAACCTCCTTAAAGCTTGGTGCAATATCCAACGAGTCGGTTATGTTGCTAAAATATTTGTTGAAGCATTCAGAAACCTCTTCATCTCTCGAAAGTATCTTGTCTCCTTCAATCAAAATGATGCTATCTCTTGTAGGATCTACATTTGAAAACAATGGCTTTACGCTTTTCCAAAACTGTTTGTCATTCTCCATGGTTTTTGATTGAATGGATACGAAATACTCCCGTTTTTTCCTTATATTCAACTTAACAACAAGGTTCCTTTGATCTTTATACTTTCTCATGTCTTCTGTACTACCACTTTCATTTGCAGTCATTTTGAGGTTGGTTCTTACCATTATTGCTTTACGCACCTCTTTATGTGAGGACTCTTACCACCTCCTGGACTTACCCTCCGTTTATTTTCCTAACACTTGGAGATTAGTATCAGAGCATGACCTCACCCAGTTGTTATGAGTATTGCCGAGTTGTGTTTAAAAGGGAGTTAGAGTAGTTCGTGGGGTAATGATCACGCGATGTAGTTTTGGAGCTAAAGAAAAGTGTTCTTCTTTCTGTTGCTTGATTATCTGCGGAGATATATGCCACATTTAGTTACGGGTGGTTTGCCACTTGCTCTAACTACTTTTGTTTTAAGGGGTGCATTTGCCTCAAGGCTGGTCATGAAGACTGATTCAAATTGGGAGTAGCTCGCTGGATGCGAGGTATGAAGATTTCTCTCAAGGTCCATTTCCCAGCGCTCCTCTGACCAGTTCTTATACTCACGATAGAGAAGTTTCTTTGGAGGTGCCTTGTTGTAAGTTGACTTAAGTATAGTGAATATCAAATGGCGATGATCACTAAATCCAGTCTCAAATGACTGGGTCATCATGAAAGAATGCTTCTTATTTGTTAACAGTAAGTCAATGCACCGTCCCTGGTGAGACTTGAAATGTGTGGGTCCTTTGATGAGATTTTAAAGATTATGTTCTTCCAGTCGAGGAGACAGATTTTTGTCATTATTCTCCATGTTTAAGTCTCCAAGGACATGTACATTATCATACCTCCCAAACTTGTCAATGAGTCTGGAAATTTGTTCTACGAAGAAGCTTTATTTTTATTTGGAGGTCTATATACCGGTAGAAACGACCATTTTTGCTTTCTAGTATTTAGTTCAAACGGAATTACCTGTGTATCTGGTGACATATTGTCAACTTTAATCGTTGTCGAAGGGAGGCAATCTATGACACAGACCAACAACCCGCCACTTTTATTGGAGACATCCATTCTGTATGGTGATTTAAATCCGGGTATTAAGAACTGATTTTTTGGAAACGATGCATCTAATTTTGTATCCACAATGACCAAGATGTCAATATGATCCTGTATCATACTTGAAAAATTTTCAAATTTTTGCCGGATTGGATTTGTGTTGATGTACCCAAAAATTGCATTTTGGGGTATTTTCAGCGAAGATTTTGTAGTTTGTCGAAACAATTAGTCTCACTTTCACTGACTACCGAATCTGATGTTGTTAATATATTTAAGGCGTTTTCCCTTGAAGTTTGGTTATTACCATTATTACGATCAGAACGATGTTGGTTCAGTTTCTGTCTTTCTCGTTGCCTGACTTTACCTGTATTGTTAGTAGCCTCGATTCAACAATAACTTTCAATAAATTTAATGTAACTGTTTGCTAATAATGAGTCCCCTTTTTCTTCCGTCCTCATATTGTTTGATTTTGATAGACCTTCAAGTGAGTTGTTATGGTTACCGTTGTGCTCATCTGTTGCATTGCAGTAGTCGAGATATTGGCCCATTCCCATGGGAGTACTTTCAATAATAACTATTAATTGATTTAATGTAATTTTTTGCTAATACTGAGTACCCTTTTCGATTCAGATGGAGTTGTTTCCGACTTGGGCAGGACACATCAATATTCGAATTTTCTATCGCTTGGACGTTCAGTTCTTTTGCAAGATCTTTTATTTTCGTGTTTAACTCTTTCACGTTGAGTTTCCTATCCAGCGCTTGTTTGTCTTTTCGAATTACAATGGTCGACAATGCGATTTCCGTGCCAGGTGACTCTTGATGGTGGTGCTCCTCATATTTTCACTGATGGTGCTCTTCATATTTTCACTGATGGTGCTCTTCATATTTTTTATGGTATCAATTCCTTGAATGAGGTCATATGTTCCTGAATGTATAATGATGCACGAAGGCCGTTTCCTCACGACTGGTTTTCTGTGGTCAACAATGTCGACTTCTACAAATGGCGACCATCTCGTTTTACAGAATTGTAGGTTTTGGCTTGGCGCCAATATCCAAACAATAAGCAGTTTGATTGGCTAACATGACAATAAGGAATCGTGCGAACAACCTTTGACTGTGTATTGAATTCGTCGTACGGGTTCGGAATTCGCAGTTCGGAAATCGCACGCGATTTGCGATTTGGGAATGAACTGGAGATGGGCCTTTACAGTTTTACTTTGCCTCGTTGTTTTCCCTTGTTTTGATTTTTCATCTTGTTTTTCGTCTGGCCTCAGGAGACCCGATCTTTGCTTGTCCTTATTTGCATTTCCATTTTCTTTCGTCCTCAGATCGTTGGATGTTGATAGACTTTCCAGTGAGTTGTTATGGTTACCGTTGTGCTCATTTGTTGCATTGTTGTAGTCGAGATATTGGCCCATTCCCATGGGGGGAGCAGTCGCCTTACTACTTTGAATGCTTAGGGAATGCTTGGGGTTGTGGTGGCTAGGCCCATCTAGAGTTTTCTCAATGATGCATTGTTTATCATTTAGCTGTTTTTCCAGCAACACTATCCTTTCTTGGAGGGATCGTATCAAAGCCTCATGCAAGTGGTTTCAATTGCTGCTTTCATTAGAGAAGTCTTCTCTGGAAGAGCTGCAAGATCTGTTTGCCACCTGAGCCTTAATTCCCAGGACTTCGCTGTGAATGAAGCGCTTGAATTCTTCGTTATCATGTTGGAGTCTGACACTCAGATCTTAGAAAATTCCATGCTGATTGCTTTGGTCAGGCTCCGTTTGTGTTTCTACGCTTTCGATGTCTCTCTCGATGCAAACTTCCGAGCAGCCTGATCTTCAAAAAGGACAGGTTTTGGCCTGACATTGTAGTGTGAATTGCACGTTGGTTTATTGTCTCACATAATATGGCGATTGTCGTTGATCTCTGCCTACCATAATCCACTGTACATATGACAACAATGTTTTTTAGATATTGACCCTGTCTGAATATCTTCATTCATTTCACCTTAGAACTTGGACTTGTACTCAAGATGCTCGTTTGAAATAAAAACACATCTGATCGTCACAAGTCCACAGATCAGCACCAAATGGTAATGTACAACAACTTCATTGACTTCAAAAAGGAATTTGATAGAGTATGGCACGCTGCTCTGTGGGCCGTTTTGGAAAAGCACGGAATAGATTCTGGAATCATGAGAGCGATGAAAAACCTGCATGAGTAGTCAGTAAGTGTCGTGGAAGTGAGTGGAAGCAACAGCGAACTCTTCAAATGTGGTGTAGGTGTTCGACAATGATGTATCCTTTCACCAATGCTGTTTAATACGTTCCTAGAGGAAATTGTCAGCAGAGCTCATGAGAGGTTTCAAGAAGGCATCAAAGTCAATGGCGTTGTTGTTATGACCAACCTTTGCTTCGCAGATGACATTAATCTGATTACCAGCACTGTAGGCCAGCTTCATGATCTGACAAAGAGATTGGACCAAGTCTCTCGTAAGTTTTTTTGCCATGGAAATTAGCGCTGAGAAAAGCAAACTAATTGTGATCGGGAAAGAGCCCACAGAAATTACCATGAGTTGGGGGTATACCAGTCCAACATGTTAACCACTTTAAATATGTGGGTTGCACAATCAATGAGAACGGGAAGACCACTGATGATGAGATGAAAGTCCACCAAGCCATAGCTCATGCAGCCCTCAACAAACGGAGCACCATCCGGAAGAGTAAGGAAATCACATTCCTCTATGACCTCAATGACTGATGACCACTTCTCAGCTGTCCGTCGCATAGCCACTTAAGACATTCAGCCATTTTTCAATGCCCTTGTTCAAGCCCAGAACAGGCTGAATTATTTTCACTGAAGAGGTAACGTGGTGGAAAACATTACAAGATATTGAATATCAACAAGTTAAAAATAAATTGCACTGATTTAATAATTTTTTTGCTTTCTTATTCAACCTAAACACCACAATTTCACATAGCCTTACATAAATATTTGCAGAGTGCTTTATATTTCTGATTATCAGTACCAGCTATTAAAAATGTTTAATTTAGGGCATTTTACAATGAAAGAAAGTTGGTGGCCCTCTGACACAATTCAAGTTTCTCATGTGGCTCCTGATAAAAATCAATAGCCCACCTTTTGTTTAGATCAAAGCTGCCACTCGTAGGGAATTCCACCTACAGTGGGGATATCGAAGACTTTGAAGGGATTTGGAAAGCCTACAGGATAAAAAGTAAAGTTTAGGGAGCTTTTCTCAAAATGTAGGTGTATTCTATCTTAGCTGTAGGTAAGAGCAATAGTTGACACAGCTCTCATCGCATCACAGGCTTTGCTATGTTAGAAACTCACAGGCATTAACCATAGAAGCACTTACGTACGTGTGAGTTGTTTTGTGTCATTTATAAATTCACCGTTTAAGATAGATAAAACTATTATCTTTCAACTCTTTATCACCGCCGTAACATCCGAAGTTAGCAGTTCAACCCTTCCGCCCATAATCTCGATCTTCCGCGACGCTTTGAATGTCCGTTTATAATTGGTGTTTGCCACCACATTCACATTTCTTCTTACGGTTGTGGTCAGATCGTCGTGTGGTCTTCCTCGCAGTAATCGCTCATTTTTAATGACGGTACCGTTTCTGATGTGCTTGTCGTGCAGCTATAAATTTTGACGGCCACTGGATATAAGCGCCATTGCGCCGAAAGTGATTTTGGATGTCGATGTTTTCGTTTTTCTATTCTATTGGCCAAGAGTTCTGCACGAGAACATTGGAAGTGAATGGAGTCACAAATTCATTTTGGCACACAGCATCTACCCTGGCTAATCAGTCCAATGCGGGCTCGGCACTGGCGGCCACACCGATCGCAAGCAAACTCGTCCCCAAGGTCCAGTTTCTCCTCTGCTCGCCTCTTTTCTTTAGCTCTATTCGCATCCTCCTCTTCGTGTCTTCTGGCTTCAAATCTCCTTGCACCATCTGTTACCACGCGGCGCCAAGTCGGCCGATCGAATGCACTTGTTTCCCATGTGGCGAGGTCGATTCCGGCGGCCAGTAAATCGAATCTTATGACATCCCGGTAGTGGAGCAGGGGGCGTCCACGTCTTCTTTTACCCTCTGAGATTAGGCCGTAAAGAATGTCCTTTGGAATTCTTCCTTCATCCATTCGCCTTACGTGTCCCAGCCATCTAAGTCTCCACTTCAGCAAAGACACCTGCATCGAGCAAGAGCTTGACATCGCAATATCTCCTTGTTGGGAATTCTTCCGCTCCAGTGAACATGCAAGACTCGGCGTAGACACTGAAGATGGTGCATGTTCAGCCGTTTTTCCTGACGGGCACAGGTTGTCCAGCACTCGCTCTCGTACATCAGTGTACTGATGACACAAGCGTGACATACTGCCACCTTCGTTTTAGTAGCCAGCTTTTGGTTGTCCCAAACCCTCTTTGTGAGTTTACCGAAAGTAGCAGCTGCTCGGCCAATTCTCCTGTTAAGTTCAACATAAAGTCGCATTCTCAGTCATTTTTGAGCCAAGGTAGGTAAATTCTCGGAGGACATCCTCTAGCTCGTAGCCGTTGATGTGAAGGACGGGCGGATGCACCGTGCTCTGGGACATCATTTGAGTTTCTTTCAGACGAATGGTCAGCCCGAAGTCAGTGCAGGCACGAGAGAAGTTGTCCAGCAGTTTCTGCAAATCCTCCTCTGCATGCGTGACAATGGCAGCATCATCAGCAATGAGAAGTTCTCTAATAAGGACTTTGACAATTTTGGTTTTGGACTTGAAACGAGATAAATTGAAGAGTTTGCCTGAGCTTCTGCAGTGCAAGAGTATACCAACTGGTGACCAGCTCAGAGCATGATTGATCATTGCACCGGAAAAGATTCCAAACAAGGTGGGCGCCAGGACGCAGCCCTGCTTGACTCCACTGCGGATGTCGAATGCTCCAGAGGTCGTGGGGTCGACATGCACAGTCGCCTTCATGTCAACGTGGAAGGCTCCGACGATGGCGAGAAGCTTCGGAGGGCAACCTATTCTTTCCAGCATCTTGAAGAGCCCGTCCCGGCTAACCAGGTCAAACGCCCTCGTTAAGTCTATGAATGCCACATAGAGTGATTTCTTCTGCTCACGGCATTTTTCTTCGAGTTGCCTTAGAGAGAAAATCATATCGATAGTAGGTCTTTCTGCACGGAATCCGCTCTGCGAGTCAGTGTAGATTTGCTCTGCTAGCCTCTGAAGCCTTGGGAGACAGACCCGTGCGAAGATCTTCCCCCCAGTGCTCAACAGGGATATACCTCTTTAGTTATTACAGTCACTTCTGTCCCCTTTATTCTTGTAGAGGATAACTATATTACTGTCCTTCACGTCCTGTGGAAGCGAGGAAGTCTCCCAGCATTGCAGCAGAAGACTGTGCAACTGTATGGTGAGGATGTTCTTGCCACACTTGAAGATTTCCACAGGAATACCGTCGAGTCCAGGTGCTTTTTTGTTCGGCATTTTTTCAATGGCCTGTAGCACTTCTTCCAGCGTTGGCGCCATGTCCATCTCGCCAAGAAGAGGTAGGATGTCAATGGAGTTGATACCTTCATCTGAGATCCGATTCTCCTTTTTGCATAAGTCAGTATAGTGTTCAATCTATCGCTCCATTTAGAGATTGGTATCAGTGATGAGATTGCCCGTAGCCGATTTCAGGGGAGCTGTCTTCTGCACCTTCGGGCCTATAGCTTTATTGATATCATCATGCATGCCCCTTACGTTGCCTGAATCGGCGGCTTGTTGGATGCTTTTGCAGAGATCGAGCCATTATGAGTTCGCACAGTAGCGGGCCGACCTTTGAACTTTTCTTTTTGCTTCCTTCACCGCTTCCAGTGTTCTACGCATTGGTCTGGTTTTGTGCTGGAGCACAGCTGAGCGCTTTCCTCGATGGCCGGTAGCATCAGAGCAGCGTTGTCGTTGAACCAGTCCTGGCTTTTGTGCCTGTTCTCACCAAAGGCCGTCATTGAAGCTTTGTAGGTGGCCTCCTTGATTCTATCCCATTGCTGTTGCAAGTATGATGCGTTTTCGGGTATCGTGGCTAGTTCAGTAGTGACTGCTTCTTGGAATTGGACAGCTTAAGAAGTGTCACATCGTTGCGGGGTTTGCCAGACTTGCTGTGTTTGTGGAAGACCTTTGAGGGTGAACGAAATCTGCAGCAGATCAAGCTATGCTCTGTGTTACAATCTGCACTGTGGAAAGTCCTTGTTTAGAGGACACTGTTGAGTTGGTCACGTCTGGTGATAACTAGGTCTAATTGGTGCCAGGTCAGGGAGCGTGAATGGTGCCATGACACTTGGCGTAGTTAGCTGTTTTCGAAGAAGGTATTGATGATGGTTAAGTGGTGAAGCGAGGAAAGCTCGAGCAGGCGCTGGTCGTTTGCTTCATCTTACTAACTCTGTGATATCCAATTCAGGTCGGCCAAGAATTGTGGTCAGCTCCTACTCGGGCATTGAAGTCACTGAGAATGAGGAGAGGTTCTCGATGCAGGATTATCCGGATGATTTCTTCGATGTGGCCGTAGAAGGCATATTTTGATTCTTCCGGAGAATCAAGTGTAGGCGCGTAGGCACTAATCGGGCAAAATAGACCTTGCTCTAGACAAAGTCTCATGTGCAAAATTCTTGCAGATCCATTTGGGCAGATTTCTGTTGACTCAATGAGGTCGTTCTTCACAGCAAAGCCGACACCATGCATGATGCTTTGTTCTCCGGTTTACCTTGCCAAAAGAACGTGTAACGTTTTTCGCGAAGGTTACCATAGTCCGCAAGACGCGTTTTCTTGAAGAGCGGCTACATCGACTCGCAGCCTGTCCAGTTCGCTGTCGATCACGACGGCCTTCCTGGCATCTGACTGCTCAGTGAGGTCTTTTGAGAGTCCAGTGATCACAGTCCTGACGTTCCAGCAGCCAAACTTCATGACATTAGGTGGAGTCCGGTTTTTCAGTTAGTAAATTTTGTAAGTGTTGATTCGTTGACCAGGTGCAGGTGAATAGTACACTTGCCCATTTTGCATTCTCTCCAGGCACCCTGTGGAGTAGGTGTACCACGGCGGGACAGCGCCTTATTGGCTTGGGGCTGCCCAACTTGGGCGGGTGGTAGCTTTATAGTGAGGCACGAGGACCTCTCCCATCGATAGGAGCAACCCCTGGCGTCCAGCTCGTCACTGATTGAGCTGTAGACTTGTAGCCGGTCATTGCTGCTCCCCTTGTTGGCCATGACTATGACTTCGGTACACAGCATGGGCAAATGCTATGGTGCACCAACAGCTGCCCGAACTGTAGGTCACCACTCTCCACTACGCTGGTAGGCTCCAAGGGAAAGACAAGCAATACGCTTGGCACCAGTTTCGTCGCAGGTGTTGCCAGAATGGAGGTTAGCCACCAGCCATCGTCCTGAAGGGACACCAGCTCCTGATTTGTGAACTTTACTCTCTGAGGGTGGCCGTTAGCTCGCTGGGAGCTCAACCGCCCTTTTGACAGGTATTGTTTATGGTTCTGCAGGATGCCCTCACACCCACCTCACTCAGGCTTCCCCGGGTGCGGGAGCCGGTTTAGTCGCCGACAACCCTACCATGTGACAGGTAGTACTTGATTACATGGTACCAATAGCAGGCGTGACCTGACCTGACTGGAAATATCGATATCGATATACGATGCGTGATTATGTGCAGGAATCCTTAACATGGATTTTTTTTTCTTTAAACCAAGATGCCTCATTTACATATGTCAATCTAGAAAAGACCATTCGTATAAAAATTCTCATCTTCGTTTGTATTTTAACTTCAACTATAGGTTTAAATAGATGATTGCATAGGGAAGCTAAGGCGGCATCTGTGACGAGAGCAAGGAAGGCAGCAAGTTCCATAAATTGCATGTTCTAGGGATGCATAATGTTGTGTGGGATAAAGTTCGTGGATTAGTCAGTGAAACCTAGAAAGTGTGCAAATGAGCCGAGGTTCTGGTTGTCCTGACACGCCTCAGAGGAACAGGAATAATATCCCTGATCTCCTGAGAGCAATACCCGTAAACATATCTACAGAAGATGGATAGATCTCTAACTAAACTTCTTCTTCTTCTACTGGCTTCATTCCCACATCAGGTGGGGTCGCCGGTGTGGATTGCCCCTCTCCACTTCGCTCTGTCCTGGGCGTCCTCTTGCTGCACGCCAGCTGCGCGGAGGTCTTCCGAGATGCAATTTTTCCACCTCCTTTTTGGGCGGCCTCTCCTTCTTCTTCCAATTTGCAGTATTTGGACTCTCCGGCCTACATAACCGTCTTCCCGTCTTTCCACATGGCCAAACCAGCGCAGTCTGCTCTCTCTGATCTTTCCCACAAATGCTCCCACCTTCACTCTCCCCCTGATGACGGCGTTTTCAATGCGATCAAGCCTCGTTTTTCCCAGGAAAACCTCAAGATCTTCATCTCTGCTACCTCCATATTTCTCTCCTGGCCCTTGGTCACTGCCACTGTTTCCATACAATATAGCATAGCTGGCCGGATCATTGTCTTGTACATTCTGCCTTTCACTGCTGCAGGGAATTTTCTGTCACACATGATTCCAGTGACCTGTCTCTATGCACCCAACCCTGCTTGGATCCCTTTTGCTACCTCCTTTTCCGTCCCACCGTCCATTTGCACCGTCGATCTGAGGTATTTGAAGTCCTCCACTCTCTTGAGTTGGCTACCTTCCATGT
The DNA here is from genome assembly GCA_964026355.1 of Pseudorhiza aurosa. Taxonomy (NCBI): domain Eukaryota; kingdom Metazoa; phylum Cnidaria; class Scyphozoa; order Rhizostomeae; family Lychnorhizidae; genus Pseudorhiza; species Pseudorhiza aurosa. The sequence goes on from OZ032119.1 coordinate 11,062,087, forward strand.
GTACCTAGTCTTCCTGGCTGTCCAGGCATAGGTACTCTGTCTTTCCTCTACTGACCCTCATTCCTCTGTCCTTCTTGGTTTTCTTCCAGTTCTCTGGCCGTCTTTCCACTTCGTCACAGGTCTCTCCACACAGTACGCAATAATCTGAAAAGAGCATATCCCATGGGGCATCTCGTTGCAGTGGTCCTGTTATACAGTGCATCACTATGGCAAATAGGAGTGGGCTCAAGGCCAAACCTTGGTGGAGGCCAAGTTTGACTTCAAAGTCTTCTGTTACTCCTGCAACCGTACGGATTCTGCTGCGGCTTCCTTCGTACATATCCTGGATTAGGCGGATTACGTCTTCGTCCACTTCTTTCTCTCTGAGGCAGTTCCATACCTCCATTCTTTGTACTCGGTCATACGCCTTCTCCAGGTCGATGAAGACATAATGCAGGCTCCTTTTGCCTTTCCGGCACTTCTCCATGAGTTGCCTTAGCGCAAATATGGCGTCCGTGGTGCTTCTGCTGGGCATAAGGCCGAACTGTTGATCTGACATCGTCACAGTGCCTCTTAGTCTATTTTCAATTACTCTCTCCCATATTTTCAGTGAGTGCAACATTAGCTTTATTCCTCTATAGTTTCCACATTCCTGGATATCCCCCTTGTTTTTGTATATTGACATCAACGCACTATGTCACCCTTCATCAGGCATTTTCTCTGAGGCCATTACTCGGCACAGGATTTCCGTCAGCCAGGTCACACCTTTTCCTCCAAGTGCTCTCCAAGCCTCGACTGGGATGTCATCAGGTCCGACCATCTTCCCTTTCTTCATCTTGCTCAGGGCTTTTCTCACCTCCTATTCTCCAAGTACAATCCACATTCTTCCCTCTTCCCTTGCTGGTACCTCTCTTTGTATTCTTTTGTTCTCCACATTCATCAACTGGTCAAAGTATGACCTCCATCCTTCCTTGATATCATCTTCTTCCGTCAGCACATCTCCCTGTGCAATCTTGATTTGTCTGACCTGTTGTACATCTTGTGAGTCCTGGTTCTACTTGGCGATCCTTATAGCCTTTATTTTGCCCTCCTCCCCGTTCAGACTTTCATATAAATCTCTGCGTGCTGCGCTCCTCGCTCTAGCTACCGCCCTCTTTGCGTGCTTGTTTGCCTGCTTGTACCCCGCTATCGTCTCCTCGCATCGATCGAGACTCCGTTCTTTCTTCAATTCCCTTTTACTCGCCACTGCCTGCTGTACCTCTTCATCCCACTACCGCGTCTCTTCCTTCTTTCCACTTTTCCCCGATGTTTTCCTTAGCACTTCTGCGGCAGTGTCCTTCATAGCTTTGCTGACAGTCTCCCACGGCGTTTTTTCCTCGTTGAAACTTTTCAGTTTATCCTCCGCTTTCCTGGTGTATTTTGTCCTGTGCTCCGATTCATTTAACTTCCACCAGCGCGTTTTCTTTTGTTTCTGCGTTCTTTGTTTGCCTCTTGTGATTATCTCCGCGTTACACACCACCACTTTGTGCTGTTTGGCCACTGCCTCCTTGGGCAATACCTCACAGTCTCTAACCCTTTTGAGTTCTTTCCTTCTACACACGATGTAATCCACGTGTGCATTCCTCCGCTGGTGTAGGTTATCCTTCTCGAGAGCCTTTTCTGGAAGTATGTGTTGACAGTTGCTAGCTGGTGTGCGGTTGCAAATTCCACTATGTTGTCCAACTCTTCATTTCTCATTCAGACCCCGTGTTTTCCCAGGACTTCCGATGCTCCTCTGCTACCTTCCCCAACATGACCGTTAGAGTCCGCTCCGATCTACACAGTTTCCGCTTCTTGTATTCTCGTCAGTAGGTCTCCCAACATACTCCAGAAGTCATCTTTCTCTTGGGCTTCAAAGCCAGTTTGCGGGGCGTATGCACTTATGATGTGCACTGTACCTTTCTCCACTTCAACTTTCATCCATATAATCCGATCCGATTCTCGGTTCACTTGCAGTACTCCCCCTTTCAGTTCCTAGCTCAATATAATCCATACGCCATTCCTTCTCCCATCTTCAACGGTGTAGTACAATTTGTACCCGTCACCCATTTCTCTGGCTTTGTTTTTTTTCCATTTCGTTTCCTGCACACATAGTATGTCCACCTTTCTCCGTTTCATCATGTCGACCACCTTCTTCCCCGTCCGGCCATCGTCCCAACATTCAGGCTAGCTACCACTACGCCTCCTTTGGACTCCATTGCCTCTCTCAGCCTTCTTCTCTGAGCTGGCTTCTTCAGCTGTATTCGCTCCTCATACGGTATCCGCAGTCCTCTTCTCGCAGCTTCACGGCAATGTTGCTAAGCGTCACTTGTGGGGGACGCCCTAACATGGTATTGGTTCGTTTGGATCCACATCATGAACACTCTAGCGTGGGGTTTTTGCAGTGGGATGCCCTGCCTGCCGCCAACCCTCCCCGTTTATCCGGGCTTGGGACCGGCATCAATGATGTGCTGGTTGCACACCTCTAGTGGCTGGGTTAAAGATCTCTAACTAAACGACGATAGGAAAGAGGTTGGAGCGATTTGGTGAGGTAAGGATTGTTGATGGGAAGAATGGCATTGAATTGAACTTTGTCAAGAAGACAGAGAGCAGATTTTTGAGCGCCACCCCAGAGGTAGGAGCAGTACTCTAAAGAAGGACAGATTTTGGACTTGTATATAGATAGAAGGTGAGAAGGTGAGATAACCTCGCAGGCTCTGGCGAGGAAACCAAAATTTTGAGATGCATGTTTAGCAGGGGAATGGGTGTGAACTTTCCAAGTGAGCCTAGATGAAAGAGAAAAACCAAGTTGTGCAAAAGAAGCTGAAGTGTCCAGTTCATCACCATTCATGAGGACAGTTCGAAAGTTTTGATTACGTTATAACTGTCAGATCATTGGAGTGAAGGGAGGCTGAAGTGTTTCTATGGAGTTGGATATCGGTGGAAGCATGGTAATTTGGATTGAATGAAAATGAAGAACTTAGGAAGGTATCATCAGCAAAGAAATGAATGCTAGAAGACGTGGAGGTGAGCAGGTCATTGATGAAGAGGATGAAGAGTACAGGGGAGATGGCAGAGCCCTGGGGGTACACCAGCATTGATTGAGTGCAGATTGGAGAGGAAGCCATCCACTCTGACGGCCATCGACCTATCAGAGAGGAAACTACCAATCCATTTAATGAGAGTGTGATGGAGACCAAACATCGGCAGTTTAGCGAGGAGACCCTTGTGCCAGACGTGATGAAAGGCCTTGGAGATATCGAGAGAGATTACTCTGCTCTTACCACAGGATACTAGAGCAGAGGACTAGACATGGACAGCATAAGCAAGAATATCGCCAGTAGACGTGGCCTTTCGAAAGCCATACTGGTGATCAAAGAAAAGATTGTTTGTTTCAAGGAAAGTAAGAAGCTGTTTTGGTTACCGCAAATTGATAATGGACTCGATGCATATCTGAACATAAGGAAATGTTTTTTTTTAACTAAGGGGGCGCTCAGTCCACAATTTGTTTATGTGTTGAGAAAGCTTCTCCTGTAAGAATTCTCTACATGCAAGTCCCTTGTTCATTTTCCATTGTACTTTGTTATCTAGAATTGTATTTCACTAACATTTTCAAGCTTTTGTTGTCCAATTTAAAGTAATAGTTGAAAATTTGTACTGTAGTGGGATTTATAATGAAGGAACTGAACTGAACTGAGCTGTTTAGTGATGGTAGTCTTCATTGTTTTACAGATGACAGAAGTGACTGCAGTGGGACAATAGTTGAGTGGATTTGACTTATAACCTTTTTTGGGATTGGAATGATGCGGCTAGTTTCCAGGAGAATGGAAATGTGCCAAGAGTACAGGAAAGCTAATACTGAACAAACCACGGAAAATTGACTTCCGTCCGTTACGGATGGATGATCTGAAGCAATGCACTGGGAGAGGTTTGGAGGAACTTGGAATTTTGGCGGAAAACAGAGAGGAGTGGAGGTGCAATGAGCACCAATTTGATAGGCTACGGATAAGGAAGAAAAAGACGAAGTAGAGTCTATGAAATTCTGGGTATTAGTACGGTTAGGGTTGGGGTTAGGGTTAGGGTTAGGGTTAGGATTAGGGTTAGGGTTAGGGTTAGGGTTAGGGTTAGGGTTAGGGTTAGGGTTAGGGATAGGGTTAGGGTTAGGGTTAGGGTTAGGGTTAGGGTTAGGGTTAGGGTTAGGGTTAGGGTTAGGGTTAGGGTTAGGGTTAGGGTTAGGGTTAGGGTTAGGGTTAGGGTTAGGGTTAGGGTTAGGGTTAGGGTTAGGGTTAGGGTTAGGGTTAGGGTTAGGGTTAGGGTTAGGGTTAGGGTTAGGGTTAGGGTTAGGGTTAGGGTTAGGGTTAGGGTTAGGGTTAGGGTTAGGGTTAGGGTTAGGGTTAGGGTTAGGGTTAGGGTTAGGGTTAGGGTTAGGGTTAGGGTTAGGGTTAGGGTTAGGGTTAGGGTTAGGGTTAGGGTTAGGGTTAGGGTTAGGGTTAGGGTTAGGGTTAGGGTTAGGGTTAGGGTTAGGGTTAGGGTTAGGGTTAGGGTTAGGGTTAGGGTTAGGGTTAGGGTTAGGGTTAGGGTTAGGGTTAGGGTTAGGGTTAGGGTTAGGGTTAGGGTTAGGGTTAGGGTTAGGGTTAGGGTTAGGGTTAGGGTTAGGGTTAGGGTTAGGGTTAGGGTTAGGGTTAGGGTTAGGGTTAGGGTTAGGGTTAGGGTTAGGGTTAGGGTTAGGGTTAGGGTTAGGGTTAGGGTTAGGGTTAGGGTTAGGGTTAGGGTTAGGGTTAGGGTTAGGGTTAGGGTTAGGGTTAGGGTTAGGGTTAGGGTTAGGGTTAGGGTTAGGGTTAGGGTTAGGGTTAGGGTTAGGGTTAGGGTTAGGGTTAGGGTTAGGGTTAGGGTTAGGGTTAGGGTTAGGGTTAGGGTTAGGGTTAGGGTTAGGGTTAGGGTTAGGGTTAGGGTTAGGGTTAGGGTTAGGGTTAGGGTTAGGGTTAGGGTTAGGGTTAGGGTTAGGGTTAGGGTTAGGGTTAGGGTTAGGGTTAGGGTTAGGGTTAGGGTTAGGGTTAGGGTTAGGGTTAGGGTTAGGGTTAGGGTTAGGGTTAGGGTTAGGGTTAGGGTTAGGGTTAGGGTTAGGGTTAGGGTTAGGGTTAGGGTTAGGGTTAGGGTTAGGGTTAGGGTTAGGGTTAGGGTTAGGGTTAGGGTTAGGGTTAGGGTTAGGGTTAGGGTTAGGGTTAGGGTTAGGGTTAGGGTTAGGGTTAGGGTTAGGGTTAGGGTTAGGGTTAGGGTTAGGGTTAGGGTTAGGGTTAGGGTTAGGGTTAGGGTTAGGGTTAGGGTTAGGGTTAGGGTTAGGGTTAGGGTTAGGGTTAGGGTTAGGGTTAGGGTTAGGGTTAGGGTTAGGGTTAGGGTTAGGGTTAGGGTTAGGGTTAGGGTTAGGGTTAGGGTTAGGGTTAGGGTTAGGGTTAGGGTTAGGGTTAGGGTTAGGGTTAGGGTTAGGGTTAGGGTTAGGGTTAGGGTTAGGGTTAGGGTTAGGGTTAGGGTTAGGGTTAGGGTTAGGGTTAGGGTTAGGGTTAGGGTTAGGGTTAGGGTTAGGGTTAGGGTTAGGGTTAGGGTTAGGGTTAGGGTTAGGGTTAGGGTTAGGGTTAGGGTTAGGGTTAGGGTTAGGGTTAGGGTTAGGGTTAGGGTTAGGGTTAGGGTTAGGGTTAGGGTTAGGGTTAGGGTTAGGGTTAGGGTTAGGGTTAGGGTTAGGGTTAGGGTTAGGGTTAGGGTTAGGGTTAGGGTTAGGGTTAGGGTTAGGGTTAGGGTTAGGGTTAGGGTTAGGGTTAGGGTTAGGGTTAGGGTTAGGGTTAGGGTTAGGGTTAGGGTTAGGGTTAGGGTTAGGGTTAGGGTTAGGGTTAGGGTTAGGGTTAGGGTTAGGGTTAGGGTTAGGGTTAGGGTTAGGGTTAGGGTTAGGGTTAGGGTTAGGGTTAGGGTTAGGGTTAGGGTTAGGGTTAGGGTTAGGGTTAGGGTTAGGGTTAGGGTTAGGGTTAGGGTTAGGGTTAGGGTTAGGGTTAGGGTTAGGGTTAGGGTTAGGGTTAGGGTTAGGGTTAGGGTTAGGGTTAGGGTTAGGGTTAGGGTTAGGGTTAGGGTTAGGGTTAGGGTTAGGGTTAGGGTTAGGGTTAGGGTTAGGGTTAGGGTTAGGGTTAGGGTTAGGGTTAGGGTTAGGGTTAGGGTTAGGGTTAGGGTTAGGGTTAGGGTTAGGGTTAGGGTTAGGGTTAGGGTTAGGGTTAGGGTTAGGGTTAGGGTTAGGGTTAGGGTTAGGGTTAGGGTTAGGGTTAGGGTTAGGGTTAGGGTTAGGGTTAGGGTTAGGGTTAGGGTTAGGGTTAGGGTTAGGGTTAGGGTTAGGGTTAGGGTTAGGGTTAGGGTTAGGGTTAGGGTTAGGGTTAGGGTTAGGGTTAGGGTTAGGGTTAGGGTTAGGGTTAGGGTTAGGGTTAGGGTTAGGGTTAGGGTTAGGGTTAGGGTTAGGGTTAGGGTTAGGGTTAGGGTTAGGGTTAGGGTTAGGGTTAGGGTTAGGGTTAGGGTTAGGGTTAGGGTTAGGGTTAGGGTTAGGGTTAGGGTTAGGGTTAGGGTTAGGGTTAGGGTTAGGGTTAGGGTTAGGGTTAGGGTTAGGGTTAGGGTTAGGGTTAGGGTTAGGGTTAGGGTTAGGGTTAGGGTTAGGGTTAGGGTTAGGGTTAGGGTTAGGGTTAGGGTTAGGGTTAGGGTTAGGGTTAGGGTTAGGGTTAGGGTTAGGGTTAGGGTTAGGGTTAGGGTTAGGGTTAGGGTTAGGGTTAGGGTTAGGGTTAGGGTTAGGGTTAGGGTTAGGGTTAGGGTTAGGGTTAGGGTTAGGGTTAGGGTTAGGGTTAGGGTTAGGGTTAGGGTTAGGGTTAGGGTTAGGGTTAGGGTTAGGGTTAGGGTTAGGGTTAGGGTTAGGGTTAGGGTTAGGGTTAGGGTTAGGGTTAGGGTTAGGGTTAGGGTTAGGGTTAGGGTTAGGGTTAGGGTTAGGGTTAGGGTTAGGGTTAGGGTTAGGGTTAGGGTTAGGGTTAGGGTTAGGGTTAGGGTTAGGGTTAGGGTTAGGGTTAGGGTTAGGGTTAGGGTTAGGGTTAGGGTTAGGGTTAGGGTTAGGGTTAGGGTTAGGGTTAGGGTTAGGGTTAGGGTTAGGGTTAGGGTTAGGGTTAGGGTTAGGGTTAGGGTTAGGGTTAGGGTTAGGGTTAGGGTTAGGGTTAGGGTTAGGGTTAGGGTTAGGGTTAGGGTTAGGGTTAGGGTTAGGGTTAGGGTTAGGGTTAGGGTTAGGGTTAGGGTTAGGGTTAGGGTTAGGGTTAGGGTTAGGGTTAGGGTTAGGGTTAGGGTTAGGGTTAGGGTTAGGGTTAGGGTTAGGGTTAGGGTTAGGGTTAGGGTTAGGGTTAGGGTTAGGGTTAGGGTTAGGGTTAGGGTTAGGGTTAGGGTTAGGGTTAGGGTTAGGGTTAGGGTTAGGGTTAGGGTTAGGGTTAGGGTTAGGGTTAGGGTTAGGGTTAGGGTTAGGGTTAGGGTTAGGGTTAGGGTTAGGGTTAGGGTTAGGGTTAGGGTTAGGGTTAGGGTTAGGGTTAGGGTTAGGGTTAGGGTTAGGGTTAGGGTTAGGGTTAGGGTTAGGGTTAGGGTTAGGGTTAGGGTTAGGGTTAGGGTTAGGGTTAGGGTTAGGGTTAGGGTTAGGTTAGGGTTAGGTAGGTTAGGGTTAGGGTTAGGGTTAGGGTTAGGGTTAGGGTTAGGGTTAGGGTTAGGGTTAGGGTTAGGGTTAGGGTTAGGGTTAGGGTTAGGGTTAGGGTTAGGGTTAGGGTTAGGGTTAGGGTTAGGGTTAGGGTTAGGGTTAGGGTTAGGGTTAGGGTTAGGGTTAGGGTTAGGGTTAGGGTTAGGGTTAGGGTTAGGGTTAGGGTTAGGGTTAGGGTTAGGGTTAGGGTTAGGGTTAGGGTTAGGGTTAGGGTTAGGGTTAGGGTTAGGGTTAGGGTTAGGGTTAGGGTTAGGGTTAGGGTTAGGGTTAGGGTTAGGGTTAGGGTTAGGGTTAGGGTTAGGGTTAGGGTTAGGGTTAGGGTTAGGGTTAGGGTTAGGGTTAGGGTTAGGGTTAGGGTTAGGGTTAGGGTTAGGGTTAGGGTTAGGGTTAGGGTTAGGGTTAGGGTTAGGGTTAGGGTTAGGGTTAGGGTTAGGGTTAGGGTTAGGGTTAGGGTTAGGGTTAGGGTTAGGGTTAGGGTTAGGGTTAGGGTTAGGGTTAGGGTTAGGGTTAGGGTTAGGGTTAGGGTTAGGGTTAGGGTTAGGGTTAGGGTTAGGGTTAGGGTTAGGGTTAGGGTTAGGGTTAGGGTTAGGGTTAGGGTTAGGGTTAGGGTTAGGGTTAGGGTTAGGGTTAGGTGGGTTAG